>ML780382.1:724974-812662 GCA_009831015.1 Picea engelmannii
AAGTAGTTGATGAGTTGACACATACATGAAGTGTATAGTTGATGATGTTGGTAAATATTGATGATTCATAGTTTATGAGTAGTTGACACATGATTGGAACATACTTAGTACATGGTTGGATGCACTTGGTTATGGTATAGGTTGATTACAGGTTGGTGCATGGTTGATGCACTTGTTTATGGTACAGGTTGATTACAGGTTGATGCATGGTTCAGACTTATTGGTACAGGTTTATAGAAGTATATCTCACAGTGATAGTGTGACAGTGGTTCCATAATTCTACGTCTACTTCAAGGTGGCAGAATGGGGCAAGGACAGGTGGTTGTAGCCACCTTCCGGTTGTAGCCGGAGAACATTGGGGGTTGTAGCCTCCTTCTGGTTGTAGCCAAAGATTTGGGGAGTTGGAGCTTCCCTCAGGTTGTAGCCTGAAAATCTAGGAGGTTGGAGCCTCCTTCCAGTTGCAGATGAAAACAAAGGAAGTTGGTGCTTCCAATGAATGTAATTCTTCAAGACATATAAGAAAAAACATTCCGTGGTTTTCTCCCGATTTGGGTTTCCACGTAAAACACTGGTGTACTGTGCATGTGTGTGATTGTTTATTTATTACTGCTCATTATTGGATAATAATTCTACATTGATATATCATTTGAAGAAAAAGGATTATCATTATGTTATTACTGATTCACCCCCCCCTCTCAGTAATCCAACAAAATCCTGCATTCTGTTTCCTTCCCTTCGAATGCTGGCAAATTCTGCATTTGTCCACGAATATCTTGATGTCTACTTGCAATCCCTGCCAAAAATATGACTCATTCAACTTTGCGAACATCTTTTCGTGACCAAAGTGCCCGGCCAATCCTCCACTGTGTTTCTCTTTTAGCAAATTCTCCCTCATGGAGAATTTTGGAAAACAAAGCCGATTACCTTTAAACAATAATCCTTTATGGATCATGTATTCTACCCATTGGATTCTATCTCTGAGAATTGGATTCTCAGTTGCTTCGTACGCCCCTTTAAAATCTGGATCATTTCTGTACATGTCCTTGAGATCATCAAAACCCAATGTTTTGACTCTGAACTCCTGCAATAGCAAACACTTCCTGCTCAAAGGATCAACAACTTTGTTAGCAGTACCGGAAATATGTTTAATCACAAAAGTGAAATTTTGCTTATATTCAACCCATTTTACATGTCTTTGATTCAACTTCTCCTGCTCTGTCACAAACTGCAATGCATGATTGTCACTGTATAAGAAAAACTCCTTTGGGATCAAGTAATGTCTCCATTTCTTCAATGCCTGAATGATAGCATAAAACTCCTTGTCATATGTGGAGTATTTGACTTTGGCTTCATTCAACATCTCGCTGAAGTATGCTATCGGTATGTCTTCCTGATTCAAGACTGCCCCTATTGCAAATCCACTTGCATCACATTTCACTTGAAATGTCTTATAGAAATCAGGCAACACCAAAACTGGTTGTTCTGTGATCTTCCTCTTCAACAGATTAAAACTCTTCTCGACTTCTTCTGTCCAGTGAAAAGATTTATGTCTTTTCTTCACTGTATCCATCATTGGTGCTCTAATTCCACTGAAATTTCTGATGAACTTTTGGTAGAAACTACCCAATCCGTGAAAACTTCTCACCTCAAACATATTCTTCGATGATGGCCAATTCTTAATCACTTCCACTTTATCTGGATCCATCCTCAATTTATTTGCAGAAATAACGAACCCTAGATAAATGAGCTCTGTCTTCATGAATGAGGATTTCTTCATGTTTATCAACAACTTCTCCTGCTGTAACTTTTGCATCACTATAGCCAAATGTTTCATATGCTCTGCCACTTTTTTACTGAAAATCAGTATGTCATCCAAATACACAATGACAAATTTTTCGATGAACTCCCTTAGGACTTCGTTCATCAACCTCATGAAAGTACTTGGCGCATTTGTTAAGCCAAATGGCATAACAAGCCATTCATAAAACCCTTCGTTGGTTTTGAATGTTGTCTTCCATTCGTCACCTTCTCTCATGCGGATTTGGTGATAACCACTTTTCAAATCAATCTTTGAAAATAATTTTTCTCCACTAAGGCAATCCATCAGATCATCCATTCTTGGCAATGGAAATCTATACCTGATGGTTATCTTATTAATCACCCTCGAGTCAGTACAAATCCTCCAACCTCCGTCTTTCTTCGGACTGATTACTGTCGGAAAAACACATGGACTCAAGCTTTCCCTGACCAAACCTTTGTCCAACAAATCCTGGACTTGTCTTTTGACCTCTTCATTCTCCTTCGGCGTCAATCTGTACGCTGCGTTTTTTGGCAAATTGGCGCCTGGTATGAGATCAATATGATGACTCACACTTCTGATCGGTGGCAACGAATGAGGTAGTTCGTCCACTACTATGTCAGCGAACTCTTCCAATAGTTCCTGAATCTCTTCTGGTAAATCATCTACCCTTGTGCTGGCCAAAACAATCTTCGGTTTCCTGACCACAATGAATTGCGGTTCCTCCTTCTTCTTGACCTCTGTAAGAAGTTCCTTCCCACTCATGAGAAGTAGAGTGTTGCTTACTTCAGGTTTCACTTCCTTATCCTTGATTGGAAGAAACATGTGAGTTCTCCCATTCTTCTCTAGGTTGTATGTGTTCATTCTCCCATCATGAATCACATTCCTGTCATATTGCCACGGTCTACCCAGCAATAGATGACAAACATCCATAGGAATAACATCACATAATATCTTATCATTATATCCTCCTATCTTAAATTCAAATAAACATTGTTTAGTGACAGATACCTGATGTCCTTTTTGTATCCATGAAACTCTGTATGGGCTTGGATGATCAATCGTTTCCAACTCCAACTTTTCTACCATCTCCATAGAAACGAGGTTATTCGTGCTACCACTGTCCACAATGACCTTGCATACCATGTCCTTGGTTTTGCAAGCAGTCCAGAAAAGTTTGTTTCTTTGGAATGAACTCTCCACCGCCTTCTCTAGTGTCAAAAGATATTTTCTCATCATCAACGATCTTCCGCCTTCAGCATCTTCTGCCTCAACATCCCGCCTCTGTGCTTCGACGATGTGAGTCTCTCCTCCTTCTTTATTTTTTTCGGGACACTCATAAGACTTGTGTCCATTCTTTCCGCATGTGAAGAATGTTATCACTCCACCTCTTCCTCTTCCTCTACCTCTGGTACGAGGAAATATATTATTATCAGCATAATCTCCTCTCTGTTCAGTACGCTGCCCTCTCTGTTCAACATATTACCCTCAATGTGAGATTCTTGGGTTTCTGATTTTTATCCTAGACAACTGATTTTCCCCTAGATTGACTCCTGCCTCGGCCTCTTTGACCCTGGTTTCGGCTCAGCTTCTCTTCAGCTTGTAGAGCCATCTGATAAGCATCTTCCACCGTTCGGATGGTTATCATGCTCATCTCATCCTGAATGTCGTATCTCAGGCCATTCATGTATCTGGCAACCTTTTCATCATCGCTTTCTCGATGTCCTACCTTAATGTTTAGCTTGTAGAATTCTTCAATGTATTCCTTCACTGTCATCAGTTTCTGTCTCAAGTTTTGCATTCCTCGAAACAGAGTAATCTAGTAATCTATGGGGATGAATTTCGCCTTCATCTTCGCGATCATCCTGTCCCAGCTTTTGATTTTCTACTTGCCTTTGCAGTGTCTGTCAGCTTGTAGTTCATCCCACCAAAATGTTGCATGTCCTTTTAATCTCGTGACAACATGTTTGACCTTCTTGTCCTCTTTGACATCCTCATAGTCAAAATATGTGTCCAGATCTCTAATCCAGTCTAGAAGTTCCTCTGCATCCAGATGTCCCTCATAAACTGGAATGTCCATTTTCTCTCTTGCACCCATTCTTGCAATGGCTCTAATCAAACGTTTGTTTGCTGCATCTTCGGTTGCAACTTCCTCCCCTTCATGTTAAGCCTCAATTTCACTTTTGGAATCACTAAGATCCCCAACAATGACTGTACATCTCTGTGCTGTCTCCATGTCTTCGAGTCTGGCGCGTAGGTCACACATCTTTCTCTCCATGGATAGATTAGGCATTTTCCTACCCCTTCTTATCGACATTTCCCTGTCCTCTGGTGGATCAGGTGTTTGCCTGTCCCTTCTCCTTGGCGGCATGGTGAATTCCCCTTTTCCCTTCTACAGAAAGCAAAGAAAAATTTCTGAGCTCTGATACCACCTGACGCAACCCCACCTCAACCCGCAGGTCAGAAGGTCACATACACATGATATTTTCCCTTACACTGGCCCGAAGAGCTCTCATAAATGGCTCCTCTATTTCCCTTTTGGGAAATCTGCACCCACAATTAACTTCGAGAAATTCCCCCTTGTACTTCGGGATATCTGACTTCGCACTTTCATGAATCCAAGGGTCACGCACCTTGTCTCTCAATCTCCAAAACCCAAAAGAAATCAACACTTGACCCTTCTTTCTCTATTTCAGGTTTCTCCTTATCGCGATTTCAATATTTGCGATGTCAAGCAACTCGTCCCCTCGACTCTCGAAACCTGATTTATCGAACCTTCGATGTGCTTGCAAACTCTGAATTTTCAACAGCCCTCCATTCCATCAGGACTTCGGACTTCGCGATTTCGCGAATCCTGATGCGAAGATTTCGGGACTTCACCCCTCGAAACCCAGAAATGGTCAACAAAATTTGACTTCTGTGTTGATTAGTGCGCCACCTGTCCACCCTATCGATTTCTATAGCGCACACGATCCTTTCGTCCCTTTGGGACTTCGTGTTTCATGATTTTGCGAACCCTGTTGCAAGGATTACAGGACTTCAATCTACGAAACCCCGAAATAGAAATGTACGTGCAAATCCAATGGATCCTATTGTCTTAAATCTATGGTTCTACCTCTCCTGAGCTTGAACCTTTGGGAATACTTGTTGTAACTCCCCTTCTCCTCCGTGAGATTTGACGGCTCATGGGACTTCACGATCTCTCCACAGAGAATTTCGACCATCCGTCCCTTCTATTCCCAAGGACTCCTGCAACTTTTGACCAAGTGGTTTTTCCATGGTACTCAACTGCCTGCGACACAACTTTCAACGCCTTCTCATCGTCCACTACACAAATTTCCTGTGGTTCCTTCGACAACTTCGAATATTCTATCCTTCCTGAGCTTTCTCCAACTCTGAGTCTTTGAAAAAAAAAGACTCCTACACGCACTCCTTGCGACAGTTTCACACACTCTCAAGTGTTGAACTTCATTCGACTTTGTGCACTTCCTGCAGTAGCAGTCTCTCAATACTTCGCTTAGGTTTGCAACTCTGAGACTTTGCTCGGCCTGCGCACTCCTTGCACAACTCCTGTGCCTAGTTTCACTTCTGTGGTAATAAGAACAAAATTTATCTTATCTGAGTTTTCAGAAACAAACCTCTGAACCCTTTTTGAACGCACTCCTTGCGAACAATTCAACTGCACTCCTTGCAGGAACTCTTACTCAGATAGAGAAACAATTGAAACTCATCCCTTTACCCTTTCCTCTCAGATTTCAAACATTCAATAAGAAATCATTCATACATAGCATAAAAGAAATTGCATGATAGAAAGAGTAACCATTCATGAGCATAACATTCAAAAATACATACACAGAGAATATTTGAACACCATGAGTCTAAATCAAAGCCTTTCTGTATTAATCCAGAACTTTTGTACATGGGTGTCCTCACTACAACTCTCTGCTTCTTCTCTTCTATGATCTATGCTCTTGCTAATCTTACAATAATACAAGTGAGGGTGTCTATATTTCGTTTCCCTCTCTCATTCTAAACTATCTAATCTACGCATTAAATTCTATCTACTTGCCTTAACTATTATAAATGACTTCTACCTACTAAGGACGAGAGCGGATCGCTCAAGGTCCGTTTACATTTTACAATTGTACGTCCACTTGATGGCTTCATTAATGTTTCAAGACATTTTCAAAATTTGTGTTGGGCGCTTTTCGAGCTGTCATTTTCCTCTGCGCTAGCTCGCTTGAGATGATATTGCATCATACTCCCTCTCCTAAAAATTTTCATGGGCTCCTGTCCATGATCTCATGCATGGTCTGTGCATGCTTCTGGATCTCTGCTTCATTCTCCCAGCTGGCATTTGTTTTGTCCACTGGATCACTGGATGTTCATTTCCCATTCCTACTTCCTCATCTTTATATGGGTACAAATCTGAGATATTGAATATCGGATAAATTCTGATCCAATCGGGTAATTTAATTTCGTAAGCATTTGCCCCAAATTTCTTCAAGACCTTACATGGTCCAATCTTTTTCATCTTCAGTTTATTATATGTTCCTCTCAGGAACCTTTCCATTCTCAAATGTGCCAGAATAAAGTCACCAACCTCAAATTGAAGTTGTTTCCTGTGTTGATCTTCTCTGCGCTTATATTCCTGGTTCGAACTCTGCAATCGATCCTTCACTTGGCTGTGAAGTTCCTTCATCGCCTTTGCGAAATTTTCTGCACTAGTACTCCTAATCACAGTCTGTTCTGAATCTCTCATCTCAGAAATTCCTCTCGGCTGCATCCCATAGACGACCTGAAATGGACTCTGCCCTATGCTTCTGTTAACTAAGTCGTTATAAGCAAATTTTTCCTATGGTAATATGTTGTCCCACTGGCTGTGGTGTTCTGTCACCAAGATTCTCAACAAGTCTCCCAGACTTCTGTTTACTACTTATGTCTGTCCATCCGTCTGAGGATGATAAGCCAAACTAAACGATAAGTTAGTTCCCATCTTCTTCCATAAGGTCCTCCAAAAATGTCCTATGAACTTAGTGTCTCGATCCGAAACTATGCTCCTTGGCAAGCCTTGAAGTCGAATGACTTCTTTGAAAAATAGATTCACAATGTGAGTTGCGTCACTGGTTTTCTGACATGGAATGAAGTGTTCCATCTTGGAAAATCTATCCACCACCACAAATATTGAGTCAAACCCTCTTTGTGTTCTTGGCAACCCGAATATGAAATCCATGCTGACTACATCCCACGGCCTCTCAGGTATGGGAAATGGTTGATAAAATCATGCATTTTGTTTCCTTCCCTTCGAATGCTGGGAAATTCTTCATCTGTCCACGAATCTCTTGACGTCTGCTCGCAATCCCGACCAAAAATATGACTCATTCAACTTTGTGAACGTCTTGTCGTGACCAAAGTGCCCGACCAATCCTCCATTGTGTTTCTCTTTTAGCAAATTCTCCCTCATGGAGCATTTTGGAATACAAATCCGATTACCTTTAAACAATAATCCTTTCTGGATCATGTATTCTGCGCATTGGCTTCTATCTCTGAGAATTGATTCTCAGCTACTTCGTACGCCCCTTTAAAATCTGGATCATTTTTGTACATGTCCCTGAGATCATCAAACCCCAATGTTTTGACTCTGAACTCCTGCAATAGCTAACACTTCCTGTTGAAAGCATCATCAACTTTGTTAGCAGTACCAGAAATATGTTTAATCACAAAAGTGAAATTTTTCATATATTCAACCCATTTTACATGTCTTTGATTCAACTTCTCCTACTGAGTACAACTGCAATGCATGATTGTCACTGTATAAGACAAACTCCTTCTGGATCAAGTAATGTCTCCATTTCTTCAATGCCTGAATGATAGCATAGAACTCCTTGTCATACGTGGAGTATTTGAATTTGGCTTCATTCATATTCTCACTGAAGTATGCTATCGGTCTGTCTTCCTGACTCAAGACTGCCCCTATTCCAAATCCACTTGCATCACATTTCACTTGAAATGTCTTCTGGAAATCAGGCAACACCAAAATTGGTTGTTCCATGATGTTCCTCTTCAACAGATTAAAACTCTTCTCGGATTCTTCTGTCCAGTGAAAATATTTATGTCTCTTCTTCACTGTATCCATCATTGGTGCACTAATTCCACTGAAATTTCTATGAACTTTCGGTAGAAACTAGCCAATCCGTGAAAACTTCTCACCTCAAATATATTCTTCGGTGATGGCCAATTCTTAATCACTTCCACTTTATCTGGATCCATCCTCAATTTATCTACAGAAATAACGAACCCTAGATAAATGAGCTATGTCTTCATGAATGAGGATTTCTTCATGTTTATCAACAACTTCTCCTACTGTAACTTTTGCATCACTATAGCCAAATGTTTCAGATGCTCTGCCATTGTTTTACTGAAAATCAGTATGTCATCCAAATACACAATAACAAATTTTTTGATGAACTCCCTTAGGACTTACTTGGCGGGTTTGTTAAGACAAATGGCATAACAAGCCATTCATACAACCCTTCGTTGGTTTTGAATGTTGTCTTTCATTCGTCACATTCTCTCATGCGGATTTGGTGATAACCGCTTTTCAAATCAATCTTTGAAAATAATTTTGCTCCACTGAAGAAATCCATCAGATCATTCATTCTTGGCAATGGAAATCTGTACCTGATGGTTATCTTATTAATCGCCCTCGAGTTAGTACACATCCTCCAGCCTCTGTATTTCTTTAGACTGAGTACTTTCGGAACAACACATGGACTCAAGCTTTCCTTGACCAAACCTTTGTCCAACAAATCCTGGACTTGTCTTTTGACCTCTTCATTCTCCCGCGGCGTCAATCTGTATGTTGTTTTGTTTGAAAAACTGGCTCCTGGTATGAGATTAATATGATGACTCACACTTCTGATCAGTGGCAACGAACGAGGTAGTTCGTCCACTACTATGTCAGCGAACTCTTCCATTAGTTCCTGAATCTCTTCTGGTAAATCATGTGCCCTTGTGCTGGCCAAAACAATCTTTGGTTTCCTGACCACAATGAATTGTGGTTCCTCCTTCTTCTTGACCTCTGTAAGAAGTTCCTTCCCACTCATGAGAAGTATAGTGTTGCTTACTTCAGGTTTCACCTCCTTATCGTTGATTGGAAGCAACATGTGAGTTCTCCTATTCTTCTCTAAGGTGTATGTGTTCATTCTCCCATCATGAATCACATTCCTGTCATATTGCCATGGTATACCCAGCAATAGATGACAAACATCCATAGGAATAACATCACATAATATCGTATCATTATATCCTGGTGAGTCTAGCTTGGTTTACAAATTCGACCGAGTCACATGACTCACCTCACCTCACCAATACACTCGTACACAAATTCTTCACACCAATTCTCTCTGTCGCAACCATCTCTCCAACCTCTTGCTTTGCACCTGAAACATGCCCTGAATCGTAGACTTGTTGTCTCTATTTCCGCAAATTTCATAAATTTTGGTTCTACCTCACACATTCCTCCAACAGACGTGGATCACCATACTTCCAAAAAATTGGCCCAAGAGAAGATTTTCCAACTCTTTCCACCAAATCCACCTCAAGGCAGCACAAGTCCTCCCATGTGGAGTGACTTGGCTCTTTTAAGCCCTAAATAGTGGCTCATTACTCCTTAACTGGGGCATATTATATTAGTAATGTTATTTTATTTATGTCGGCTTTAGTCCATTAGTTGTAATTATACCAAGGAGACATTTTCATTTTGAATCATCTTGTACTTGTACATTTATGTGGGCATAAGGAGGTTTCCCCCTCAAAGAGGCTTATTATCTGAATTTCTCTCTTTTTCAAGGCGTTGAGGACTTATTCTGAGGTTTTTCTATGCTGTATTGGTATTTGGTTCTAAACATATGGTATTAGAGCTCAAGGTCTTGGGGTTTTTCTGCTACATCTGAGACACCTTGGAATTTTTGATATAACTATTTTTCTGCAACATTTCAGAAGGAACGTCTTGGAGGATATTTAGTAGATGGATCAAGGTACGTTGGGTTAAAATTTAGGCTTATGATTCCTTATACTTTTGGAGATACAACCTCTGCAAGATAGGGTTCTGGAATCAGCCTGAACTGAGTCATTGCGTAATTTTCGCTATAAAAATTTTTCTGTAAAATTTCAGACCCTAAACTATGGAGGCTACTCATAGAAATTCATAAGGTATCTATGGTAAAAATTTCAGCTTCTAGGTAATCTTACATTTGTAGATACACCCTGTGGAAGATAGGGTATCTGACTAGTCCTAGTGACTAGTCTCAAAAATGTGTTCCAGGTAAAACAATCATAAAGTTTTCCAAGAGTATACAAATTCAGTGCGACTGGTTGCATTGGATAGTGTACAGTCTGTAGTATTTCTGGTACGAGTTTCAGAATTTTATATCAATTATTTTGTGCGGGGCACCCTATACAAGTGAGATCTCCTGGAAAGACCAAAAATCAGAAAGTTGTGGGGAAGTTACCATAAATTCCACTTGGGACATCCAATTTTGATCAGACATGTGGCATTGTAGAGAAGAAATATCAGAGAACTACAAAAAATAAAGTTTCATACCCAGAAGGTCTGAAACTTTGGATATACAACAGAAGAAAGATCGTCTAGTAGAACCAACTCAAAATCAAGGTTCAAAAGTGATACTTGGCCAACATGCCACCCAAAAGGGGTACTTCTACACCAAATAAGCCTCCAGACAATCCTAATTGGAATATTGACGAAGGTGAAGAAATGTGTAGGGACATAAATGATTTACAAAGGAATATAGTAACAAAAGATGAACTATAAGAGATGGAAGCTAAGTTGGAGGACAATATGGATGGTTTAAAAGAGGAGATCATGGAAGTATTGAAACATTTCGTAATAGAGAGGACACTTGAAAGTGAAAATGTATCCCATGAAATTCATGATGAGGACACAAGGAAGGTGAATCAAGAATGGTGAAACTCTAACTTTGGGTTGAATACCAACCACGTTCCTAAGATTTATATGAGGAAGTTTGATGGAAAGGACCCTATCACATGGATACTTCAGATGGGGCAATTCTTTGATCTACATAATGTGCCACATACGCAAAAGGTACGAATTACTTCTTTATATTTAGAACCCAATCAATTTGTATGGTATAGATGGATTTGTTCTCGAAAATCACTCATCACTTGGACAATTTTCACGAAAGAAATGATAGCACACTATGAGGATACAAGGATAAATACCTTCTTTAGCCAATTGATAAATCTCAAGCAAAAGGGTTTAGTTACAGAGCACATTGAGAAATTCCAAAGATTGAATATAAAGGTAATAGATATTCCAAATGAGCACTTGATTGATGTATTCATAGGAACTTTAAGACATAACATTCAACATGAGGTTTTCCTTTGGGAACCCAAATCATTGGAGAATGCATTTAGGGTGGCAAGAAATGTTGAAAGTAAAAATATGGCTATGGCTACTAGAAGGACCAATCCTAACATCTATAGAGAGAATAATGCTCCTTCTTCTAAAACACCTCAACCTACAAGGTTGACACCTGAAAAATTGGAGGAAAGAAAATAAAAAGGTTTATGTTTTAATTGTGACAACAAGTGCAGTAAGGGACATACGTGTGGTGAGAAGAAATTATTCTACATAGATTGTGAAGAGGAAGAAGAACAAGAACATGAAAAAGAACCATCTCAAGATGAAAATGTAGAATCAATTTCTTCTGAAGAGTTGACTCCCACGATATTGTGTAATGCATTGTCTGGAATTAGCTCTCCTCAAACCCTCAATATCGAAGGATATATCAAAAATAAAAAGGTCATAGTCCTAATTGATTCTGGTAGTACTCATAATTTCATTCACTATAAATTAGCCAAAGCTCTCAACTGCTTTGTATATCCAGCACCAGAGTTTCAAGTAATGATTGTAGATGGAGGAACTATCAATTGCTCATGAAAATGAAATAAGATCAATCTTACTATGGGGGAATATGTAATGAATAGTCCAATGATTTCTATACCCATGGGTGGTGCTGGTGTTGTACTAGGAATCCAATGGTTACAATCATTAGGAACAATGGATTTTAATTTTCAAGAACGTTTCATGAAATTTTCATTGAAAGGAAAAGAAATTGAGTTAAGAGGTATCACAGGGAAACCCAGTAAGGTGATAAGCTCTAACGACATGAAAAAATTATTGAAAAAGGGGCTTCAAAGTGTTATTGCACAACTATGCTCACTAGATGTTCAAACATATAAGCCATCTATTCCTCTAGATCTCCAAGGTATCATTGATAAGCATTCCAAAGTATTTGAAGATATTCCCAAAGGTCTTATGATCATGATATTCACCTAATTCCTGGGAGTGTTCCTCCTAACATCAGGCCATACAGATACCCTTATGCCCAGAAGAGTGAAATTGAGTGCATGGTTGAAGAAATGTTAGAGGCTGGCATTATTAGACCTAGCCAAAGTTCCTACTCTGCACCGGTGGTAATGGTATTCAAGAAAGATGGCTCATGGCGTATGTGTCGAGATTATAGAGAGCTCAACAAGATCACTATTAAAGATAATTTTACCATTCCCCTCATTGATGAATTGTTAGATGAACTACATGGATAAATCTATTTCACAAAGTTGGATCTTCATCCAGGGTATCATCAGATTAGAATGAAGGAAGAAGATATCCCAAAAACAACATTTCAAACTCATGAAGGCCATTATGAATTTTTGGTCTTGCCTTTTGGCCTTACAAATGCACCTTCCACATTCCAAGAGTTGATGAATTCCATTTTGAAGCCCTTCCTTCAAAAAATTGTGTTAGTATTTTTTGATGATATACTAATCTATAGCAAGTCTTGGGAGGATCATGTGCGACATGTTGACAAGGTGCTACAAATACTAAAGGAGCAACAACTATATGCCAAACCATCCAATTTTTTCTTTGGAGTGAAGGAGGTAGAGTATTTGGGTCATATTGTATCTCATAAAGGTGTCAAGGTAGACACTAACAAGATTAAGGCCATGATGAACTAGCTGATTCCCAAAACATTGAATAATCTTAGAGGATTTTTGGGTTTGACAGGTTACTACCGCAAGTTTGTTCGACACTGTTAGCAACAATTCTTGTCTTGGGCCCGAGAGAATCCAGAGATGCAGGTTTCACGAAGAACGCCCAAGCATAGCACGTAAAGCCCCATTTCAGGCTAAAAATCAAGTGAGCGGGCGAAATTACGTTGTCAACGGACCAGATTCATCTATAAAAGAAGATCGACAGTCGGCGAGAAATCGTGGTTAATGAAGTTGCGTCGAGGTTAGCGCAATGGATAACACCCATATTATGTGCAGGGAAATATAGCAGTTGTCCATCCAGAAGACGCGTGGTGCGGGATCTAGTCGCGTCGGCGTTTCGACATTTGGGGATTCGAAGGGTGAAGGTTCCTTGTTGTCCTATGTCTCGAAACCCCAAACCCCGAAAGCACCAAAGGCACCCAAAGTCGGGCCCGCAGTATTACGGGGAAATCTCAGCCATCCACCCGCATGAGACACTTGGTGCACGATTAGGTTCCTCGCCGTTTCTACCATCGTGATTCCAAGGCTCAAGGTACAACATCGTCGGGAGATTTCAGAACCGTTAGATCTAGAGGGACGCGTGGCGCCAGATTAATCCGTCTCGGTGTTTCGCTCATCACAATTTCAAGAAGCAGGGATCAACCCTTTCCTATTCACGAACGCCGAAAGCACCTTTGAGAGTAAACACAGGGTCATAGCCTGTGGTCACTGGGGAAAGAAAGATCTGCACAAAAGGGGCCAAAGGCGTCGGATTTCAGTCACAGAGAGGCCCGTCATGACCTCCAGTTGCCATCGGGCCTTACCTCGATCCTGGTCTACGCTTGGAGAAAATGAAGGCAAGAAGGGGTGGTTGAAACCTCTCCTCATTCATTATGTGTGAGGTATGGAGGGTCTGGAAAGACGTTTTCTCGAGGGGATCCTGTGTACCCATTTTTCTAGATAAGTCATGCTAAGTTCTCAATTAGCCGAAGGAGGTCTGCACACGCTAGCTCAGTTTTTAATGGTTCAGCTACTCCCCTTACAGGAGCCATGCGCAGTTAAAGTGGCGTTTGAAGAAGGATATCAGTACGAGTTTGACTGAAGGGACACCAAGCCTTGGGCGACTGGGTACGCCTCTGTTAGGAAAATTTCTCTGAGTATATAAACTCAGTCTTTGTATTTTGTAAAGTATCGATGGGAGAGTGGAGCTCCCGATTGTAATGTTTTAAGAGACACTCTAGTTCTCTGGTTATGCATCTGTATGTAAGATTTCTTGTTTAATGAAAGACAGTTTCCTTATTCCATCTAGTTTTCATCTCATACTGAGGGAGTTCATGATTGACTTATTCACATGAATTATTGCAGTTGTGTTATGATAAAAGGATTTATTGTGGCACTATTGTATTCTCTGGTTTTCTACGTTTGAATGTAAGAAGATCTCGCGTTTAAATGCATTCTCCTACAGTATGCTAGAAACCTGATGTTGACAACATAACTTTGCATCTCTCTGATACAAGTCTTCCCCCTACTAACCCTTACTACAAATCACTGTCTGGAGTATGTCTAAGACCTCACTTTCCCATGCATGCCTGGCCTAGTTTCGAAGTTGAAACAATATCGTCCGAGTTTACTTCCATTCGATCACCCCTTTCATACACAATTCGTGACATAAAACTGATGGGCATCGGGATCTGCTCCTGCTGCAATCCAGGAGTGACTTCCATCACCAACATTTCTGACGCCGTTGCCGAGGACGAATTTGAAAATTTTCCCCGAGATTGAACGACAACGATTAGCTGATTCTGAAGGTCCATTAGATATCAGAATTACCAAGATTGCTACTGTGCACTTGGCGACTCCACTGTGGCGACTCCATTGTTTCCACTTCACTGTTTCAGCTGTGGCTACTATTGGCACACCTAAAAGATAACCGAGAGGATCTTTCTCGAGAAGGTTTCAGTGGCTGCTTTCTCAGCCTGAGAAGCTTCCTGGGGTAACGACAACGTTAAGATCTGTCCTTTAATGGTGAACAAGGACCAGGCACATTTGAAGCTGCACATCTTTCACCTGGCGACTCCATGATTCGAGGATCGATTGGTGACTCTAGTGGTTCGATATGGATAAAATTCTGGCTCAAAGGTTTTATTTCTATGACTTTTCTCAGATAGTTGGTTTTCCTAATGCACTTCCTGATAGAGACATATGGGAAAATTTCATCCCTGAATTTCATGCAAAGAGTTGGGAGGTATTAGCTGAGCATTTACTGGACTTTCATGAGGTTCTTCATCGACTTAATATCATGCATGAAGATGTCCAGATTAATATCTTAAGGTATTCATTGAAGGGAGCTTCTCTTGAATGGTGTCGGTCTCTTCCCACTGCAAGCATCCGCTCTTTAACAGGTTTTCATACAACTTTCAATTAATTTTGTAAAGATTATTTTCCAGCTAATTGTTTGCATGAAAACTGTTGTGAGGATTTTTCTTCACTTCATGAAGCCTCTGCTGGCCTTGAAGACCAGGTCCATGATGAAGCTTTTACTATGGAGGAAAGCATTTTCCAGGAAAATATAGGGGTGTTGAATGATATTAATTGTGTTATCCCTAGAACATAAGAATCTGACATTATATCAGATGCCTCTATTCTTTTAGATATTCATAACAATCAACATGCCTCTTGTGGAAATTGTGAGTTTATAGAGCAAATGTGGTCCATGGTAGATGACTCACCTGGACATCGGGTTGAAGCAGATGTTCCTAGCAGCTCTGCTCATGATGATGAAGACCCTCTCTTTTTAAAAGAGGGGTTAGTTGTGGAAGAGGATTCTTCTCTTTTCCTCTAGGGGGTTTCTCACGATATATTTTTACCTGGGATTAAACAGAAAAAGATTATGTATGAGAAGCCAGAACCAACAGGTCCCACTATCCCTAAAATGATTTTTTTTTATGGGATCACTGTTCTGGAGGAGGATCACATCAATGAAGGACACCCCCTTTTTGATGTATATTATAGTGATGATGAGCAGCGAGCTTATCCTACATTTGATCACTATAAAGATACTGAAGAGCCAGTTAGCAAGAAGAACCACCCCATGGTCCCTATTTATGATGAATATGAATCAGACCTGGGGGAGAGCCAAGAAGAAGAGCAGAAAGAACCAGTGGAACATGTGACTTCCTACACGGAGCCCGCCCATTCACATATGCGGACTCATGAAGTTCAGCCCTGTAGGAGTAACTGTGGAGCAGAGCAGGCCTGCTGCTACCCTTTTCATAGGGTTTTCCACTCATTCTATGACACTGTTAGCGAGTACATGGAGTGGCATGTCCTTTATGCCTTGGAGCCGCCCTATTCCATATCAACTTCACCCTGTGAGGAGAAGTTGAAGAGTGTATCCGTTATGTTATCACGGTTACACCATCTGTTGGTGATCATCGACAGAAAGAAAGAGCTTCCCTTTAGGAAGTTACTTGATTGGCTATGGTGGAAGTCTGCTTTCACCTAGCCCCATGTAAAGTGTTTTATTAGTTTAGGATTGTATATAAATAAGCTCCTTTGAGCATGTATCTTTATTTTGTTTCTTTTATTTTTCGACCTGTATTTTCAACAGCGGGATGTTTTGAGCTTGACTCCATAGCCCAACAGCAAGGCACTGAAGCTGCAGAATGAGTTCTTAGAGCATCACAGGGAGGAATCTATCCCCCATGGAGCCTAATGTTAGCAACAATTCTTGTCTTGGGCCCGAGAGCATCCAGAGCTACAGGTTGCACGAAGAATGCCCAAGCGTAGCACGTAAAGCCCCATTTCAGGCTAAAAATCAAGTGAGCGGGCGAAATTACGTTGTCAACGGCCCAGATTCATTTATAAAAGTAGATTGACGTTCGGAGAAAAATCACATTTAACGAAGTTGCGTCGAGGTTAGCACAATGGATAACGCCCATATTATGTGCAGGGAAAGATAACAGCCGTCCATCTAGAAGATGCGTGGCATGAGATCTAGTCACGTCGGTGTTTCAGCATTCGGGGATTCGAAGGGTGAAGGTTACTTGTTGTCCTATGTATCGAAACCCCAAACTCCGAAAGCACCAAAGGCGCCCAAAGTCAGGCCCACAATATTACGGGGCAATTTCAGTCGTCCACCCGCATGAGACACGAGGCACACGATTAGGTTCCTCACCATTTCGCCCATCACGATTCCAAGGCTCAAGGTACAACATTATCGGGAGATTTCAGAACCGTCAGATCTAGAGGGACACGTGGCGCCAGATTAAGCCATCTCAGCATTTCGCTCATCACAATTTCAAGAAGCAGGGATCAACCCCTTCCTATTCGCAAACGCTGAAAGTGCCTTTGAGAGTAAACATAGGGTCACAACCTGTGGTCACTGGGGAAAGAAACAGTTGTGAAAAAGAGACCAAAGGCATCGGGTTTCAGTCACAGAGAGGCCCTTCATGACCTCCAGTTGCCATCGGGCCTGACCTCGATCCTGGTCTGCGTTTGGAGAAAATGAAGGCAAGAAGGGGTGGTTGAAACCTCTCCTCATTCATTAAGTGTGAGGTATGGAGGGTCTGGCAAGTGGTCTTCTCGAGGGGATCCTGTGTACCCATTTTTCCAGAGAAGTCATGCTAAGTTCTCAACTAGCCGGAGGAGGTCTTCACACACTAGCTCAGTTTTTAATGGTTCAGCTACTCCCTTTACAGGAGCCATGCGCAGTTAAAGTGGCGTTTGAAGAAGGATATCAGTACGAGTTTGACTGAAGGGACACCAAGCCTTGGGCGACTGGGCACGCCTCTGTTAGGAGAATTTATCTGAGTATATAAACTCAGTCTTTGTATTTTGTAAAGTATCAATGGGAGAGCAGAGCTCCTGATTGTAATGTTTTAACAGACACTCTAGTTCTCTGGTTATGCATCTGTATGTAAGATTTCTTGTTTACTGAAAGACATTTTCCTTCGAGCTCTTCTCCTGCTGCAATCTAGGAGTGACTTCCGTCGCCAAAAGACACTATGGAAGAATAGCAACACCTTTAATGACACTAACTAAGAAGGATTCATTTTGATGTACTCGAGAGGAAACTAAATCTTTTGAACAACTTAAAGAGGTGATGTGCAAAGCTCTTGTCTTGACCACTCCAGACTTTATAAAAACCTTTATTGTGGAATGTGATGCCTCGGGAAATGGAATTGGTGCTATCCTAATGCAAGAAGGAAGGCCTCTGGATTTTGAAAGTCGACCACTCAAGGGAAAGGACTTACACAAACCCATTTATGAGAAGGAAATGATGGCAATACTACATGAATTGAAGAAATGGCATCCTTACCTAATAGGTAGGCACTTCAAGGTCAAAACATATCATGATAGTCTTAAATACTTCTTGGAACAAAGACCATCTTCAAAAGAACAACAAAAATGGTTAACCAAGATATTGGGTTATGATTTTGAAATCGTCTATAAAAAAGGGAAGCAAAATGTTGTGGCAAATGAAATCTCAAGGAAGGATGAAGATGTTGAGGCCTTTCTCTATGCTATCTCGATCATCCAACCCGATTGGATAATAGAAGCAAGGGATGAATGGAATAATGACAAAAAGGTGTGGACTCACATTCAAAGGTTGCAACAAGATTCCAGTACATCAGATACATTTACATGGAAAAATGATTCACTATGGTACAAAGATCACTTATATTTATGTAAGAAATCCCAACTCAAACAAAAGGTACTATTGGAATTGAACACCTCTCCAGTGGGAGGGCACTCAGGATTTTTAAAAACCTACCATAGGGTCAAGAAGGAATTTTTTTTGGATGGCCTTAAAAATGATGTTCAAAGGTTTGTGGCAGAATGTTTGGTTTGCCAACAAAATAAGGTGGAAACAATTAAGACCACAGGTCTTTTACAACCACTATCCACCCCAAGTCAACGCTGGGAGGAGGTTTCCATGGATTTCATCACAAGACTACCAAAGTCTGAAGGAAAGAGTGTCATCATGGTGGTTGTTGATAGAATGACCAATTACGTACACTTTTGTGCACTCTCTCATCCCTTCAAAGCTAGTACAGTTTCCACCGCATTCATGGAGACAGTTCAAAAGCTACATGGTAGCCCAAAGATTATTGTAAGTGACAGAGAACCCATCTTCACTAGACATTTTTGGATAGAAATATTTTCTTATTTGGGTACTCAATTGGCTCATAGCTCATCCTACCATCCTCAATCTGATGGACAAACCGAGATAGTGAACAAATTTCTGGAAGGCTACCTTCGTTGCTTCGTCTTTGATAAACAAACACAATGGTTCAAATGGTTACTTTTGGCAGAATAGTGGTATAACACTTCCGTTCATACTGCTACAAAAATGACACCATTTATGGAACTCTATGGATACCACCCTCCTTCCATCACTTCTTCTCTAAAAGAAAAATCTAAGGTTCAAGCAGTGGATGATCACATTGAGCATCAACAACAAGTTCTCCAAATATTAAAGGACAACCTGACCATGTCACATAATCGTATGAAACAACAAGTATATCAACATCATAGTGAAAGAAGTTTTGAAGTAGGGGATTAGGTGTTTTTAAGACTACAACCATACAAACAGATGTCCCTCAAGCAAGCCAAGAAGGATAATAAATTATCACCAAAGTACTATGGCCCTTATAAGGTGTTGCAAAAGATTGGTACTATGGAATACAAATTGGAGTTGCCTGCATCTTCACGAGTACACTCAATTTTCCATGTTTCATGCTTAAAGAAGGTTATAGGTGACAATATCCCAGTTCATACTATATTTCCATAACTTGATGAGGAAGAAAAATTCATATTGGAGCCTGAAGCCATCATTGACACAAGAATTCACCAGATGAGGAATAGATCCATTTCAGAGTATCTCATTAAATGGAGGAAACTACCGGCTGAAGATTCCACTTGGGAAGATGAGTCGTTTATGAAAAAGCATCCAGAGTTACTCAAGCGTTGCAGAAAACCCTTGTCTCAAGGGGAGGGGCATGTTAAGCCCTAAATAGTGGCTCATTACCCCTTAATTGGGGCATATTATATTAGTAATGTTATTTTATTTATGTTGTCTTTAGTCCATTAGTTGTAATTATACCTCCTAGTCTCCTATATATACCAAGGAGACATTTTAATTTTGAATCATCTTGTAATTGTACATTTATGCGGGCATAAGGAGGTTGCCCCCTCGAAGAGGATTATTATCTTAATTTCTCTCTTTTTCAAGGCGTCAAGGACTTATCCTAAGGTTTTTCTATGCTATATTGGTATTTGGTTCTTAACAGGCTCCTTGAGGGAGCTTTCCCTCTTCATCTGCCTCAAAACCACAAATCTCTTCTTTCTCTCCTTGTCTTCCAATTTCTACCAAGCATCCTTCTTTAGTTGTGCACCCTTGCTCGTATATGGACTCCAAGGGCCACTTGTGTGAAACATCATGTCTCTTGGGTATGTCACACCTTTTTCGTGAATCATCACACTCAACTGACTATCATTCCTCTTTGTGGACCCAGTGTACCCATCTAACCTGCACACCCATCAACCGACATGCCTCTTGGACCATTTTTCCTCATTTTTCTAACCAAATCTCCATCTTGGATGCATGCACTCCTTTGGTGAGTCGATATGAATCCCTTAAGTCCGCCCCCCATGCCTTTGTCAATTTTTGTTCGTTGGTGGAGTGCCCAAGTCATTCCCTCAATCCTTCATGAAACCATTTGTGGTTTGACTTGTGTCACAAGGAACCTTTGGTGGAGTCACCCCTTGGAATGTTGTGTGCCTAAGGAACGCCAAATATCAACTATATGAAGACGTTTTTCTCCTCATTTACATCTAGCATCATGCCTACCTGATTTCCTTTGTTTTGGTCTGTGGTGTAAGTGCACAGACGTAATCTTGGAGCCTCGGACCTTATGGAACCTAATATATGAAATTTTTTGTCAAATATTGTGGAAATAATATTATAGAATATTTTTTTATGTCATTACAAAGCATGTGTAATGTGTTGTGTACCTAATCTGGTGTGTATCAACTTTAAAAATATAATGAAGATAACCAAAGGATGTTTCATTCCTTTTTTTATAGAGATTCTTCCATGTGTATATAGAGGCATAATAGATAAATCACTGGCTATTTTTTAGGCACTTTCTACCACTTCAGAAGATTGGTTTACCATAGCTGGCCATGCCCTAGAAATGTCCACTACTGTTAGAAGCTTGTCGCTAGTTTCTAAAATTGCAACTAATTATGCAATTGGGATTCTATTGGGAGTCTTCCTCAATTCTAAATAACAGGATCTATTTAGAGACATTGTCCAAATGGTCATCTTTGATAAACTAGTTTTATTGTTGTACATGGAGTTTTCTCCAAGGAAGAAACAAAGAGATGATTACCTCCTCAAGATCCTTTCTTCTATGCACTAAAATAGTTCAAGTAATGATTCTTCTAGTCTTGAGATATAAATCCACTTACAAGAAGCGACCACTGCTCCACAAGAATATCTTGTAGAGTACAATTTATAAGTGAAATTTTACAACTGTTAATTTCTTAACTTCATAGAAATTCTACCTTCAATGGTGCGTGTCTTTGTTCTAAACCAATGCATTCATTTTTTAATGTAACCAATTCATTAGTGAATTGATGTTATAGACCTAACCTCCCTAACCCCTCACATAGACAGAATAATATAATTCCATGTAATAAAGACCAATATTAATAAGGCCTAACAATAAGGAAGAATACATCAAATGTAAGAAGACCTAATAGAAGCGTTTTCTTCTAGAAGGATATTCCTCTAGATTATTATTTTGGATAGATAGATTTAGTATAAATAGGAGTAGAGAGTATGAGAATTTTTGTCTTGGATATTATTGTAATAGAGCTATGCTCTACTGGAGGCTTACCCCTCGAAGAGGCAAGTGAACATTGTTGTCATTAATAAAGGTGCTCTTTCTGGTGTTAACTAGTATTATTCTGATATTTTTTTAAATATATCATTGTTGTTATGTCATTGGTTGATCCAGGTGGATATCGGTGGCCACCCACCTTTTCCAACTGGCTCAAAACAGTTTTCAAGCAATTTTGGTAATTTACTATTTTTAGCAGTTTTTAACTTTCAGGGCCATTTTGAGGGCCTAAATGAAGGTTTTTTGGGATTGAGCTTCTCAATGATAGCCAAAGGATATGATTGAGCCCTAAACATTATTCTCCTTGATGATTCCTTTCCAATGAGCTATCATGCACCCCAAACGAAGATCGTATGCCAAAGTTACGCCCTCGAGAAGTTGATACACCAAACTACCCAAAATGGGGTCCACAAAACTGTTGGCTTTTCATCTTCAGGGGTTAGGGTTTCAGATTTTATTTATTATAAAAAGGCTTTTGGATCCTCATTGTAAAATCATCTTCTTGCGAATGTGAGTAGTGGACATGCTTCTTCTCAGAGATAACTTGCCACCATTCTAGCTAGTCTTTCACTCTGTATTTTTACAGTCTTTGTACATTTTCGCTCATTAATAGAAAATTGTGTATTACTGTATCTCCGTGTTTATGGTTGCATCTATGATACATTTATTTTATATTATTGGATATCCGAGATATCTCTGTACATTTATTTATTATATCTCCACTCTCATTTCATGCCAAAAATAATCTAAATCATTAGTATCAGAGCAGGCTGTTCTTGATTGTTTTTCAGTGCATGTCCCTGACGAGGTCCGAGTATAGAAAGTTGGGTCTTGAGCTTGTCTCTCTTAAGGAAAATCGCTCTTACACGCCCAATAAACCCTCCATGGTGGAAGAAAATAAAAACGATGGAGAAGAAGATTCTATTAATCTGTTGGTTGAGCAAGCTCTCACGTAACAGAGGGACGAAATGATGGAGAATTTTTCCCACATCCTTCAACTCCTGTTGATAACAACAGGCACATATTCATCAAGCGACCACTTTAGAGGCACCTCTCCTTACAAGGCACATGTTAATTTTGATATTATTGTATTTGAAGGTCATATAGATGCAAATTCCCTAGACAAATGGTTAAATATGCTAGAAGTTTATTTCTCTGTTCACCATTTTTCTGACAGGGAAAAGATCACCTTCGCACTCCTTATGGCTCTCCCCCATGTCAAACATTGGTGGGAAACTTACTGGGAGAAAATTTCCATAGAGGATTCTGGAATATATGGGGCCGATCCCACTTGGGATTTGTTGTGGATGCGGTAAAGGAACAATATTACCCTATTGGAAACTATGAGGACCAGTATATGAGATGGAACACACTACAACAAGAGATGGGCCAAGAAGTTCTATAGTTCACCAATCCCTTCCATACCTTGTGCACCAAGTTGGGTATCAAGGACTTCGAACGACATTTGGTTCTAAAATACTGCAGGGCTCTACACAGATACATCCAAACTGAAATGGATTTTCTGGACATCTGATCACTCAGTTCTGCTTATCGATATGTTGTTAAAATCTAGCAGAAGTTTAAGCACCAGAAAAAATGATATTTTGGGTCTACATATCCACAAAAACCAAAGTATGATAAAGATGACACTAACAAACAAATTCCTAAAAACCATTCTAAGCCACAGGAAAAGAAGGGTCACGGGAAGACAAATAAGGACATCATAAAATGGTGTGATTTACACAAAATCCCCTAGCACAACACCGATGAATGTCACTCAAAACAGTCATTGGTGGTCGAGATCAAAGATAAGGAGCTGAACCCTGATTCCGAGTCTGATTCTGAAAATACTGGTAAAATATAGATCATCGATGCAGATCCCACTGCTATTGTCGTGACTACAAAAATTCAACCAGAAGAACCAACATACCCTGAAGAGGGGGAGCATGTTTTTCATTGACATATCTGGGTGAAGGGGACCCCACTGTATTTTATTGATGATGATGGAAGCCAAAAGAACCTCATCTCAATAGAGGTCATAAAAAAATTGGGATTGTTGACAGCACCACACTCGCAACCATACAACATCGGGTGGCTTTGCCAGGGACGATAAATTCGTTTCATCCAACAGTGTCGATTGTCATACGACATCCAACCCTTCAAGGATGAGGTAATATGTGATGTTTCCCCACTGTATGTCTATGACGTTCTCTTGGGCCAACCATATATGTGGAAGCGCCATGCTATCTATGAGTGTCGACCCCGTAGTGGCATTGTTACTCTAGGGGGTCATCTCTATAGGATACTAGAGGTAGTTCCAACTACTGTCCCACCTAAAAAATGTCGCAAGGTAGTGTCTCATACTACACAATTCAACTTCTTCAAAATATGTTCAAAAGGTGAACGAAAGGATACTGCAACCACTACAGCATTGACACAAGCACCTTCTATCCAACATAAGCAGGTCGACAAGATTGCAACAAAGAATAAATATTCCTTCTTCACAAATTCATCTCATGTATCCCAACTAGTTGAACAAATTCAACCCCACCAACAACAGGTTCGTGACATCCTTCCACAAACCAAGCAGTGCAACGTCTCCAGCAAGGCAAGGAACTCACCAAGATGCAGATTCAACGAACGCTTTTCCCTCTCCCTGGGAAATAAAATCAATGGAGACAATTTCTTCCTAAGGAGGGAGGATTTATCTGAGTGGATATTGGTGGCCACCCATCGTTTCTATCTAGCTCAAAATAGTTTTCTGGAATTTTTGGTAATTTACTATTTTTAGCATTTTTTTAACTTTCGGGGCCATTTTGAGGGCCTAAATGAAGGTTTTTTGGGATCTATCTTCTCAATAATATCCAAAGGCTCTGATTGAGCCTCCAAAATGAATCTCCTCGACGATACCTTTCCAACAATCTATCGTGGTCCCCAAACGGAGATCGTAAGACAAAGGTACGCCCTTGGGAAGTTGATACACCAAACTACCCAAAACGGTGTCCACAAAATTGTTGGATTTTCATCTTCCGGGGTTAGGGTTTTGGATTTTATTTATGATAAAAAGGTCTTTGGAGCCTCATTGTAAAATCATATTCTTGCAAATGCGAGTAGCGGACACATCTATTTTCAGAGATAAGCTACCACCATTCTAGCGAGTCTTTCACTCTGTATTTTTACAGTCTTTGTACATTTTCTCTCATTAATAGAAAATTTTGTATTACTATATCTCTATGTTTATGGTTTCATATATGATAAATTTATGTTATATTATTGGATATCTGAGACATCTCTGTACATTTCTTTATTATATCTCCTCTCTGATTTCGTGCCAAAAATAATCCGGATCATTGGTTGCTTACTATTTTTGTTCTTCCTATTATAATATATCTGGAATATTGCAAGTGGTATAAGAGCACTTTCCTTGGAAGAAAATTGTAGGTTATTTCTTTTTTAGGTTAGAGACGTATCCTTGCATCCTAAATCTACAAAAATATGTCGTTCAATGCATAAATCAACGGTTGGGGAAGCATACATGTAGAAACGAAAAGTGGCACTCAAGCGCACATTGCTGGCCACCCTTGTAACCCCTCTTGGTACCCCTTCGAGTGGTAGCGCATCATACAACACCTGTATATGGATCAACCTAGATCTCCTGAAGCCTTCCATAGATAAACCAATAGGTTGTATGAATTCTATAGTGCCATCGAGAACAACACTCGATAAGATACTCTCTAGTACCTGGGTAGTTGGGTAGTACGACTAAGGGCACGGTATAGCCTCCTTAGTTGGTGCCATGAGATATTGGCATGAGTACTACTGCTGGACCCCACATGTATATCAGAGAGCTATAGCATAGGGAAAACCCTTGTCTGTAGAAACCCTAAATACCCTAAACCTTGGGATGGAAATAGAAACAAAACATACACTATCTATTGTCATGCAATATTACCTCTTCCATTTTGGTTGCAAAATTACTACACATTTCTTCCTATTAAGAATTTAGGTATTTCAATACTGTAGTATTCTTCAGATCAGAGTACAACTCTGCAGAAGTAAAAAAAAGAAGTATAGTGGTCCCATTGACACACTTATTTGGGACCTATCCCATTTGGTTTCTCTCTTTGCCTTGATTCCAGTGGTACCTACCATTTTTAACACAATGTTTTTTGTGGACCCGACCCCTTTTCCAACACCCTTATTTGGACCCTATCCTAGGGAATTTCAGATGCTTTCTTCAGGGATTGCTTTATCAATGGCCTAAAAGGTGAAATATGTTCCCATATTCTCATGGCACACCCCCAGACTTGGTTGGAAGCTACTCAATGAGCCAAGGAAGAACAATAGATTATCTCCTCCTAGATCTACAAACCATCCTTTCCTCCTCGCCCTAAACCCACCAACTCTTACCCTCCAACAACTCCCCCCAAGATCTAGAAATTAGCCAGGGCCAAAATGTATGAACGTCAACTCAAGGGTCTTTGTTATAATTGTGATGACAAATATTTTCCAGGGCACAAGTGTAAGGAACATAAGTTTTTTATGGTTGTGATTGATGATATTTTTGAAGAAGAGGTTGTTGCTTCACCTATGTAGGAACTACCACCACCATCTGATTTTACCCCACCCTCTGATCCACCAGAATTTGAACCAGTGATTTCACTTAATTCTCTCATTGGATTCTCTGCTCCCCAGAATCTCAAATTAATTGGTTACATTAAAAATAGGAAAGTCATCATCCTTGTGGACAGTGGTAACACTCATAATTATATTCATCACCACATTTCCCAAGAAGTCAATTGTTACATTCATGTTGTCAATAATTTTCAAAACATGATTGCCAATGGAGGTTCCATGAAATGTGTTTGGACGATGTGAAAATGTGCAGCTCCAAATTGGTCAGTATCACCTGAAATCCCATATGTTTTCTATATGCATGGGTGGTTGTGACATTGTTCTCAATGTCGAATGATTACGCACTCTCGACCCCATTCTCATGGATTTTAAGGACTTAACCATGCAATTCCAGCAGGAGGGACAACGATATAAGTTCCAAGGGATCACAACTAGATCCCTCGAGATCATCAGTTCCCATCGCATGGAAAATTTCCTCAAAAAGGGTCATTCTGGAATTATTTCGCAACTCTAATCCATTCATGTTGTTGAGACACCGTCTGTGCATCCCAACCTCCAATCTATCCTCTCCTACCACCAAGTTTCTTTTACCACTCCCAAAGACCTTCCCCCTTCTCGTGGAGTCCATGATCATTCCATACCTCTCATACCGAGAAATATTCCTCCCAATTTTCTCCCTTCTCGTCATCCCTTTTCCCAGAAGAATGAAGTTGAGAAAATTGTTCATGAATTGGTAGAAGTGGGTGTTATACATCCTAGTACCAGCCCCTATTATTCCCCTGTTGTCATGGTACTCAAGAAAGAAGGCAATTGACACATGTGTCCTGATTTTTGTACGCTCAACAAACTCACTACTAAAGACAAAGTCCCCATTCCTATGATTGATGACCTCTTGGATGAATTCAGTGGTGCTAAATACCTCACCAAACTTGATATATGTTCTGGCTACCACTAGATCTGTATGAAAGAAGAAGGCATTCCAAGACTGCATTTTGAACTAATGAGGGTCACTATAGTTCTTGGTAATGCCCTTTGGCTTGTTTAATGCTCCCTCCACTTTCCAAAGTCTTATGAATCATGTCTTCTGTAATTTTGTCTTAGTTTTCTTTGATGATATTCTCATCTATAGTAACACTTGGACATCCCATCTCTCCCATGTGAATCAAGTTCTCCACCTACAATCTAAGCATCAAATTTTCCTCAAACAATCTAAATGTTCCTTTGGAGACTCAAAAGTGGAATACCTGGGTAATATTGTTGGAAAGGATGGTGTCTGGGTGGATCCTAAGTAAATTGAAGCTATGCAGGATTTGCCTCACCCTAAAGCTCTTAATAGCTTGCGTGGTTTTCTGGGTATAATGGGATATTATACAATTTTTTTTTAGAATTATGCAAACATTTCATCTCATCTCGCTTCTCTCCTTAAAAAGAATGCTTTCACTTGGACTCCAGCTATAGATCACTCCTTCCAAGCCTTGAAATATTCTAAGTGCTCGACCTCTATCGTAACACTTCCAAACTTCACAAAGATGTCTGTATTGGAATGTGATGCTTCCGGGAAAGGAATTGGGGTCATCCTCATGCAAGATGGTAGACATTTGGCCTTCAATAGAAAATAACTTTCATAGAGACATTTGGGCCAATCCATTTATGAAAAGGAAATGTTAGCTATTTTTCATGCTGTGGATCTCATATGTCCTTATTTATTGGGTTATTGCTTCCAAATCAAAACTGATCATCAGAGTCTCAAGTATTTTCTAGAACAATGAATTTCATCATTGGAGCAACAAAAATGGGTGACCTATATATTTGGATATGATTATGAGATCATTTACAAGAAGGGAAAGGAAAGTGTAGCGGGGGACACTATTTCCTAGAAATACAAATAACACATGTCCCTTTTCTACCTCTCCTTCATTGTACCAGATTATCTCCAAGATGTTCGTCAGGAATGGCTGCAAGACCCCAAAATTTCTAGCATGATCCACCAATTGCAACACAATTCTCCAACTTCTCCAGGGTACTCTTGGAACAATTAAGAGCTTCACTACAAATTTCATTTGTATTTATGCAATAAATCACAACTTAAATCCATGGTGCTTTCTGAACTTCATGCTTCACCCATAGTCAGGCATTCAGGTTTTACCAAAATCTATGAATGGGTCAAACATTAGTTTTTATGGGATGGTATGAAATGGGATGTCCGCACCTTAATAAGGTAGAATAATATAATTCCATGTAAGAAAGGAAAATATTAATAAGGCCTAGCAATAAGGAAGAATAAGTCAAATGTAAGAAGACCTAATAGAAGCTTCTGCTTCTAGAAGGATCTTCCTCTATATTTTTCTTTTGGATAGATAGATTTAGTATAAATAGGAGTAAAGGGTATGAAAAGTTTTTTCTTGGAGATTATTGTAATAGAGTGATCCAAATGGATATCGGTGGCCACCCACCTTTTCCAACTAGCTCAAAATAGTTTTCTGACATTTTTGGCAATTTACTATTTTTAGCAGTTTTTACTTCCGGGGCTATTTTGAGGGCCTAAATGAAGGTTTTTAGGTATAGATATCCTCAATGATACCAAAAATAATAATTGATCCCCCAAAATGAATCTCCTCGGTGATACCTTTCCAACGGGCTATCACACGCCTAAAACGAAGATCGTATGCAAAAGTTACGACCCTGGGAAGTTAATGTACTAGCTTACCCAAACGGGGCCCACATGACTTTTGGCATTTCATCTCCTAGGGTTAGGTTTTTGGATGTCTAGGGTTTTTGGAATTCTTTCTTATTGTAAAAATTCCTTCAGAGCCTCATTGTAACCTTCTTATTGCGAATGCGCGCTGCTGTCACATCTCTTCTCAGAGATAAGCCGCCACCATTCCAACAAGCTTGTTTCCGCTGCATTTTACAGTTTCAGCTTATTTCGTTATTGAATAGAAAACCAGTTTTACTGTATCTCTGTTATTTGTTGTTAAGAACCTGTTAATAATATGTATTCATTTCATTCTGCTCATAAAATCCGGATCAGTGGTATCATAACAGTCTTCTCCTTGTCATCTTAATGCATGTCCCCAACGAGGTCGGAGTACAAAGAGTTGGGTCTCGAGCTTGTTTCTCTTGAGGACAAAATCTATCGCATGCCCAAGCGACCTCCCATGGCAGGAGAAAATAAATATGACAGGACAT
The DNA here is from genome assembly GCA_009831015.1 of Picea engelmannii. Classification (NCBI taxonomy): domain Eukaryota; kingdom Viridiplantae; phylum Streptophyta; class Pinopsida; order Pinales; family Pinaceae; genus Picea; species Picea engelmannii. The sequence continues at coordinate 754,585 of ML780382.1, forward strand.
GAGATCCTTTCAAAATGTTGATTGAGGAAGCCCTCATGCAACAGAGGAAGGAGATGATGGATAGCTTCACGCAAATCCTTCGGCGACTACCAACAGGCGATGCATCTTCTTCGAACGAAGGCACCGCCCCATTCAAGGTACAAATAAACTTTGATATTCCTATATTTGAAGGTCAGATAAACGTAGATGTTGTAGACAAGTGGTTGAATCTAATAGAAGGGTATTTTTCTGTTCATAAATTTTCAAATAGAGAAAATATTACTTTTGCGCTCCTCAAAGCCATTCCCCATGTCAAAGATTGGTGGGAAAATTTCTATGAGAAAAAGGAAACAGAGGAAACCTCATTATTTTCAGTCATGGCCACCTGGGAATCCTTCAGGGATTCTATTAAGGAACAATACTACCCTGTCGGAAGTTATGACGACCTGTATACCAAATGGACCACACTGCGGCAAGAAAGAGACCAAGCAGTGCCAGATTTCACAAATATCTTCCATACCTTGCGCACCAAGTTGGGTATCAAAGATTCAGAGCAACATCTGGTGCTCAAGTATCACAGTGCTCTACATAGATACATCCAGACCAAAATGGAATTTCTAGACATCTCATCTTGGGCGCGTCCTACTGATATGCCGTCAAAATCGAGCAGAAGCTCAAACAAAATATGCGGCAATTTGGGCCAGGGAACCCCTCACAAAAAAATCCAGGAAAGGGAAGCCCCAACCCATCGAACAAAGGACAGAGAAAAGATGGACAGTATCAAGACAACCAGTACAAGCCACAAGCAAATAAGGACACCGAAAAGACAAAGAAAGATACCGGGAAGTGGTGCGACTTCCATAAGAGCCCTTGGCATAACACTGCTGACTGTCCCTCAAAGTAGTCGCTGGTGGCCGAAGTGAAAGCCTCTGAATCAGATGAAAATTATGACTCCGAGACAGAACCAGAAAGGGGAAGACGGATCATTGACGCGGAACCTAGTGCCACCGTTTCTACCACCAAGATCCAGCCTGGTGAACCAGATGAGCCAGAAGAAGGAGAGCACCTCTTCCATTCACAAATGTGGGTAAAAGGCACCCTACTACACTTCATTGTTGACAGCGGTAGCCAGAAGAAACTCATCTCAGCAGAGGTCATCAAGCGGCTGGCCCTGCCAACAACACTGCACCCACAACCCTACACCATTGGATGGCTCCACCAAGGAAGCGATCTCCGCGTCGGCCAACAGTGTCGACTGTCGTATGGCATCAAGCCCTTCAAAGATGAGGTATTGTGTGATGTTGCTCCTCTTGAAGTTTGTGATGTTCTTTTGGGCCAACCTTATTTATGGAAACGTCATGTTATATATGAGTCTAGGCCTCGTAGTGTTATTATTACTTTGAACAGGAAATTGTACAGGATACCCGAGGAAGTCCCACCTAGTGCTATTTCCTTGATCTCTACTAAGAAATGCAGGAAGGTCATCTCTCAGATGGGGAAGTTTTTCTTCTTCATGATTCGCTCTCAGAATAAGAAAAAGATCGCAACCACATCCAGGGTCTCTACGACCGACCTCTCCACACAGCAGAAACAAGTAGATAAGGTCGTGGAAGAATACTCAGATATCTTCTCCTCACCTACAGAGGTACCTCTACACTTCCAGGTCAAGCACTCCATTGATCTAACCCCTCACGCATCATTGCCCAATGGGCCAGTCTATCATCGCTCTTTGTTAGAGAATGAGGAGATCAAGAGATAGATCCAAGAACTGCTCCACAAGGGGTACATATGCCCTAGCTCATCACCTTGCGGGAGCCCAATCGTGCTGACACAGAAGAAAGATGGAACCTGGCGACTCTGTATTGATTACAGGGCTCTGAATAAAATCACTGTCAGAAATCGGTACCCGATTCCCCGAATCGATGACCTCCTTGATCAACTCATGGGGGCCATATACTTCAGTAATATTGATCTGAATTCTGGCTACCACCAGGTCCCGATAGAATAGACAGATGTATGGAAGACTGCCTTCAAGTCAAAGGAAGGAATTTTTGAATGGTTGGTCATGCCCTTTGGTTTGAAAAATTCTCCAGCCACTTTCATGAGGATGATGGACGATATACTGTGACCATTCACCAATACTTTTGTAGTGGTGTATCTAGATGAAATTCTAATTTACAGCAATACTTGGGACGAACACTTGCAGCCTTATCAACAGGTTCTTCACACCCTGTGGAAACACAAGCTATATTCCAACCTGGAAAAATGCTCCTTCGGCATGGACAAGGTCCATTACCTAGGCTACATCATTGATCAACATGGCGTACATGTGGATCCAGCCAAGATCCAAGTCATCCGTGACTGGCCAGCCCCAACAACACTCATTGAGATTCAGAGCTTCTTGGGACTTGCTAATTTCTACCGCAGGTTCGTGTTGGGTTTCTCCCATATTGCATGGGCCCTCAACCAAATAAACAGGGGTGGTGGTAAGGAAAAATTTGCATGGGGCCGGTCCCAACAACAAGCGTTCGATGATTTGAAGCAACGCTTATGCTCAACCCCAGTACTTTCACTACCAGACTTACAACATCCCTTTGAGATCGAGACAGATGCTTCAGACTATGTCGTGGGCACCGTTCTCACTCAACACGGCCACCCCATGGCCTATCATAGTGAGACACTATCAGATACTGTTCGTAAGTACCCTACTTACGACAAATAAATGTACTCCATTGTGAAAGCATGTCGCCAGTGGAGACATTACATTCTTAGGAAGGAGACAGTCATCCACACTGATCATAAGCCACTGTAGTTCATGCAGACGTAGGGAAAAATGCAAAACGACCACCATCAAAAGTGGTCCACATACTTGTAGGAATTCCACCTCAACATCAAGTATAAAATAGGAAGCACCAATCGCGTCACCGATTGCCTCAGCAGACCGCCATTCGCGGCACTCACCACGGTGCTAGAATCTTGCAACCATGAGACATCTGGATGGCCCCAACTCTATGAGACAGACCTTGACTTCGCCATCACCTACCAAATGTTGGGTGCAAATGAAATTGTCGATAATTTCCATCTTTAGGATGGGTTGTTGTGTCGTCTGGGCCATATCTGTGTTCCATCAAGTGAGCGAGTGAAGCTGATATGGGAATCCCTCTACAGTCGGGTGGCAAGACACTTCGGCGTCGAAAAGACAGTGGTGATGCTACAAAAAGATTTCTACTGGCCGAAACTTCGACAAGAGGTCGACAAGTATATCAGGTCCTGCACTACCTGCGTTATTGCCAAACTGACCACTAAGAAAAAGGGCTTGTACACCCCTCTTCCTACTCCTGACAAGCCATGGGAATCCATATCAATGGACTACATGTTGGGCCTCCCATCCACCAAGTGGGGAAATGACTGTGTTTTTGTGGTTGTTGATCACTTTTCTAAGATGGCGATTCTGGTTGCCTGCAAGAAGAGCATCACAATAGAGGTCACTACCAAGCTCTTCTTTGAATGAGTCTGGGTACATTTTGGAATCCCACAAACCATTGTCTCATATCGGGATAGTCAATTTCTCAGCACATTCTGGTTGAGGCTCTAGTCACTGCTGGACACCAAGCTCACCAAATCCACGACCTTCCACCCCCAGACAGATGGCCAAACCGAGGTTGTAAATTGAATGATTGTGCATATCCTTCGCATGTATAATTCAAAGAAATCTCACACATGGGATGAGAGCCTTACTTATGTCCAACATAGCTACAACTAAGCCTTGCAAAGCTTAACCGGCCACAACCCCTTTCAAGTGGGGTTGGGATTCCAACCATTGGGTCCCATAGATGTTGCACTTCCCCTTGCGGTCACCTCGACTGAATCATCTCCTGCTCCAATTGAAGCTGACAAAGCCACCCGGTTCATTGAGCGGATCCATCACATCCACCAATAGGTTTAGAATATCCTACAGAAGTCCAATGAAAAGTACAAACAACGCCATGATCAACATCGGGTGCTGCATAAGTTTCAGGTGAGCGACAAAGTTTGGTTGTACTTACAGAAAGAACACCTTATAGGACCCCATCAGAAGCTTCTCCCACTCCGTTATGGACCGTACACTATCACCAAGGCCATGGGGGATAATTCTTTTGAGCTCAACATTCCTCCTTTCCTTGGCCTGCACCCAGTGTTCAAGGTGGATCTCCTTCACCCTTATTTCCCACCATTATTGGACACCTCAGAAGTAGCAGAACAACTGACACCATCAGATATCAACCCCGACTGCATACAACATGCATACAATGATCATATTGAGGACAAACAGATCAAGGGCACTTGACAACAAAGAATCCATCTTTATTGAGTTGTCAAAGCAGGGCAGCTCCTACACCAAGGCAAGTGGCTCACCCGGGGCCAAATTCAACAGAAATTTCCTCATCTAATGGGGGACCTCAAAGAAATGGAGACCATTGATTCCTAAGGAGGGAGGATTGATCCATATGGATATCGGTGGCCACTCACCTTTTCCAACTGGCTCAAAACAATTTTCTGACATTTTTGGCAATTTACTATTTTTAGTAGTTTTTACTTCCGAGGCCATTTTGAGGGCCTAAATGAAGTTTTTTCTCTATAGATATCCTCAATGATATTCAAAGGCATGATTGATCCCCCACAATGAATCTCCTCGGCGATACCTTTCCAATGGGCTATCACACGCCTAAAATGGAGATCGTATGCAAAAGTTACGACCCCGGGAAGTTAATGTACTAGCTTACCCAAATGGGGCCCATATGACTTTTGGCGTTTCATCTCCTAGGGTTAGGTTTTTGGATGTCTAGGGTTTTTGGAATTCTTTCTTATTGTAAAAAGGCCTTCAGATCCTCATTTTAACCTTCTTCTTGCGAATGCTTGCTACCGTCACATCTCTTCTCAGAGATAAGCTGCCACCATTCCAACAAGCTTGTTTCCGCTGCATTTTACAGTTTCGGCTTATTTCGTTATTGAATAGAAAACCAGTTTTACTGTATCTCTGTTATTTTGTGTTAAGCACCTGTTAATAATTTGTATTCATTTCGTTCCGCTCATAAAATACGGATCATAGAGCTTTGCTCTGCTGGAGCTTGCCCCCTTGAAGAGGTATGTGAACATTGTTGCCATTAATAAAGGTGCTCTTTTTAGTGTTAATATGGTATTATTATGAGATTATTTTGAATATATCATTGTTGTTCTGCCATTTCTTGCTTACTATTTTTGTTCTTCCTATTATAATGTATCTGGAATATTGTAATTGATTTTAATATCGTATCTATTTAATGTACCAATATGTAAGACTAGGATGTAAGATCATTTAACATTAAACATAATGTGGTTATGACAAGATGTGTGTGGCTATACCAAGAGGTCAGAGAATTTAAGATTAATTGAACATATAATCTTCCAAGATGTGAGAACATTTACGATGAAGTACCAAATATTGTTGTTAGAATAAGTTAACAATATGTGTTGTCTCTTGAAATTGTTTGATTTTTAGTATATTTTAAATCAATTTGAGGATCCGAAAAATATGGTAAAACAATTTCCCTCCACTAGGTAGTTAAGTCCTATCAAATACAAAATACACAACATAGAGAGAGGAGGAGACACTTGTTATTCTAATTTTTTATGCACACACTTCGCTCCTCGGGATTTGTTCATTTATAGATAAATCATACATACGTTTTAGGAGAATGAAAAGAAAAATATTTTCATAACCTCCGTGGGAAACCAAACAGTTTCATTTACTTTGACATTATTTCCCTAACACTCCCCCTTAATGAAGAAATGAATTCTCTACAACTCCTAATCGATTTCTACATATTTCTACAATTCTTATATTGATATGGTTGTAGATGTCAATTCTTGATGACCCTTCCTTGTCACATCAAGTTTGTGTAGTCCTCCAACTATGATTCATGTTGTCGTAATCTTGTAATGATATCGTATATATTTTACAAAACAATGCGTCTTTACAAATTTAAATTTCAAAGCTTGATATGATATGGTGGAAGCTGAAATTAAGTTCTTATTATACTAGGCACATACATGAAATTTTGAATTTGTTTAACATAACCGTTTGGAAAGGTTAAATATACATCACCATATCCTTTAATTTGATGTGATAGACCATCCCCAAGATATATATTAGCGCCATTATTAGTCTCATGATAATTTTCAAACAAATTTGTATTACAACACATATGTATGGAGGCACCAGAATCAACAAACCAAGCATTTGAGTCATCTATTTCCACCGACAAAGAAATGTCTAAAATAAATAGCCTAAGATCATCATGAATTATTTCTCCTCTATCAACAAAGTGATCGATATGCCTTCTATTTCTATGTTTGGACTCATTATATTTCTTTTCCAAACAATCTCAAGCATAGTGTCCAAGCTTGCCACAGTAAAAACATGCATTATTCCTTTTAAAATTAGCATTAGTCTTTGATGACAATAATGCTAAATATGAACTTGAAGACTTTCAATTAATATTTTTCCTTCGTTCTTCTTCTTGTAACATAATACCTACCAATTCATCAATCATAGGATATTTTTCTCTAGCTGCAAGACCTATAATAAACATTTGATATTCTTCTAACATTCCATTCAATGCTACAGTTACCAAATCTGTTCTAGAGTTCTTTTCATCAATATCAACAAGCTTGTCTCTCAATTCTTTAATTCTAGAAAGAAATTCATTGACATTTTCATTCTCCTCCATTTTAATTGAAAGGAATTTACTTTTTAGGAACATAACTTGGTTTGTATATGTTGTTTGATACATATGTTTAAGTGTCTTCCATGTCTCATTAGATGTATTGCATTCTCTAATATAGATAATGATGTTATCCTTCATGGACATTATTAGGAGCACTTTTTCCTTGGTATCTTGTCTCTTCAAATCCTAACATGATGTTATTTTGGTTGCATGGGCTTCTAGATTGACTTCATCACCAGACACAATTGACCAGACATTATAGCCTTCCATAAATGTCTACAACTTAAATTTCCAATTGGAATAATTTTCCTCGTCCAACTTTGTTGAATCATTTAGATAATATTCAACCAATGGATTTTCCATTTAAAAAATATATATATTCTCACAATAGGTTGTGATTTTAACAAAAAAATTATGCAAATTACCTTTCAAGCAAGTTGTTGGCTACTATCTCTTTCAGACAACGATTTCTTGTTGGTGGAACTTTTCTTCCATGGATGAATCCTTCACATTTTCATACAATATTCTTTTTAATGGGAAAAAAACTTGCGATTAACACTTGATGGAGAAATTCTCTGACATAAAAAAAACCCACACATAGTGGAAAACAACAAACAACACCTCTACATAGGTCACATGACTCACAACCTGTTCTTCTCAACAAACACATAGATTGACTATTCCTTCAATGTGCAGATCAAACTTTTCTAGCACACATGTATTTAACTCCTCTCTTAAAGAATTCATAGACCACTTAGTTTCCTTAGCACACAACACCTCACAATGCTCATATCAATTTATAGCCTCTTCTCTGCTTGCAACTGTCTCCATATTGTGCAATCAATAACACAACAAATAATTTTCTCTTTTACCAAGCTTAGGAAGGTCCTCACAACCCTTCAACTCTCTTCAAGACTAAAGTTAGGCTTTGCAACCTCTGCAAGGGTTTCACCGATTGGATCTCTCTCTCTCTCTCTCTCTCTCTCTCTCTCTCTCTCTCTCTACACACATGCTTCAATGGATCAACCCGAGATTTCATGCCAAAACATAAAATACACATCACAAAGACAAGAAGAGACACTTGCGATTCTAAGTTCTCATGCACACACGTTTCTTCTTGGGATTTGTTCATTTATAGATAAATGATACATATTTTTCAGGAGAATGAAAATCCAAACACTTTTGTAAACTTTGTGGGCAGCCAAATGGTTTCATTTATTTCAAAATTATTTCCCTAACACCATATTCCATTTATAGACCAATAAAAAAATTAAATTTGAATTGAAAAAACTTGAAATTAATAAAAAAATTGACAAAAACTTAAACAATGTTTTATAAAAGGGATGAAGAAATAGCAATCCAAATTCATGGTTTAGCAAGGAATAATAATCTATTATTTTTTCACAACATATAATTTTATCAAGTTGTTATTGGGATCATTCTCACATTCAAAGAATGCACTTATTTTCAAGATTATACCCATTAATCTATGCGAGGTTAGGATTAGTGAGAAATGATTTTTTGCATGTTGTTACTTTTCTTAGGTATTAAACATTGTTATGATTTGAATATGGGAACTTATCAACTAAGGTACTTTATTAACCTTTATATTTTTAGCATTTCATGGTTGTTGTTGTTACATGCTAACCCAAACCTTAGGTTTGAGAATAAAAGAAAGGGAGCACAACCCTTGACCTTGCTCAGCAATTTGAATAACCAATATTTGTCTCTAGAAAAGATGTAATTGGGTAATGTGATCTAGGTGCTTATGGAAATTACTACAATGATTGAGTAACCATTTGGGAAAAAATTATGTTAAAAAACTAAGACAACTCAACACTAAACATTAGAAAGAAGAAATGTGAAAGAAGGGGTAAAATATTCCTTACAGGGTAATCAATAAGGTAATCTTGTAGTAAAAGGACCCTCTTTCCAGCCACAAATTTGATAAGAATATGATAGATATTTAAGGAATAAGAAGAGCTCCACCATGATCCATGTTCCATGCATGGTGGAACTATTCCCCCAAGACTTTTCCCACTTTTAAATCAACCCAAATCCTTGAAAAAACAATCAGAGTTCTACTTCCTATATCCTCAAATTCTGATAACTAGAGAGAAATTTGATATATTATTAGACAAATCCAAGGAATTAACACAACACCAAGAAGGTTTTTATCTAGACTATGAATTTATGACAAATTTCTTTAAGAAACGAATCATTTCCTATCTGTGGATATAGAGATAATAAAGGGGATATAGATATTTCCTATAGGATAGTTGTAACTAAACATTTTTTGGAAGCTATATCAAGATCAATATATATATCATATGTTGGGGTACATGCTCAACTACATACTTAGTGACATACTCATTTTTTCCATTTTTCCTACTGTTTAGGAGGACTGCTATTTATAGCAGATCTATTTTCATCTGGTGGATTCCTATATGTAATACCATGGGTTCCCAAAACCATGGGCTCATAAACCAACATTAGGAAAATTCCTATTTTTTATCTACCATTAGGCCAATTCCTATTTTTTAGCCACCATTAGAAGATTCCTATTGTTTAGGAGATACTTCCTATTTCCTTAATTTTAGGTTATATTTTCTATTTCATGGCTATAAAATGCACTTTAGTAAGAATATTATCCTCTTATGGAAGTGCACATTACCCATATAATACTTGGAGTTAACTCACTTCACTTATTTAGTGACTTTTCATAATTAACAAATTCTCACTGAGTTAGAACTTTAGTTCCATTCTTGGAATCTAGTCTTATTCTAGGAGATTTTTTCTATTATGGAATGCATGTTGACTTAATGTAGAGTTATTACTAAGTTTGCACCTATATTTTTTTATCTTTTATTATTATTAGCAACTTTTGAATTTAGTTAATTGTTGCTATTGCGAGAAGTTACTTTTTTACTTGAGCATCCTCATGGAAATCCCAACCTAGTGCGCATTACTCCTCATGTGGAGAGTCCTATATATTGTACTCATTATCAAGGATTAATACATTATGATTAGAGTTGGTTTCTTAGTCTCTTATGTGTGACGATTGATTCCATTTTTTTCACTCATTTCTCTCTTTTGATATTAGCTAGTGTAGTATTTCCTTCTCACAATTAGGTCTTGGATTGTGGTTTAATCCTACATGGTATCACAACCATTATTGTGAGGTGGTATTCACTTTTATTGCAGGTTTATATATCATATTGGACATCACATCGAGAACTATGGATCATCCATATTCTTTAGTGATCTTGACACCCTTCAACTAATTTGAGTGGAAGCCCAAGATAGAGCTTCTAATTCGAAGGAAGCGTTTGTATAGAATCACCATGGGGACTGAGGTTGAGCCTACTTCAGCCATAGAGAAATACAAATAATTCAACATAATAGATGAATCCTACATGATATTTTTCTTGATCATCTCTCTATATCTCCTCTTTCATGTCAATACATGCAAGACTCCTAATGTTGTTTGGACAAAGTTGAAGGATTTTCTAGGAAAGAAAGAAAATCCAAGAAGTCATTAGCTAGAGAATGATCTACATGCATTGAATCCAAGATATTTCAAGACCCTACAAGACTACTTCTATAATTTTAAAACTTATCTTTCTCATGTTAAGTCTTGTGGAATTGATAAGAAAGATGAAGAATTAATCTTTTCAATTCTAACAAAACTAGGACCACAGTAGTTTGTCTACACTTCTTCTTTTCACACTACCAGGCTAGCTATGGGGTCTACATGGAATATTCCATCCCTATATGATTTCATGGAGTCACTTATCCATGAGAAAAAAAATCTCATCCAAATAGGGGAACTTAAGAATTCCAAGCCCCATCCGCTTACAAATCAAGAAAGTTCTAAGAAGAATAAGGAGAAGAACAAGGGTAAGAAGGACTAAGAAAACACGAAGGAAGGTAAACAAAAGTCCATAGATGATATTTCGAGTACCAAGGAATCAAAATAAAATAAGGAGAAGAAAAAGTGTTCCTATTGTAATAGGGGGTTCCATCCTGAGAGTTCTTGCATGAAAAAAACCATAGATCTCATGGCACAAACACTTGAACAACATCACCTTGAGGATTTTATTACAGATAATGCAAGGAAAAATCCATCATCAGAAAGAGTTAATTTTCATGCATTAATTTCTATTCCATATTCTCCTAATGCTTGGGTGCTTGATTCAGAAGCTACCCATCACATGGCCTCATCAGATGAACTTTTTCTCATACTTGGAGACTTGTTCCAGACCATTGATCTTCATGGGAGATAGTTCTCTTGCGGAGGTATGTAGTAGGGGTAGAGTTTATCTAGACCATGGATGCTTTCAGGATGTACTTCATGTTCCAAAAATTTTAGTGAATCTTCTATCCATCTATAGAATCAATCATTCAAGTTCAGGGAAGAAGGTGGATTTCACTTCGGACCCAGTTATTATTTCCAACTTGTCAGATAGTTAAAAAATTATCATTGGTGAGGTTAATCATTGTTCCAGGTTGTACACCTTCTCTCACTTCACTCATAAATATGATTATGTATCTCTTATAACACATGATAATGAAGAGTCAAGGTTGTGGCATGAGAGTTTTGGGCATCTGAATTTTAAATATTTAGATCATTTTAGTAAGGGTGGAATGGTAGATGGACTACCCCACATTCAATACATAGATGGATTTTTCTAGGGTTGCATAATAGGAAAACATACTAAGGAGAAGTTCAACAAAGGTAAAGCATGGAGGACATCATCACTTATAGATTTGGTTCACAGTGACATTACAGGTCCTTTCCCACACCCACCGATCAGTAAAGCTAAGTATGTTCTTACTTTCATTGATGATTTTTCAAGATATACATGGGTCTACTTTCTCAAATTAAAATTTGAGGTCTATGCGTGTCTTAAAGATTTCAAGCATCCAGTTGAGAACCAAACAAGGAAGAGGATTAAGAAGTTTCATACATAAAATGGAGAAGAGTATGTGAATAAGGATTTTGAGCATCTTTGTTCAAAATTAGGTATAGATTTGCAACACATAATTCCATATACTCCACAACAGAATGGGGTAGCAGAGAGAAAGAACGAAACATTGAAAGAGATGGCCAACTATATGTTGCAGGCTAGAGCATTACCTCCAAATTAAAGGGCTGAAACTATCAACTGTGCAAACAACATTCCTAATATATTTCCTCATAAATCAATGAAAGGATTCACTCCATATGAGGCTTCGATCAGGAAGAAATTGGAAGTCACTCACTTCAAAACTTTTGGTTCCCGTGCATGGGCTAGGATCCCTTCCGATAGGAGGAAATCTATGGAAGCTTAGAGTACAAATTTCATTTTTGTTGGATATCCAGAGGGATTGAAGGGATATCGATTATTATATACTACTTCAGGTAAAATATTCATTCAAAGGAGTGTTAAGTTTGAAGAGGGTCCTTCACAATTACTTATGGAGTAGTCCACACCTCCAGCTCCATCGCCTCTAATTGCAAAAAATTGTGATACTTATTCCGATAAGATTTGTGATCAAATATTTGAATCAGATATCATTGATATTTCTGGTCAACAACAATATGTTATAGGTCTATAGAATCAACCACGATTGGAACAATAGACTCTTCAAGCAACAAGTGATCTAGTGGGTGATCCTACCAATCCACGGAGAACCACATGTCAATTTGTGGAGCCTCTCCAATATTTTACTACCATGGATCCATTGTTTCCTATTTATTGTTATATGGTACTTGGCTTAAATCCTCAATATTATATAGAGGCTAACATAAACCCCCATTTGGAGGAAGCTATGAAAGAGGAGTACAATTCCCTAATAGAGAATAACACATGGTAGTTGGTTCCTCTACCTTCCAACATGAATCTTGTTAGATGTAAGTGTATTTTCAAGACAAAGAGGGTTGATGATGGATACATTAAAAATTATAAGGCTTGGTTAGTAGACAAAGGTTTCTCAAAGGTACAAGGCATTGAGTATGAGGATACTTTTGAACTGGTTGCCAAGATTGATTCCATTCAGATAGCTCTAGATATTGCAGCACTAGAAAGTGGGAGGTACACCATATGGATGTGAATAATGAATTATTACATGGAGATGTTAATGAGGAGATATATATGGAAAATCCAGAGGGATATGTTCAAGAAGTCATTGTACAGACTTAAGCAAGCACCCCGGGCATGGTATGCTAAAATGGACACTTATATTCTCTCTAGATGTTTTCTTAGATGTATATAGGATCTTAATGTGTATATGATGAGGAAAACATATTCACTTCTATGGATATTTCTATATGTATATGATGGACTTTAGTTCCTCCTCCATTGCTGCAATGAATACTGCTTTGCATGACAGGTTTTCTATGAAAAATATGGGGCTGTTACGTTATAGTTTTCTTAGTCTTGAAATCATCCAAAATTATTTAGGAATCAAGATGTCTCAGTCCAAGTATTTCATATATCTACTTAGTAGTTTTCAGATGACATTTTGCAATCCATCTCCTACACATTTTCAGTCAGGGGTTAGACTAGAGGATGTCGGTGCATCACCTTTGGTTGATTGTAATAGATATTGAAAGTTGGTGGGGAGTCTTATCTACCTTAAAAAATTTCAAATGGACATATATTATGTAGTTGGATTATTTTCCAGGTACATGCAAGAGCTTCATGAGATTCACTAGAAGGAAACAAAGAGGATTCTCAGATATGTCAAGGGGACTACCATTTTTGGTATACACTATGCAGTAGTATCTTCCTTGGATCTTGTTGGTTACATAGACTCAAAGTGGGAAGGAGTTAGCACTAATCAGAAGTCCACTTCAGGATATGTCCTCTACCTTGGATCAAGACCTATCTTTTAGTCAAGTAAGAAGAAATGATTAATTGTTTTATCATCAAAGAGGAAAATTATAGGGGTGCAGTGAATGTCGGTACTTAGGCTATTTGGTTGCAATGATTTCTTATGGAGTTAGGTGTTCATTTTCATCATTCAAAAGTTATATGGTGTGATAATAAGAGTATTCTAAAGCTATGTAGATACCTAATTCATAGGAAACTGACCAAGAACATAGAGGTTCATATGCACTTTATTTGAGGAAAAATTTAGGATGGAGTAATTGATATGCACTTCTTTCCATCTTTAGAGAAGGTGACATACATATTCACAAATACTTTCACTGAACAAAATTTTATATCATTAAGGGACATTCTAGGAGTGATGGATACATCAACTTAGCAACTGGACATGTTATCATTCTTTTCTTGTTAGAAACATATTTTGAGGGGGCACTTTTTTCCCCACTGGGTTTTAGCTATTTACCTCACTTTTGTTCAATTGTTATGCATCTATACTTGTACATGAGTACCTAACATGGCTTCATATTTCTGGGAATCATCATTGGGCACACCCCAATTGTGTTTCAGGGGGGTGTTGTGGTACATGCTCAACTACATACTTAGTGACATACTCATTTTTTCCATTTTTACTATTATTTAGGATGATTGTTATTTATAACATGTGTATTTTTAGTCGGTGGATTCATATATGTAATACAATGGGAAAATACCATGGGTTTCCAAAACCATGGGCTCATAAATGACCATTAGGAAAATTCCTATTTTTTAGCTATCATTAGGCCAATTCCTATTTTTTAGCCACCATTAGGAAAATTCCTATTTTTAGGAGATAATTCCTATTTATTTAATTTTATGAGATATTTTCTATTTCATGACTATAGAGAGAACTTTAGTAAGATTATTAGCCTCCTATGGAAGTGTGCATTACCCATCTAATACTTGGAGTTAACTTACTTCACTTATTTAGTGACTTTCCATAATTAGCAAATTCTCACTTAGTTAAGACTTTAGTTCCATTGTTCGACTCTAGTCTTATTCTAGGATATTTTTTCTATCGTGGAATGCATGTTCACTTCATGTAGAGTTCTCACTAAGTTCGCACCTATATTTTTGACCTTTTGTTATTATTAACAACTTTTGACTTTAGTTAATTGTTGCTATTGGGAGAGGTTACTTTTTTACTTGAGAATGCACATGGAAATCCCAACCTAGTGCACATTACTCCTCATGTGGAGAGTCCTATATATTGTACTCATTATAAAGGATTAATACATTGTGATTAGATTTGGTTTCTTAGTCTCTTATGTGTGAAGATTGATTCTATTTTTCTCTCTCCTCTCTCCCTTTTGCAATTAGATAGTGTAGTATTTCCTTCTCATAATTAGGTCTTGGATTGTGGTTTAATCCTACATCATATGATGGAATATTAGGAAATAAAGTTTTTACTTGCCATAATAGATGAAAATCATCTATTAATTTATCAACAATAGTTTGACCTTTCAAAAATACATCCACATATTGAAATTTAGTGATATCTTTATATGTTTCCTGCAGAATAAAATTTCCATCTTTTTCACAACATGAAGGTAGTCCCATTTCAACTAATTCTCTGTATATTCTCATGATTTTTTTATTACTTCCCTAAATTGAATTACACTTATTTTGAGCTTGTTGAATCAAATTATTCTTTGTTAATACCTTTGTAGCTTCCATAATTAGAGAAGTACGATCATTGACACCCAAAAGTTTTACCTCATTCCAAGTCTTTGAGTTAAGAAATATTATAACATTGTTGACCACCCGTGGTTTATTACTAAGCTCTTCTAGTATTGTATTTATATTATGTTGGGTTTATGAAGCCAATATAGACTCATTAGCCACCAATATGAAATAATTCCATAATTATTTATCTCTAAGATGCTATGATGCTAAAGGATATGTCTTGCACTAATTAAATATAGTTTACCAATTAGTTTACCCCGAGCTTGCTCCAAATCCGTTTGCAAATTTTCTTTGACTTTTTTTATATTTAGTGATTTCATTTTTTTATTTCAATTGATATTTGTTAATATAAAATTCATGATTTTTACTTGCAATCATTCTTTTTAGATCTGCAACTTCAATTTACTTAATATTTAAATTAGATAACATGTTTGTCAATTCTTCTAAAGGATCTAGTCATGTAGATGATTGAACTAATGAATTCCTTAAACAATTAATTTCATTTTTCTCCTTCAATTTACTTAATATTTAAATTAGATAACATGTTTGTAAATTATTCTAAAGGATCTACTAATGTAGATGATTGAACTAGTGAATACTTTAAACACTTAAGTTCATTTTTCTCCTTTTCTATTGTTTCAATTTTTTGTTTGTATGAATCAAGCTAATTGTTCATTTGAACCATTTGTTGTAGTAACTGATCATTTTCATTGCTTGAAGTTTTGGTGTATGTGAATGATCAATAACATGCACGTTAAGCTTCTTATTTAACACTTGAATATCTGTGTTCTAATTTTTTATCGGAGATTGTACATATTTTTCATCATGAGGATCTGCACCTAAGTCTATTATCCATTGATTTAATTCATTTATCCTTGATTGTTTTGTTTTGGTGGCTACCTTATCCTAATTCCACTATTCCTCAATGTCACCAGTCGTTGCTTGAATTCTTCCCATACTAGCTGAGTTTTTTAACAAGTCTCTAAATACCATCTCACCTATTTGTCTGTGTAACTCCATTTTATCCACCATATTTATTCCATATAATTTTAGTTTGAACTTTGTGGCTTTATTATCTTGATATTTTTTTACTGTTTGAGATTTAGGTTCAAGTATGGCCATATTCAAATACCTTCCTTAAAATCTAAGGATCATAAATTTTTTATTTGAGAAGATTCCTACTTCAAAATTTGAGGATAAATCTCTCTCCTCATTTCAATATTTTGATTTTGTGTTTCCATGAACTAAGAAAAATGAGTTTTTCTACTTTACTCTCATGAATATGTAGTGTTTTCTTATCCCTGTGATTGATCTTTTTTCTTCTATATTTTACTATGTTGTTCATATTTCTTCGTATCATGAATAGTTTCTGATGACTCTGGATATATTATTTTGTTAGCTTTCTGCTATTGTTGTCAAGTATCAATTATTGATGGATGAGTTGCTTTCCCATGCTGGCCAAGATCATTTATTTGAAGAACTGGAACTTGATTCTGTAATATTGATGGCTCAGCTCCCTATAATAAGTGTTGAACATGCTTCTAACTATCTTGATTTGCAGGTTTCTCCAATTCTAGCTTTGTCTGATGAGTATAAGGAGAAAATCCAAATTTCACCTTTTTATTTGAGATTATATGATAAGGATCATAATTCCATTCTTCTCCTAGATAAAAATTCAAATCCAGAAGCATTTTTTCAACTATTCCTTGATTTTTTCTTGTGATTACCATAAAACAACCAACTTCCCTTTTTAACCTAAATGTGACTTGACGTTTCTTGGCATTGTTTTTTGTATAATCTAAATCAAAACTTTTTCTTACGTATTCTAAGGAAAATATATTGATTGTCAAAAACACTGGTAATAGAAAAGGATTCAACTCCGAACCATATATATTTATGATTGTATAATTCTCAATCAAAAACCAATCTCCAAATTTGGTGTGAGGACATAGCTGGAAAATCCTTTTGACTTTTAGAAATATCATTGGTGGTGAACTCCCATGTAAAATAGTATATGCAATAGACATAAATAGATTAACGTACTCAACAAAACCTTTTCTCTCTGTTTGTTTTCTAACCAATGACATCCATTATATCACTCACAAAGTATTATAAAATTCATCTTCTACCTTTAGCTGAATATTTTGAATATGAGAAGCTTGAAAATGTAGAATCTGGTAGACAATATAGGATTGATATTGAAAATATTTGCTTGCATGAAACTGTGTTAATTGATAGCGAATGATATCAATAAGGAATTGAGTATAATGGAATTTGGTAAGGGGACTCTAAGATGGAGGAACAATAACTGTCATAAACATAGATGATTTTAGGGGCTAAATTTCGCTCATGGGCTAATTTTCCATGGTTTTTCCAAAAACAAGATTCGTTATTTTAAAAATGATTAGCCCAAATTCTATAGGATAAAATGATTTTACCTTAAAAATCGCCAAAATTTTATAAAAAATATATAAAATCCTTAGAAATTTGAATATTTTTACAAAAATATCGCCAAACATTTATAGTTGGCATATGAAGGATTAGTAAGATTCGCCAAGGTTTCTAAATTTTAAAATAAATTTCCATCCTTAAAATCATCCCTGGTCATAAACCATAAAATAACTTCATATACAGATATATCACGACCACACCTTAGAATTAAACATGTAATTATCATGGTTTGTCTGTAAATTTTAGGGAAAACTTTGGATTTAAATGGAGGAGTATTGGGAAAAACAGCATCTTTATCCATATATGATTGTAATAATGTGACCTTTTCACCTGAACTTAATGAATTGTAAATGACAGACATGGTTTCTTCATGTAGGGTCTTACCTTCAAGGATTTGGGGAAGAGATAATTTTTTTGTAATAGGCTCGACATTGATATAGAATATAACATATCCATTTTTAGATACCACTTAATATTTCTCAAGAATATAGTTCTTTGCACACCAAGAAAAAAATTCAAGAAAATAATAGGTTTGGGGAATTACAAATTTACCTAGGTTCAACTCCAAGATATGTAAATAATCATGAAAATCCCTAAATCTATCATATGTTGATGTTATTTACTCAAAAGGATCAAATTGTGATAGAGCAGTTTCAAATATTTGACAATCACGATTGATTAGGGATTTTTCATCTAAGATCGAGGATTCACCATACTAACTCGACTGAATAGATTTACTACCTTTCTCTATCTATCCTTATTTTTAACAATAATAATGATGCAGGCGCACTCGCAAGCACGTTCGCTCACAGGATCTTCCCTTTACCACGGCTCGAAGAACTCTAATGTACTTCTATTTCCCTATCAGGAAGTCTACACCCACAAAACTCTTCGCGCGATCCAAGTCGACGTTGACCCTTTCCTTTACCCTGTCGAAACTTCTCTTATCGTGATTTCGGCACTCGCAGTGTCGAGCAACTCGGTTCTCCGACTCCCAAGTCCCGATACGACGAAACTGCGATGCGCTCACGAGTTGACTTTTCAATGGTCCCTTCACTCCATCGGCATTTCTAAATTCGCAAGATCGCGATTCCTAATGCATATATTTCGGCCCTTCGATTCCCCCGATATATCGAATGCCGATTTCCCGATATGCATTTTCCTTCGGGACTTTCTCTGAAGGTTGCGATTATTTCCATGCATCCTTAAAGATGGACGACTCTCGTATGCTTCAGGGTCTTCACCTCGGAAATTCCCGATTCCCCTGTTACGATGAGACGACGTCAATTGGGCCTCGTACGTAACTTACCTCCTCATCGGGATTTCGGACTTTGCGCTTCCAAATTGCAAGAGTATCCTGTCCTCAGGACCTCCGATATGCCGAACCCTGACTTCATCAGATCTTCCGACATGCATCCCAAATGATGGATGGTTTAGATCGAACCTCAGACTTCACCAAATGCAAAGTCTAACCACTCACTTATATGAGCCCCGATGACCAAATCCCTGATATACCGATGACTCTTGATTTCTTCCACCTGTCCCAACATATGGACGACTTTGAACTTGTCAGTATTTTCACGATGGATTTTCCCGATCTCTGGTCCACGAGATTTCTGATTATTCGAGCCTCGATGCCTTCTCAGGGTTTTCCCTCTGCTCACGAGGATTTAAATCCTGTGCAACTCCTGTGAAATCGGATGGTTGACAGGTAACTGGGTGATGATCCAACGACTCACGATCCCTGGAAATTGAACTCTGAACATAGCTGTAACCTCCCCACTTCTTTACGAGATCAGACGGCTGGTGGGATTTCGCAAATCCTATCCACAAGATCCCGACCATCTGTCTTTTCCCTCCTTGATACTTTCACGAAGTGAACCAAGGACTCCTTCCCGGACTTAATCACCTGTGACACAAAACTCCGACACCTTGAGTCACTCGATATGCACCAACTCCTTATGCTACCCTCAATAACTTCAAAGGCTTTATCCCTCCTGAGCTTTCTCACAACTCTGAGTCTTAGAGAAGATTCTTGTGCGCACTCCTTGTGGCAACTCTCAGACACTTCGAAGTGTCGAATACCTTCGACTCTGCGCACTCTTGCAGCAGCAGTCTCTCACGCCTTACTCAGGTTCACAAGCCTGAGACTTTACTTTGCCTGCGCACTCCTTGCACGACTCCTGTGCCCAACTGCACTTCTGCGGAAAATGAGAACAAATGCTACCTATCTGAACCCTCTGTCAACGCACTCCTTGCAGACACTTTGACTGCACTCCTTGCAGGCATTCTTGCTCATATAGAGAAACAATTGAAACTCATCCCCTCTTTATTTCATACTTCAACTTAGAACATGAAATTATATACACAGCATATCAAAGCAAATGTATATTAGGAAGCATACATTCATGAGCATAACATCAATACACAGAGAACAACACAAACCATGAATTTGAACCAATTCCTTCTATTAATTCAAATGTCTGTACATGGGTGTTCTTACACAGCTCTTTGCATGCTCTTAATCTTCCTTCTTCCTAATAATGTTACAATGCACAATGAGGGTGTCTATATCCCGTTTACCTCTTGCACTCTCAAACAATCTAATCTAGAATTAAATTCTATCTACCTGCATTAACTATATTAAATGCCTCCTACTTACTAAGGACGAGAGCGTATGGCTCAAGGCCTGATTACATTACACAAGTGCGTCTCTTCTTAAATGACTTCATTTAAGATGGCGCATCAACCCAAGGGATTTTCAAAATTTGTGCTGGTGCTTGTCCAAGTGTCCATTGTCTTCCACGCTGGCTCGCTTGACGTGGGAGATGCTCCTGCATCATACTCCCTCACTTGAAAAAATTTCATGGGCTCCTTTCCATGAGATTGTGCATGGTATGTCCATGCCTCTGTATCTCTGCTTCACTCTCCCAACTGGCATCTTCAACTAGATGATTCTTCCACTTGACCATATACTCAAAGTATTCTTTCCTCCTGGTCTTCTTGCCAATTCTTTTGTCCAGTATGACTCCATCTGTGGCTTCTCTGCAACTGGCATATTCTTTTTCCACTGGATCACTGGTTTCTCATCTCCAGTGTTTGTTTCCTCATCTCTATATGGGTACAAATCTGAGATATTGAATGTCGGAGAAATTCCGATCCCATCGGGTAATTCAATATCGTAAGCGTTTGCCCCACATTTCCTCAAGACCCTACATGGCCCGATTTTCTTCATCTTCAGATTATTGTATGCTCCTCTTTGGAACCTTTCTTTCCTCAAATGTGCTAGAACCAGATCACCAACCTCAAATTGAAGTTGTCTTCTATTCTGATCGTCTCTGTGTTTATATTCCTGGGTTGAATTCTGCAATCGCTCCTTCACCTGGCTGTGAAGTTCCTTCATTGCCTCTACGAATTCTTCTGCACTAGCGCTCCTAGTCGCAGTCTGTTCTTAATATCTTAGTTCATAAATTCCTCTCGGCTGCATGCCATAGACAACTTGAAATGGACTCTGTCCTGTGCTCCTATTAACAGAGTCGTTATACGCAAAATCTTCCTATGGTAATATGTTGTCCCACTGGCTATGGTGCTCTATCACCAAGCTTCTCAGTAAGTCTCTCAGACTTTTGTTCACCACTTTTGTTTGTCCATCTGTCTAAGGATGATAAGATGAACTAAACGACAAGTTAGTTCCCAGATTTTTCCATAAGGTCCTCCAAAAATGCCCTATGAATTTGGTGTCTCTATCTGAAACTATACTTCTTGGAAACCCATGAAGTCGAATGATCTCTTTGAAAAACAAGTTTGCAATGTGAGTTGCGTCACTGGTCTTCTGACATGGAATGAAGTGTGCCATCTTAGAAAATCTATCCACCACCACAAAGATTGAATCATAACCTCTTTGTGTTCTTGGCAACCCCAATACAAAATCCATGCTAATTGCATCCCACGACCTCTCTGGTATGGGAAATGGTTGATAAAACCCCACATTCTGCCTCTTTCCCTTCGAATGCTGACAAATTCTACACTTGTCCACAAATATTTTGGCATCTTCTTGTATTCTAGGCCAAAAATATGACTCATTCAATTTTGCGAACGTCTTGTCGTGACCAAAGTGCCCTGCCAATCGTCCACTGTGTTTCTCCTTTAACAGATTCTCCCTCATGGAGCATTTTGAGATACACAGTTGATTACCTCTAAACAATAATCCTTCCTGGATTATATACTCTATCCACGAGCTTCTGTCTCTGAGAATTGGATTCTCAGTTGCTTCATACGCCTCCTTAAAATCTTGATCATCAGTGTACATGTCCCTGAGATCATCAAAACCTAACGTTTTGACTTTGAACTCCTTCAACAACAAACACTTCCTGCTCAAAGAATCAACAACTTTGTTAGCAGTACCAGAAATGTGTTTAATCACAAAAGTGAAATTTTGCATATATTCAACCCATTTGACATGTTTCTAATTCAACTTTTCCTGTTGAGTCACAAACTGCAGTGCATGATTGTCACTGTATAAAACAAACTCTTTCGGGATCAAGTAATGCCTCCATTTATTTAATGCCTGTATGACAAAATAGAACTCTTTATCATATGTGGAGTACTTCAATTTTTCTTCATTCAACTTCTCGCTGAAATACACTATCGTCCAGTCTTCCTGACTCAAGACTGCCCCGATTGCAAATCCGCTTGCATCACATTTCACTTGAAATGTCTTTTGGAAATCCGGCAACACCAAAACTGGTTTTTCCGTGATCTTCCTCTTCAACAGATTAAAACTCTTCTTAGCCTCTTCTGTCCAGTGAAAATATTTGTGTCTTTTCTTCACGGTATCCATCATCGCTACGCTAATTCCACTGAAATTCCTGATGAATTTTCGGTAGAAACTAGACAATCCGTGAAAACTTCTCACCTCAAAAATATTTTTCGGTGATGGCCAATTCTTGATCACTTCCACCTTGTCTGGATCCATCCTGAACTCATTTTCTGAAATAACAAATCCCAAATAAATGAGCTTTGTCTTCATGAATGAGGACTTCTTCATGTTTATCAACAGGTTCTCCTGCTGCAATTTCTGCATCACTGTAGCCAAATGCTTCAGATGCTCCGCTGCTATTTTACTGAAAACCAGTATGTCATCCAAATACACAATGACAAAATTCCCGATGAACTCCTTTAGGACTTCGTTCATCAACCTCATGTAGGTACTTGGTGCATTTGTTAAGACAAACGGCATAACAAGCCATTCATACAACCCCTCATTTGTTTTGAATTTTGTTTTCCATTCATCAACTTCTCTCATGCAGATTTGGTGATAACCGCTTTTCAAATCAATTTTTGAAAAGTATTTTGCTCCACTCAAGTAGTCCATCAGATCATACATCCTTGGCAATGGAAATATGTACCTGATGGTTATCTTGTTGATCACCCTCGATTTAGTACACATCCTCCAGTCTCTGTCTTTCTTCGGACTGAGTACTGTCGGAACAACACATGGACTCAAGCTTTCTCTGACCAAACCTTTGTCCAACAAATCCTGGACTTGTCTCTTAACTTGTTCATTCTCTTGTGGCGTAAGTCTGTATGCGGCTTTGTTTGGAAAACTATCTCCTGGTATGAGATCAATGTGATGACTCACACTCCTAATCGGTGGCAACGAACGAGGTAGTTCGTTCACTATGATGTCAGTGAACTCTTCCAGCAGTTCTTGAACTTCTTCTAGTAAATCATCCACTCTTGTGCTAGTCAGAAAAATCCTCGGCTTCCTGACCACAATGAACTGTGGATCCTCCTTCTTCTTAAATTCGTTAAGGAGTTCCTTCCCACTCATGAGAAGCAATGTGTTTCTTACTTTCGGTTTCATTTCCTTATCCTTAATTGGAAGCAACATGTGTGTCCTCCCATTCTTCTCTAGGGTGTATGTGTTCATTCTCCCATCATGAATCACATTTCTATCATATTGCCATGGTCTACCCAACAATAGATGACAAACATCCATAGGAATGACATCACATAATATCTTATCATTATATCCTCCTATCTTAAATTCAACTAAACATTGTTTAGTGACATTTACCTGATGTCCCTTTTGTAGCCATGAAACTTTATATGGACTTGGATGATCAGTCGTCTCCAACTCCAACTTCTCTACCATATCGGTTGAAATGAGATTGTCCATGCTACCACTGTCCACAATGACCTTGCATACCCTATCCTTGGTCTTGCAAGCAGTCCTAAAAATTCTGGTCCTTTGGACTGAACTTTCCACCTCTTTCTCTGGTGTCAAAAGGACTTTTCGCATCATCAGCAACCTTCCGCCTTCAGCGTCTTCTGCCTCAACATCTCTCCTTTATGCCTTGGCGATGTGAGTTTCTCCAGTTTCTTTCTTTTTCTCTTGACACTCGTAAGACTTGTGCCCATTATTTCCACATGTGAAGCATGTTATTACTCCACCTCTTCCCCTTCCTCTACCTCTAGTATGAGGAAAAGTGTTGTTGTCAGCATAATATCCTCTCTGCTCAGTATGTTGTCCTCTCTGTTCAGCATATCGCCCTCGTTATGAGATTCCACCCCTCTCTGTCCGTGTCTGAGGTTTCTTCCAGTCGTCCCTGGGCTTCTGGGTTCTTTCCTGGGCAACTGATTTGCCTCTAGACTGAGTTCTTCCTCTGCCTCTCTAAATCTTCTTTCGGCTTAGATTCTCTTCAGCTTTCAGAGCCATTTGATAAGCATATTCCACCATTTGGATGGTCAACATACTCATCTCATCCTGAATCTCATATCTCAGTCCATTCATATACCTAGCTACTTTTTCATCATTGCTTTCACGATGACCTGCCCTGATATTCAACCTATAAAATTCTTCAGTATATTCCTTCACTGTCATCAGCTTCTGTCTCAGGTTCTGCATTCTCCTGAACAGAGAAATTTGATAAACCCTGGGAATGAATTTTGCCTTCATCTTTGCAATCATCCTGTCCCAGCTCTTAATGTTTTACTTGCCTTGGCAACACCTATCCTCTTGTAGTTCATCCCACCACAATGTTGCATGTCCTTTTAATCTCGTGACGACATGATTGACCTTATTGTCCTCTTCGACATCTTCATAGTCAAAGTAGGTGTCCAAAGCTCTAATCCAGTCTAGAAGCTCTTCTACATCCATATTTACCTCATAAACTGGAATGTCCATCTTTTCCTTTGCACCCATCCTTGCAACAACTTTAAGAAAGCATTCATTGGTTGCATCTTCTGTTGTGACTTATTCGTCTCCATGCCCAACATCATCTTCACTTTCGGACTCACTGATATCTCCTACATCAGCTGTGCATTTTTGTCTTATCTCCATGTCCACAAGTCTGGCGCGTATGTTATGTAGATCTCTTTCTACTTCTGGATTCTGCACCTGTCTACCCCTTCCTCTAGACGTCTCCCTTTCCTCATTTGGATCAAGTGATTGTCTATCTCTTCTCCTTGGCGGCATGGTGAATCTTCCTTTTCCCTGTTATAGAAAGCAAAGAATTTTTTCTCAGCTCTGATACCACTTGACACAAGCATGCTCGCAAGTACGTCCGCTCACAGGATCTTCCCTTTACCACGGCCCGAAGAACTCTAATGTCCTTCTATTTCCCTATTGGGAAGTCTACACCCACAGAACTCTTTGCGTGATCACCTCTCTTTACTTATCGGGGGATCGGACTTCGCAACTTTGCGAGGTCAGTGGTCAAGCGTAGGATTCTTGAATCTCCGAATCCCGATTCAAGTCGACGCTGAACCTTTCCTTTACCCTGTCAGAACTTCTCTTATCATGATTTCGACACTCGCGGTGTCGAGCAACTCGGTTCTCTGACTCCCGAGTCCCGATACGCCGAAACTCCAATGCGCTTGCGAGTTGAATTTTCAATGGTCCCTTCACTCCATCGACATTTCGGAATTCACAAGATCGTGAATCCTAATGCATATGTTTCGGCCCTTCGATTCCCCTGATCTCTCGAATGTCGATTTCCCGATATGCCTTTTCCTTCGGGACTTTCTCCGAAGGTTGCAATTATTTTCGCGCATCCTCAAATATGGACAGCTCTCGTATGCTTCGGGGTCTTCACCTTGGAAATTCCCAATTCCCCTGTTACGACGAGATGACGTCAGTTGGGCCCCGTACGTAACTTACCTCCTCATCGTGATTTCAGACTTTGTGATTCCAAATTGCAAGAGTATCCTATCCTCAGGACCTCCGATACGCCGAAACCCGACTTCGTCAGATCTTCCAATATGCATCCCAAATGATGGATGGTTCATAACGAACCTCGGACTTCGCCAAACACAAAGTCTAACCACTCACTTATATGAGCCCCGATTACCAAATCCCCGATATACCGATGACTCTTGATTTCTGCCACCTGTCCCAACAGATGGACGACTTTGAACTTGTCAGGATTTTCACGATGGATTTGCTTGATCTCTGGTCCACGGGATTTCCAATTATCTGAGCCCCGATGCCTCAATATCCAAATGCCTTCTCGGGGTTTTTCCTCTGCTCATGAGGATTTAAATCATGTGCAACTCCTATCAAATCGAACGGTTGACGGGTAACTGGGTGATGATCCGACGACTCATGATCCCGGGAACTTGAACTCTGAACGCGGCCGTAACCTCCCCACTTCTTTACCAGATCAGACGGCTGGCGGGATTTCACAAATCCTCTCCACAAGATCCTGACCGTCTGTCTTTTCCCTCCTTGATACTTTCACGAAGTGAACCAAGGACTCCTTCCCGAAATTAATCACCTGTGACACAAAACTTCGACGCCTTGAGTCACTCGATATTCACCAACTCCTTATTCTACCCTCAATAACTTTAAAGGCTTTATCCCTCCTGATCTTTCGCACGACTTTGAGTCTTAGAGAAGATTCTTGCACGCACTCCTTGCGGAAACTCTCAAACACTTCCAAGTGTTGAATACCTTCGACTCTATGCACTCCTGCAGCAACAGTATCTCACGACTTACTTAGGTTCGCAACCCTGAGACTTTACTTTGCCTGCGCACTCCTTGCATGGCTCCTGTGCCCAACTGCACTTCTGCGAAAAATGAGAACAAATGCTACCTATCTGAACCCTCTGTCAACACACTCCTTGTGAACACTTCGACTGCACTCCTTGCAGGAATTCTTGCTCAGATAGAGAAACAATTGAAAATCATCCCCTCTTTCTTTCAGACTTCAACTTAGAACATGAAATCATATACACAACATATCAAAGCAAATGTATATCAGGAAGAAAACATTCATGAGCATGACATCAATACACAGAGAACAACACAAACCATGAATTTGAACCAATTCCTTCTATTAATTCAAATGTCTGTACATGGGTGTTCTTACACAACTCTCTGCATTCTCTTAATCTTCCTTCTTCCTGATAATGTTACAATGCACAATGAGTGTGTCTATATCCCGTTTCCCTCTTGCACTCTCAAACAATCTAATATAGAATTAAATTCTATCTACCTGCATTAACTATCTTAAATGCCTCCTACCTACTAAGGACAAGAGCGTATGGCTCAAGGCCCGATTACATTACACAAGTGCGTCTCTTCTTAAATGACTTCATTTAAGATGGCGCATCAATCCAAGGTATTTTCAAAATTTGTGCTGGTGCTTGTCCAGCTGTCCATTGTCTTCCGCGTTGGCTCACTTGATGTGGGAGATGCTCTTGCATCAAATAACATATTTCAAATAAGGAAATATGAATAGTACCCAAACTTATTTTTCGAAGAATAATGTGATTCTTTTACTGGAGTCTCATGCCCTCATAAAAGTGTTTACCACACACCTTTACACATCTTTTTATTCGAGAATTAACCTTTTTTTATAAACCTTTAATCATGAATCCAATAACTTTATTATTTGGCAAAGCTACATATGGAAACCATTATCTGTTGATGTCATCTTACACTTGGATGTACCAACCTTACATCATTGTGCCACTTGCAATCCATTCATACATTTCGGGGGTGAGATAAAGTTGTTTCATAATAGCACCCCTAGTTACGAAAATGAATGAAATCGTGACATGTTATTACCTATCAATACCTTGGTTTAAAATTTAGGCCCCCAATCTTTTATTATCCAACATGCACTTTCACCGGTCGAAATGAACTGAGACTGTTGATCTTAGATCTATATGAACAATTAGATCTTGTCTATTGAAATTTTCTCACTGCTTAGCTTGCTCTCCATTTCAAGATCGACATAATATCATATGTTAATTTAAAGGGAAACCCAATTCTAGTTGCAGATCATCTCAGTCAAAATTCATCCATTTGATGTATATAAAAACCCTTTGAAATATAATTAACTATAAAAAAAATTCTTTAAAAAATTTGATCTTGGTAATATAATGTTACAACATAATGCATAAATGTAATACCCCTAGGTCGAACCCCAACTGTAAATGTAAATATGAATGTACATATCTATATAAGTTGGTGAGTTGTTTATATTAATCCTTGGAATTAGTTTGGTGTGCACATTACATAGTATAGCGTGCACATGTGCTATAATGCTAAAAGAAGAAGTGTGCACATCCTAGGATACCACACACATCAACTTGAGTGCACGATCTTGAGGCCAGAGAACCTTCATGTATATGTTTATGTTTTTGAGGCTAGTGATCCTAGATAAAAAAGGAGAGTATGTTTGTATTATAAATGTAAATCACATCCACATATTAATGAAAAACACATCACTACGACAGACCAACCATGTAAAAGAGTATGGGGGGATAAAATCCACTAGATAGGGAAAGGGGGATAAAATTTAAGGATAAGGGGATAATCTAGGGAGCTTAATCCCAAAGGAATATTATATTAATATTCCTTAAAGTATTAAGTATGGATAATTATTTTATCCTAAGTTCTAAGGATGGGGACAAGTGGGCCCAATGTAGTTCTCAAATGTAACAAGTGTCAAGTTGGGAACATGCATACATATAGTTTGGACTTAGTTCACTTTCCTATCATTCCATCATCATTCACCCACTCATTCAGTTGTCCTCCATACCTTCTTGTTACTATCACATGTACATGTACCTTGGTTAGCTTAGGAGTTGGACTAAAGAAGTAGGTTGTAAGGCTCATGGGGATATTGAAGAGGTGGGTTGTCAGGCCCATGGGATATTGAAGAGGCGGGTTGTTAGGCCCGTGAGAATTTCTCTCTAGATGAGAAAATTTATGGGAATTTATTTCCCGAAGGTGCCAAACTTTAGCTACAGAGCTCTAAGAATTATTTTCCAACCTGTTGTTGTAGCCCCAGAAAGGAAGTGGGGCAACCAAAAGAATGTTGAGTAGAGAAGGGGAAAACTTGATGGGTTGGGACATGCATGTGGGGAATGAGGGACTGTAGGCTATTAGTTTGAGTTGACACCTGTGACTGAGTTTTCATGTTGTCTGAGATACATCATCCTCGTTAGGAATTCCTTTACATGGGTGGAGTTTATCCCCATCTCAGGGGTGACCCACTGTTGAGAGTTATGAGAAGTGTGGTTTAAGGCTGGAAGGAACGTGGAAGGTCTGCACATAGTTGGTGATATTTTTATCAAAGATAAGTGTCAATTGTGTGTTAAATTATGTGTTGCATTATTATTTATGCATTTGTTTTTATGGGGTTTTCCTGTGTATGTTGCATGTGTATTTCTATTATTATTTTGTATGAATATGTGTATTTGCAAAGCATTTGTATGCTTTAATTTGGTATCAAAGTTCAAATTTTTGGTTGGAATAGCCCAGTTTGTTGTTGGGGATGATAAAATGTGGTTTTAGAGCTCCAATTTTCAATACTGAGCCTGTATGGGTCGAGCAAGATGAATGTTGAAGCGAAATTTCACATAGAATTGATTTCAGAGTGGAAAAATTTCAAGTTACAGTGCGTCCATGGAAAACATTAGAAGCAATTGCATGGAATTGTGCAAAAGCCCCAATTTATGTTGTTAAATTCATGGGGAATTTGGGAGATTTGGCCAAGTGGTGATGTATTCTTAATTTTAATATTTGTCCTAGCAAATTTAGTCCTGAAATTGGTTGAATTTGAATTTACAGGGAAGCCATGACAAATCAAGCGCGATTGGTTGAAGAAACTCTCAATCCATGAATGAATTTGGGAAAATGCGTACCAGGAATGTCAAACGACAATGATTTGTTGTTTCATAGGTTGAATTTGTGTTATCAGAGTGAAATTGAAAAAATTTCATAGTTGCAGAATGTTCATGGTGGAAATTGGGTGAAAATTTGGAAAAAGCCCCAATTTCTGAAATGGAATTCATGAGGAATTGATGCACAAAAAAATAAAGGTGCACATGTGTGCACACTAAAAAAATCAACGATGTGTAGTTGAAATCTTGTGATGTGTGGAAAATAATGGTGTGCAGGCATGCACACTCAAATTGGGCACTGTGCGGTTTAGTTCTGATAAGTCACGAAAAATAATGGTGGTAATGCATGAAAAATAATGGTGCGTGGTTGTGTGCACTTAAATTTGGAATTGCACAGTGCAGAGTTGGTAATGCGCGAAAAATAAGGGTGCGCACTTAAATTTGGCATTGTATAGTGTAGAGTTGGTAATGGGATAAAAAAAAGGGTGCATGAGCGTGCACACTGAAATTTGGCGTTGTGCAGTGTAGAGCTGGTAATTCTCCAAAAAATATGGTGTGCAGGTGTGCACACTTAAATTTGGTGCTACGCGGAGTAAAGCTAGTGAAGCTTGGGAAAATAATAGTGCGCAGATGTGCATACTAAATTTTAGCACTACGCGGTGCAGATTGGGTGGCGCATGCATAATATTGCTGCATGCGGTGTGCACACTGAGTATTGGCAGAGCGCAGAGGAAATTTGTTGGTGCACACACAATATTGGTGTGAAGTGTGTGCATGTTGAATATTCACACCGTGTGAAGGATTAATTAATGGTGCGAGGTGAGTACTGGTGCACTGTGTGAGTGCACTAAAACTTGGCATTGTGAGGCACAGAGTGTGAAATGTTCACGGAGTATTATCATGCGATGAAAAAATTGCATGCAATAGGTATTAGTGCATGAAACCAAATTTTTGCGTGGTAGATATTGATGCACGACACAAAAGTAGTGCGCACCAGATATTGGTGTGACAGAGAAATGGTACACACGAGTTATAGGTGCGTGTTCCATGTGATGCCTTATGTAGTTTATTCGCATGATAAATATGTGTGTACATTTTCAAATTAGTTCATGCGAAGTCATTTGGATGGCCTACAACAACATAAAACTAGTGATTTTTTGGGACATTTTATATTGTTTGAAGGTCTTCTTTTTGCAACGTGTTTTTGAGGCCCTAAACCGTGTTTTTAGATACTTAGAAAAAAGGACACCAAATTGTATCCAGATCAAATGAAAGATCTCGGAGAGAGATTTCTAATGGTGTAAACCATTCATCAAACATAGCTTTTATGAGGAAGTTATAGGTCAAATAGTGGAGGGTAAATTTTAAGACCCAATTAACTTCTGAAGGCCATAACTTTCTTCTCTAGAATCAAATTGAAGTGTATGAGTAGTCTAAGGAAAGGTATTGAGATTTCTAATGGTGTAAACCATTCATCAAACATAGCTTTTATGAGGAAGTTATAGGTCAAATAGTGGAGGGTAAATTTTAAGACCCAATTAACTTCTGAAGGCCATAACTTTCTTCTCTAGAATCAGATTGAAGCGTATGAGTAGTCTAAGGAAAGGTATTGAGACATAGATTAATCCCTAAGAGTAAGAATAGAAATATGGGCACATAAATGCACAAGAAAGAATATAAAGCACCTGTAGCATTAAGGGCCAAAAATATTAAATGGGATGAAACTTCAATAGGCTATATCTAGCAACTTGGAGCTTAGAAGGGGCTGAAAATTGGTCAGAATGTCCATAATATGATTATAAAGGAACCCAATTTGGATCATTCCAAAAATCCAATGGAGGAGGTGAAAAAATGCATAATTACAACTCAAATTTGCACCTAGTTGAAGTGTGAATAGAAGGAATTAATTGACAATTTTCAAATGACCATAACTTTCTGCTCAAGACTCAAAATTAAGCTAGGGATCAGTCATTGGAAAGGTATTGGAGAGAGGAGTCTAAATATCCACCCAAAATTTTTATCCAGGTATTTAATTTCACAATAAACCGGAAGAAATAATTTGGATACATATTTGGAACAAAATTATACATAATTCATGAATTTGTTATATTATTTAGTCTAACAAATTGTGTTGGTTGCACATTTTGCAGAGTTATCAATATTTATATCATAATAGGATCAACACAGAGATCATAATCATGGAAGACACACAAGGGGATTACAACCATAAATATGAGGTCAGAGGCATGTATGTCGATATGGGTATTGAAGGTACAAATTCAAATGGACATGGAGAAGGCAAGGATGAAAGAATGAACTTGGTAGAGACCATAAAAAGTTTGCAAAAGGATTTCTAGAGTTATAAATATGATAATGAGAGGATTATGAAAGCCAAGGAGTAGCAGTAGGGATTCAACATCAAGTTAATGCAGATCTTGGACCTAATAGAGAAGAAGATGGATAAGGAGAATGACCCAAGCAAATCAGGAAGTCATAGGTCTCATGATGAGAGGAGAAGAAAAATAAGTGTTATAAGATATCACCATCACTCCCTAAGGAATTCCACTAGGAGAGCACATAGTAGTTCAATTCTATCCACTGTCATGGAACATAAGAGGAGGTCTGGGGTGGATGAGCTTTAGGGAGAAATGAACAAAATCAATCCTCCTACATTTGATGTTGAATACAATATGGATGAGGATGTAGAGACATGGCTACTAGGCATGAGTAAGTATTTTCAATTGCATAATTACTCTTCACACGTAGAAGGAATAATTTCCATCTATCAGGTCAAGGGAAAAACATCAATGTGGTGGGGCCAATTTTTGCAGGTGCGACACATTGATGAGAAGAATGTTACTTGGAGGGAATTCAAGAGGTATTTTCAAAATATATAATTGACTAAGAGATACTATGACAATAAAATGAAGGATTTATTTGAAATCAAGATTGCGACTATGACCATAGATGAATATGAAAGGAGGTTTTTAGAGCTTCTCAAGTATGTTTCTTTCATCAAGAACGAGTTGGTTCATATTCATAGCTATTTGAGTGGGATGCCATCATTTATCAGTGACAAGATACAATATGATGATCCCAAAAAATTAGAGGAAACCATAAGGCGAGCTAAATTCCTTTATGATCAACATAAAGGAAGGCCAAATTTCCAAAAATATTGGGAAGACAAGAAGAAAAATAAGATAGAACAGAGGAAGAAGGGGACTAAGCCACCATTCTTCAGAAATAATTCTTAGGGACAACCTACTTCGAGAGAACCCATAACGACTGATATAGTAGGGAAAAGACAAAGGCATCCACCTATTCAATGTTGGGTTTGTGTGGGAGATCATATGTACAGATATTTCCCTCACATAGCTGAAAAAGTAAGGACTCTTCACAATGTACAACAAGATGATACAGTGGAGGACATGGGTAGAAATGTACCTAGGATTTACGTAGCCCTGGACAAAAAGAAATCTGAGTTTTAGTCACATATGATTGAAGTGGAAGGTAAGATCAACAACCAAACCATATCTATTTTAATTGATTCAAAATCTCGTCATAGTTATCTATATCATAAGATGGTGGAAATATTTCATTTGCCAAGAGGCAAGCTTGAAAAATTCTGGTTGGTGTAGTTGGCTATAGGAGCTAAAATAAAAATTAATGATATGGTTAAGGCATGCCCAATGGACATGAATGGACTAAGCACCAGGGAAGATTTGAACATCATACCTTTAGGTTCCTATGACTACCTAATTGGTATAGATTGGTTGGACCAAAATCTTGTTGTCCTAGACTGTTATAATAAGGCATTTACTTGTTTGGATGAGGAAGGGAACTTAAGGAAAGTAAAGGGAATTCCCAAGGTAGTAACGGTTAGAGAAATTTCAGCCTTGTAGCTAAAGAAAAGTTACAAGAATGAATGTCAAATATTTGCAGCACATATGGAAGAGACACCTAAAGATAAGGTGCCAAATATCAAATATTATGCATTCCCAAAAGAGTTTAAATATGTATTTAAGGAAATAGAAGGATTTCCACCAAAGAGAGATATTGATTTATCCATCAACCTAATGCCTAGAGTAGCTCCAATATCTAAGACCCATTACATGATGAGTACACCAGAATTGAAGGAATTGCAAATGCAATTGGAAGAGCTTATGAAGAAGGGATATATACATTAGAGTGTGTCACCTTGGGGTGCCCCGATATTATTTCTGAATAAAAAGGATGGAACATTGAGACTTTGCATTGATTTCAGGGAGTTGAACAAGGTAACTGTCAAGAACAAGTATCCTTTTCCAAGGATAGATGACCTATTTGATCAACTGAAAAGTGAAAAAATATTCTCCAAGATTGATATTGGGTTAGGCTATTATCAAGTAATAATTAAAGAAGAATGCATCTGCAAGAATTCCTTGAGAACAATGTATGGTCATTATGAGTTCACAGTGGTGCCATTTGGGTTATCAAATGAACTAGCCATCTTTATGTGTTTAATGAATGGTATTTTCATGGATTTCTTAGATAAGTTTGTCATTGTATTCTTGGATGACATTCTTGTATAATATGAGTCTGAAAAAGAGCATGAACATCACTTGAGGATGTTATTACAGTTATTAAGGGAGCATGAGTTGCATTCCAAATTGAGAAAGTGCTCATTCTATAAGAAGAAAATTCATTATTTGGGACATATCATTTCAGAGGAAGAGATAGAAATGGATCTTGAGAAGATAGAGGCCATTAGAGGATGTTTAGTGAAAAAGAATGTGACATAGGTCATATCATTCATGGGACTTTCAGGATACTATAGGATATTTATTGAAGGATTCTCAAATATGGCACACCCAATCACTTCCTTGCAAAATAAGGGTTTAAAGTTTTGGTGGACATTGGATTGTGAAAAGAGTTTCCAACAATTGAAGCAATTATTGACAAGTGCTCCAATATTAGTAATTGTTGATACAAATGAAGACTTCATTGTATGCACTGATGCATGTAAAGAGGGACTTGGGGGAGTTATTAGTTAGAATGGACATGTGGTATGTTATGAATCAAGGAAATTGAAGGAGCATGAAAATCACTATGCTACTCATGATTTGGAATTGACAGCCATAGTGAATGCCTTGAAGATGTGGATGAAATACCTCATGGGAAACATATTTGAGTTGAGGATAGATCATAGTGTTTTGAAATATTTATTTGGAGAACAAACTCAAAATTCCAGGCCAAGCAGGTGGTTAGAATTACCCAGTGAAAATGACTTTGATAAAAAGAATATCAAAGGTAAAGAGAACAAGGTGGTTGATGCACTTAGTAGGAGGGTGCATGAGATGCATGCTACAACCATTAGCATGTACCAATCAGATTTGAAAGATAGATTTTTAGAGGCTGCAAAATCAAATTAGACATACCAGGAGGTAAAGGAAAACATTCAGCAAGGTAATTTGCCATAGAAATCTGAAGACTATAAGATAGAAAATGATGAAATTCTCATGTACAGGGGCATAATTTATGTGCAAAATTCCTAGGAATTGAAAAATATGATATTGAGAGAAATGCATAATGTACCTTATGTTGGGCACCCGGGTTATCATAAAACTATTCCAACTGTCAAGAGCCAATATTATTGGCCAGGGATGAAGAAAGAAGTTGTTTCTTTTATTGCCAAGTGTTTGGAGTGTCAAAATATCAAGGCTAAGCATAGACACCCACTTGGTTTGTTAAAACCATTTCCCATTCCTGAGTGGAAATAGGAAGTTGTAACAATGGATTTCAACACCAAAATGCCCAGAACAAACAAGAAGCATGATTCTATCATGGTAGTGGTGGATAAGATTACTAAAGTTTCCCATTTTATTCCAGTAAAGCTCACTCTCAAGGCATCCAACATTGTTGATATTTGTATGAGAGAAATAGTTCCATTACATGGAATACCCAAGACAATTTTGTTTGACAGAGATCCAAAATTTACATCAAATTTTTGTAAAGGATTATTTAAGGGATTTGGAGCAAATCTGCATTTTAGAATAACTTATCATCCAGAGTCAAATGGGAAAATAGAAAGGGTGAATCAGGTGATAGAAGACATGCTAAGAATTTATGTGATGGATTGAACATCCAAATGGGAGGATTATTTACATTTGGTGGATTTTTCTTATAACAATGGGTACCAAGCATATTTAAAGATGAGCCCGTTTGAGGAACTTTATGGAAGAAAGTGCAACACACTAGTAAGTTGTGGACAACCCAAAATATAGAGCAGTGGTTGGGACAAAATTACTCAGGGAAATGGAAGATAAAATGATGAAAATAAAATAGAATTTAAAGGATTCCCAAGATAGGCAGAAAATCTGTGTTGAAAAATGTAGAACTCACAGAGAATTTAAAGTCGGTGACCATGTATTCTTAAAATTCAAGCCCAAGAGAAGTTCCTTGAAGTTGGGAAATTGTTCAAAACTAGCAGCTCACTATTGTGGGCCATTTGAAATCCTAAAAAGGATTGGGCCTATATCATACATGCTTTCCTTACCTGCATCAATGTGTTTTCATAATGTATTTCATGTATCCTTCCTTAAACATTATCTACCTGATGCTAATCATTTCATTGATTGAAATGTGATTCAACTGGAGTAAGAAGGAAATTTTCAGGTGCATCTGGTGTGCATATTTGACTAGAAGATCAAGTAGCTCTGGAATTGAGCCATAGGGCTAGTAAAGGTCCAATGGAATTGATACGGTTCTAAGGATGCAACTTGGGAGCAAGAGGATGTCATGTAGGTAGATTACCTGCATATTTTTGAAGACTTTTCAAATTTTTGATTTTATATGTGTATATATTGCACTGAGGACAATGCATATAGAAGGGGGAGGGGAAGGTAATACCCCTAGGCTGAACCCCAACTATAAATGAAAATATGAATGTACATATCTATATAAGCTAGTGATTTGTTTATATTAATTGATCCAAAAACGATCCAGAGAAGGCTAAGAACAACCTCCGTGCTAGCCAACATACGACGATATAATCCTTGTTTGTAATATGGCCCAAATTTTATTTAAGTTTTAATAATGGTTTGTATGGGGGGTGAAAAGGGCTAGGCCTTCAGCCCAACCCTTGGTTCTATTCTATTCCATGTGACCACATCCACCTCCACATATATCATAACCTCCATATTCTCCGCCGCATATTCCAACCGCCGCCTGCCATATATGGCATATTCCACTAGATTTAGCAGTCCACCAAACCTCCGCCAGAATATCCGCCGGATTTAGCATGCACCAATTTTTTTTAAAAACTATACGAAAAAAAAGGGAGTCCACGGGATTCAATCCTGAGACCTCTGCCAAACAAACGTCCTAAATTACTATGCACTAACCAATGCGCCAACCACCATCTTTATGGCATAACCGCCACAATTTATATAAAAGGAGGCCTTCGCCAGTGTATGGGACGTGGAGATCAAACCAAGGTATGATTTTACGATATAGAGGCACGGTTTTCGAGACTAGGCATGGATTTCGAGACAGTCTAGTCATTTATTGTAGGAGAAATGGCATGGAAATCGAGGCAAGGGTGTCTCTTGGGCCTGAAAGTGTCAGAATCAGATCGAGGCATGGAGACAATCATTTTTAGGTAAAAATACGCCACGAACGCAGTGGTGATGTTATTTTTTTGATCTGAGCAAATATTTTGTATCTTAACTCTATAATGATGTATACTTATGTATTTTTCCCAATTATTTTGTGGAGTTAATAAAAAGACCTACCCATTTGAGAGTAGGACCCAGAGGCATAGTCCACTAGGGAAAAACTCTGTTATCAAGTTCTTTGTGTTCATATTGCATGCTTATGTCACTTTATTTTTGATATTTTCCTTATTTATGGTGTACTTTAGTTTATGCTCATTTAATACGATTCTTTAATAAGTCACATGATGAAAAGATCACAGATCATGTTGGTATCAGAGCAGTCGTCTTTGACTTGAATTGTTGAGTATGAATGCTTACTAGGGCCAAGCATCAAAAGGGTGAAGAAACTATTAAAACTTTCAATCCCGAAGTTGATCATGCATCCCGAAGGAAGAATATGGTAGAATAGGACAAGCGTGATGAATAGGAGAAAAACTTTCACATGGTATTTTATCGCATGTCAGAAATGGTCGAAGGAATGTATGGATATTACAAGAAGAGGATGAAGAATAAAGGGAAGAAAAAGGAAGCACCACTTGATGATGATGCTTTGATAAACCAACGGGCTGGAGGAGACCCTCCTGAGCCTCCATATTCACCTTCAAGTTCCATTTCTTCTTCCTTTGAGCATTCTCATCAATCTCAACATTCTAACCATAAAGCCTCTTTTAAGAAACCATTATTAAAGATTGATGTGATTTTTTTTTTACCTATGTTTAATGGTGATGTTAATCCTGAAAAACTAGATAATTGGATCCGACAGGTTGAAGTATATCTCTATGTTCAAAATATTTATGAAGAGGAAGTTAAAGTGAAACTAGCTTCTCTTCAGTTGGAAAGCACCGATCTCGTATGGTGGGAGAGCGAGCTTCAGGATAGAAGTAAGTGTGGTAATATTCTTTCCTCATGGTCAGAATTTAAATCAGAGATAAGGAAGTAGTTCTATCCATTAGGGTATTTACATAAATCAATGATGGAATGGAAAACTTTAAGGCAAAGTAAAGGTCAGAATGTACAAAGTTTCACAGAAGAATTTAGGAAGAAATATCTCGCAGTGAATATTCCTTTGGATTCTTATGAAACTTTAATGAAGTATATTGGTGCACTTCACAATTATATTCATCATACTTTACTCTTCTTTAGCCCCACTAGTCTTGATGAAGTTTGTGTGCAAGGAACTCACCTTGAGAACAGGGGGGAAACATGTTCAAGAATATCCCACGAAGAAACCTTCCAATTTCCCACAAAAAACTTTCAAGAAGTTTAAAAGGAAGGACAAGAATACCACTATAGTAACGAGAGAAGGAGGAATTGCACTCATTGCAAGAAGAGAGGTCATGATGAAGAACACTGTTGGAAACTACATCCAGAAAAGAAACTGAAACAGTTTGGTGGAAAAGGGAAGACAAAGATCGCTGCTACACTGTAGCAACATATTCGTTATGAATCAAGAGATGAAGGAAATATCATGACCGTTGAAGTACAAGGTGAAGATTCTCTTCATGCTAGTTCAAGTTCCAATGATGAATGTCATATTGATGAACAAAAGAGGAATGATTTATTTCATATAGGAGTTGTATCTAAACTTACTAAGATAGATACATTATTTGATCTGGGTTCCCAAGTAAACTTAATATTTGAAGCACTTGTCAAGAAGATGGGTCTTGTAACAAAAGCACATCCAAAGCCTTATCCTGTTGGTTGGGTATGTGATCAAGCAAAAATTAATGTCACCAAACAATGTAGGATCATAATTTCTATTGCTTCAAAGCTGATTGATTAAGTGGATTTGGATGTTGTACCACTTGATATATGTGGCATAGTGTTGGGGAGTCTGTATATTTATGACAGAAAAGTAGTCTTCTTTCGTCATGAGAACAAATACCACCTTACTAAAGGGAGATTGGAATATATTTTTAGAGATCAAAGCATGAGGGTAAATACAATACTTGTTAGTGCAGGGAAAATGAAAAGACTCATAACCACTAATAAGAGATATGTACTCATGGTCGTCAAAGAGAAAGATGTTGGGACATCTGATGATTTCCAAGGGTGTGATCCATCTCATAAAAAGGAATTAATTGATATTATTTCTAAGTGATGATAATATTTGTTAAGAGCCAGATGGATTACGTCCTAAGAGGGAAATCCAACATGAGATACATCTTCAACACGATTCTCCTCTTCCTAATGTGGGCATGTACATGATGTCAATTGTGGAGATGAGAGAGATCAAGAAGAAGGTACAAGGATTATTGGATCAAGGGGTCATCAGTCCCAGTTCATCTCCTTATGGTTCTCTGATCATGATGGTGCCAAAGAAAGATGGTACATGGAAAATGTGTGTTGATTATTGGGCTTTGAATAAAATCACGACGAAAAATCGATACCCTCTTCCTCGTATAGATGATTTACTTGATCAATTGAAGAATGTTTTTTATTTCACTAAGTTGGATTTACACAATGGATATTATCAAATTAGGGTCATAGAATAGGATGCATGGAAGATTGCCTTTAAAACCAAACAAGGATTGTTTGAGTGGTTAGTTATGTCGTTTGCCCTTTGTAATGCTCTGACAAATTTCATTCATGTGATGAATGATGTATTCAGGCCTTTCCTAGATGACTTTGTGATTGTATATTTAGACAACATTCTTGTTTTTAGAGGGACTTGGGATGAACATGTAAGGCATGTAAAGCAGGTATTGGATACTTTGCAAAGGGAAAAGTTGTATGTAAAAATGTCGAAATGTGAATTTGGCAAGACTACACTTGTATATTTAGGTCATATTGTAGGAGGAGGACAACTGAAGATTGATCCTTCCAAAATTGAATTAATTGTAAATTGGCCTTAGCCAAAGAGTGTAACCGAGATCCAAAGCTTCTTGGGTGAAGTCTAGTATTGGAGGAGATTCAGTCCCAACTTCTCCTTTATAACAACTCCTTTGCATGCCTTAACCAATGTGAAGAACACTTTTCAGTGGGAAGGAAAGCAACAAAAAGATTTCAACATTTTGAAGGAGAATATCAATACCGCACCAGTATTAGCACTTCAAAATATTCAATAGCCTTTTGAGATCGAGACAGATGCCAATGGATATGCCATGG
Organism: Picea engelmannii; assembly: GCA_009831015.1. NCBI lineage: Eukaryota > Viridiplantae > Streptophyta > Pinopsida > Pinales > Pinaceae > Picea > Picea engelmannii. The sequence continues at coordinate 795,301 of ML780382.1, forward strand.
GTATAGTATTGATGCAATATCATAAGCCTATATGTTACCACTCTGAGACTTTTAACCAAGTTGTTGTTAACTATCCTACATATGATAAAGAGTTGTATGCATTAGTCCAAAGAATAAAGAAATGGAAGCACTACTTGTTAGGGAAGGAAACCATCATACATACAGATCACCATCCCTTACAATATCTTCAAGCACAGACCAAACTGCAACAATCTCGACACAAAAGATGGATGGGTTTTCTACAACAATTTCATTTGGTAATTAAGTACAAGAAGGGTACAAGTAACAAGGTAGTCGATATGATTTCTAGACCTCCTATTGTTGCTTCTGTTATTTTCAAGAATACTTCTTTATCTCATGATATCTATGTAGAACAATATGCCATTGATGAAGATTTTAAATAAGTATATGAGAAGCTGACCCATGGTGCATAGGTAGAGAACTATTTTCTGCAGGTAAAATTACTCTATTATCTTGGGAAGCTATGTATTCCTACAAGTGAACGAGTCCATGTAATACGAGAAGATCATACTTCTCTTGTGTCTGGGAATTTTGGGGTAGGAAAAACTATGGCTCATTTGCAGAGGTTTTCTTATTGGCCTCAAATGAAATCAAGTGTAACTAAATATGTAAAGGGGTGTGTGATGTGTTCTACTTGTAATCCCACTAATAGAAAATTTGGGCTATATTCACCACTTCCTGTTCCATCCCATCCATGGGAAAGCATTTCCATGGATTTTGTAGGGGGTTTACCAATGACCACAGGGGGTCATGATTATTTCTATGTCATAGTGGATAGGTTCAACAAGATGTTTATCTTGATGCATGTTGGTGTAAATATATGTTTAGTATATTTCACTCATTTATGTATCAATCTGGGATTCATAATCAGAAGAGTTGTTACACTATATGTTCTGAAAATAATTAATATTTCTATGTCTGTTGTATCTAGATCAATCAAGAAACGATCAATAACAAAATACTTTGTTTATGAAATATCTGGACACTATTTTTCACACAACTTCAAACTAGAAGATAAATCTCATAGTAAAACTCTCAAGCAAAAAATCAGGTGAAAATGTTCTTTCTCAGATAGAAAATTTGTTCATTATAGGCTCATGAAATAAAGAGATGAACTGATACCCTAATTCCTATAGCAATTGAATTCACATAACAATTGGAAATTCACTCTATTTACTCTTGGAAAGAAACCAATCATGACCTAATAAATTCCAATCAAAACTTCCTTAATACAAGAGATAATCAATATGATTGAAAGACTTCATTACTGAAGCATGAAGGGTGAGAGATGAAGTCTAGTTATTCATGTACCTACTGAGGACACTGAAATTATTAAGACTTTCAAATTCATAACAATAACAATTGCTTATATAACAATCCCAAACATATATCCATCTTTTGTTGACTAAATATCACCCCGCAGAAACAAATATAGAATCATCTACTATGCTTAATGTATAATTCCTCATTCACACTGATCCAAAATCAACATGTATCTATTTAGAGATCTATGTTGTATGTGCACTCATAATCATTTGCAATACACAACTATTTTATTTTCACACACAAACAATTAACTTATATCCACACATAAACATATACAGGGAGACTTACCTTGGTTGGGGCGGTGGGCCCTTGCCAAACTAACAAGGTAGATCTAAATAAATTACAGAATAGACACTTTACTCACATCCATGAATTTCACAAACTAGCATTCCTATTCTTCCAATTAAACGAGTGAATCAGTAATTTAACATTCAATTTCTGAGAATAATAGTGTATATCATTCCTATTATCTATCATCTATACATCATCCCTTTTAAAGAAGGTCATCTATTACAATCAAAGTTTGAATATAATTATCAAATGTCTACAAAATATTACAATTGGTGAACATAGCGTATCTCAAGGAATGGAATTCATCCTCATGACACCAAGTGCATGAGTAATTAAGTCTATTGTGGTCTTAAAACGAACCAAGGATGCTTCCATCCAACTAATTTATTGGATCCATCTCCAGTGTACTCGTTCAAAGCATTAATTCTGTAGAAGTAGGTTTAGTATCGGACTAGCACAGTAACAAATCTTGGTACTGGATCAACACAGAGGTGTTACTGGAATAGGCGCATAGTTGGTACCAGATCAACGTAGAGGTGGTAGAAGAATATGCACAGAGTTGGTACTGGCTCGTCGCAGAGTTGGAATGTTGTTGTACTGGACCAACGGAAGTACCTAACGAATCTCGAAGATGAGTAATAGATTAGATAATGCCTTGTCATGAAGCTGCTTAATAATAATCAAATTAATTAGAATCATAAACAACAATCATTTAGTCCCAATTAATTAATAAATCAAACAAATCATGATTTTAACATGGTTTACCTCATTAGGCATATGAATAAGGTCACAAGGCATGTTTGTGGAAGAAATAGACAACATATGCATATCTCAAAGGTAAAAATGACCAAGATAGAAGATAAGATAAGGTAATAGGGGTGTCGAAATGGATAGACAACATTTCCCCCATGCTTAAATCATTGCATGTCCTCATGCAAAAAATGTCGAAACTGGTACTGAAAATTTTTCAAAACTTAAACTGTCTTCCATCATTTGTCTCGCTATAGAATATTAAAACCAGAGGCCTCACTCCTAATCTCCTTCTTAATCACCCTGGTGTACTGGATCAAATGCAAAACTTTGTTAATCTTATTAGAGACTTCTTCTTGCGCATCCTTTAACCTTCGTCTATATTCTTTCAATTGTGCATTCTCTGCCTTAATGTGTCTATCCAAAACTTCATACTCTTTAACCTCTTGTTTTCACTTCTCATTTTGTTTTGTAAGTTTCCCAACCTTCAATACCAACTGTTGCTTGCTCAAAGAACTGGCAGGATCATATGGTTGCTTTCTCAGTTACCTCCCCTCAGGATTCCACCTCCTTCCTTAAGCCTCTTAAGGTCTCTGTTACTAACCCCTTGGTCTCACTAATCGTTGCTCCATAGACACTTTCATTCTCTGGAGAAGTCATAATATCAATAGGCTCTTCTATAAAACAAGGCACATGTGGAACAATTATCTATTTATCCATGATTCTTGTAGGTCTTCGTACAAGATGTGAGGCTTCCTCAGGTTTACTGACAGACTGGAAGTTTCTTCAAACAAATTTCTCTTATTTGTTTTAGTAGCAGATGTAGGTATTGGGACCTCTTTCTCCTGTACATATTTTTTTTCACCTTAGAGGACCAAGGTGTAGGTCCTGGAGTTTGTTCTTGCTGAACACTCCTCATTTTCACTCTGGAGGATTGAGGTGTAGGCTCTGGGATTTGCTTCCTTTGTACCTTCCTCGTTTTAATCTCCCCCCTACTTCCACTTTTCACTTCAGGAGTCTTCTTCAACTTACTAACCGAATCTTGAGGAAACTCAATAGTTTCCTCAGGGGTCTTTCCCAACTTACTAATTGGCTCTTGAGGAAAATCAATAGTTTCCTTAGGGGTCTCATATGAAACTTCATTTTGACTAGATTTCTTCCTTTTTCGCCTCTCACTTTGTGGAAATTGAATTTTAGGGATCAAGGCTGGACTTGGTTCCTTAGATTGGGAGGACCTCTCCTTCTTGGATGTAGTAGGCTCCTCTAGGATTTGTTCTTCTGGAACATCGTTCTTTTGAATCTTTCTCCTTATTCAAATATTTATTTCATGGCCCCCCTCTAACTTTCTAACTGGATCTGGTGATAATTCAATAGTTTCCTCAGGATAATTATCTGAGAGTTTACCTTGCCTAGAGTTCTTTCTTTTTTGCCTCTTACTGCATGGTGATTCAGTTTTAGGTACTAGGGTTGCACTTGGTTTCTGAGACTAGGAGGTCCTCTTTTTCTTCGATGCAATAGGCTCCTCTATCCTAACAGACTTATCCTTGTCCAATATATCAATAGGTTGGGATGAACTAGGTGTAAAAACAACTTCTTCATCCCCTAAATTCTTCCCTTTTCTTTTCCTTTCCCTTGTCTTTCTACTGGACCCTTCACTACATGCCTCTGTTTCATGTTCTTCTATAGATTTAGAAACTCCCTCTTGAGAAAAATTTTGTTGAAGGATTTGTTTCCAACTACTGCCTTGTTTTCTCAATGCATGGACAACTAATAATTTCATTAAGCTATGGTGATGGATACTAGTTTTGGGTTTCTTAGATGCTAATTTAACTCCTCTCACCATTTTGTTTAGACTCATCCAGAGGAAATGGGGAAAGTCAATTTGTGTCCCTCCAAAATGTGAAAAACGTTTTAAATGGTATAAGAAGGTCACAACATACCTCCCTTCACAAGTGAGAAATCTCTGTAGGATGATGAGAATTGTCCAATACTCTTCCTTAATGCAACTTTGGGGAATACCTTTGGTCCAGTCGGGATCCTGATGCTCCGGCCTTAGAAAATTATGACACAACATTTTGTTAATGACAACACCGTTGGAATATTTTTCTCCAGAAGAAGGAAATATTGTAGTTTACGCTATGGTGGCCTCTTTAATTGTTAATTTCATCTCCCCAAAGTACACACTCTCTTCATCATAGATTTGAGAAAAAGAACGCGATACCTCCTCATCATAGCCTTTGAATTTTTGCAAAACCGTAACCTAGATGGATCACTCAAATTTCTCCCTATAAGCTTGGTATTCTTGCGTCTCCCTGTATAATTGGAACATTGGTTCGTGTCTATCAACCCCCATGCTGACTTAAAATCAATTCTCACAGCGTATGAGGCAAAATAACGCAAGAAAAGGGTTTACTACCGGAACAAAGAAGTGCATAGTGGAGTACTGGAAGAAAACAGAGTGTGAAAAATGGTATGAAGGGACAGAGAATAGTATGAATGGAGATGGTATGCCAAAAAAATGAGTGAATAATTCTCATCTGGATGGAGAAACCATCCGAAGGAGCGTTCATAAGTTATAATTCAAATTACAATGGTCAAATCCATGGTAATGATGGCGAGGTAAGATAAGTTGTATCCATGAATGACTTAGAGGATCATATGGAGGTTTCCGTCATATTGTGTTCATGGTAATGTTGGGAAATGATTACAGGAGATGTGCTTGATGTGACCAAATTTCACAGTTATACAACCGTTTTACGTCATCATGACCAGAAAAGAATCTTGGGTTCAACATGCATTAAGACGTGGTTTAAATAAATCATTCACACTGTGTGATGTTGGATCATGGCACTATGATATATCTTTACTATATGAACAAAGGTCTTTGACCAAAGTGTTTTAGAATGGAATTGGTCCTGCTAAAGGTATAATTACCTCGTACTCTCAACATATTATGACCATGCCATCAAAAGCTTCGAGTGTATATGAATGATTTCTATAGCAGGAAATATACACAAGGACTTGCATAAATTCATGGTAGGGATCATGCAATAATTGAGGAAAGGAGGATACATGAGAGTAACCACACATTTAATACATAATTAGTATGATTTTTTAATAAAACATGATAAAATAGTGAGCTTATACCTCTTATTACTTGAAACATTTATATCGAGAAAAAACTGAGTATAGAATAATAATAACCAAAACTTCATCACTGGTACCAGATCACAACTTAGTACCGGACCAACTCAGGCCTTCTCCCTCAGTACCAGATGAACATAGGGGTGAATATTGTTGTAGTACCAGAACAACACAGAGACTTGCCCAGTACCGGATGAACACAAATACTTGCCCAATACCGGATGAATGACACAACTTTATTCTGGTACTCAATACGATAAGGTACCTAGTGCCATAGTCTGTAGACTGAAACTATGTAGGCATCATTTTGTAGAAATTACTGGCATTTTCTGCCGCTATGGAAGAGAACGTGTGATTTAATTCTATTGAAGGACCATATAGGTAAAATAACAAACAACACCTGGTACATAAACTCTGAAATTGCAGCAAAAGTGACAGAAAATGAGGCAAAAGAATTCAATGAATGGGCTCTAAGCTCTATAACAAGAAGGTACTATGTAGTTGGATAACCTCATGTTGATATTTAGAATCCTTCTCTTTTTGGAATCAATCTGATCATTGTTTCTGTTGCCACTTCCATTTTATTATAAAAATAACCCTAACTACTACTATTCTGTGGATTTTTCTCGAGCCCATATTAATTAATGCTCGCCGGTGTTTTCAGTTTTAAGGATTCTGAAAAAATTAAAGAAAACTCCATCTATTGTCCCGTGTATTTTTATCGAGCCCGGGCCATTTCCTTCTCATCGATGTTTTCAATTTTTAGGAGTCTGAAAAACTTAAAGAAAACTCCATCTACTGTCTCATGGATTTTCTCGAGCCCGGGCCAGTTCCTGCTCGCCAGTGTTTTCAATTTTTAGGAGTCTGAAAAAATTAAAAAAAAAATCCATTTAGCTCCTTTTCCTTAAATGATCTACCAGGTTTGGATAAAGGGATAAACCTACATCTGGTAGATGTCCTCCTTATTCATTTATCTACATGAGAACACAATCAACTTTTTTTGTTTTTGTTAGTAACACCAAAAATTCTATCTAATGACACACCTATTTACTGATATGTACAGAGAAAAATTAATTCACACAACAAACTTACTGTGGTGGATCAACAGGAGGAGAAGTCCCCTTGCTTACCAATTTCATTTCATAATTTTGAAGAACATTTATGATAAAATCCACTTTGGACAAAGCCTTATGATAAACCTTCAATCGATGTCCATTCACGACAAAGGAGGCCTGATTCTCATCAATAGCATTTATGTTAATTGAACCATTTTTGTAAACCGTATCAACTTCATAGGGTCCCAACCATATAGTAGATAATTTACCTTTAAAATTATTAAACCTACTATCATACAGTAGGGCCCAATCACCTGACTTAAAATATTTTTTCTTGATATACTTATCATGCCATTTAGTCCTTTGTTATTGTATAAGGGTAGTCCTTTGAAGAGCATATTGTCTGATCTCATCAAGCTCATTCAACTGCAATAGCCTTTGTTTTTTAGCTTCATCGAAATCCGTCCATAATTGCATGGTAGTCCTAAATATTTTCACTTGAAATTGTATGGGAAGCAACACCTACTTCCCATATACCAACTCATAAGGTGTATGGCCCGTTGTGTTTCTCCAAGTTGTTCTATGGGCCCATAAGGCGTGATGTAGCCTATCAACCCAGTCTTTATCATGTAGATGAACAGTCTTGGTAAGTATAGCTGTATAAATTTTAATACAAATTATGTATTTCCTGGATTCTCTTGATCTAACAATTATATGCGACTGTTAAATACATAATTGATTCTACAAATATTCTTGCAGAATTTAAAACATGATTGCCAATTGCAATATCAAGAAGAAAGATCAATCACACATAACACAAATGTTTTTACTGGGAAAGAATAAAGCTAAAACCCCCACTATCATATATTATGTATATATCATGGATCATGAAACAATATCATACAAAACTCTAATCCAAGAGCTCTCAGTACAATATACAATCGTCTCACACTGTCATACAAAAATTCGCAAATTCATGTGCCAATTTACTGCTTCCAGACAACCTGCCTCCTCTGTGCAATCCTTGCTAATGGAAATCCCTGGAATGAATGAATACCTCTTGCCTAGGTTGCGCAATCCTCATGGGCACATCCAATGTGTGTGTGGTTGCATGAGTGCACCCACTAAAGTCACAACTGATAGTCAAACTGTCCCTTTCACCTTCATCTCAACTAGGTCTCCACTGGATCTGACATGCATGTAGTTAACAGTGGTAAATCTTCAGTTGCATGTGAGACCACTGATTGTGAATTAATTAATAATTAATTCACTGATCTCTCACTAGTGTAAGTTCAGTTACAAATAGTACAACTAAGATTAACTCACTTAACTGAGTTAAAATACTTTCAAACTCACATAACTACACATCCAACTATGTTACAGCCTCGAATCACTCAGTTACAACTAATTCGACTTGCATGTCCCACCAATCAACCTTTGAACTCAAATTTCCTATAGTTAACTGATTTTCCACTCCAATTAACTATTTCCAAGTGCTCATTGAGAATAGATTAATATTTATTGTCCAACTATTATTAAGGGATAATAATAGTCGACATACATCTATAAATATAATTCGCTCACCATCTATAAATAGACATCATCTATACATAGCCATCATCTATAAATAGAATTTTCTCATCATCTAAAAATAGACTTCCACCTAAAAATATCCTGAGGCTCCATCCTAGTGTAGGTGCATAATTTTCACTAGGATATTCTTGTTGAATCTCAACACTCCCTCTCAACAAGAAAAGGATTATCCTTTACCCCGATCCTGTCTCTATGGTATTCAAATTTTCTCTTGGTGAGCGCCTTCCTCAGAATGTCTGCATCCTGATCTTCTGTAGGAATGTACTGAAGAAACATGATCTTCCGCTGCACACAATATCTGATATGATGATACTGGATATATATATGCTTATATCTATCATGAAACACATGATTAATCGAGATTTTAATGCAACTCTGATTATCACAATGAATCATTGTCGGATCTAAATGAGAACCAAACAAACCAACCAAGATCTTTCTCATCCAGATAGCCTCACATGCATATTGAATCGCTTCCATGTATTATGCTTCCACTGAACTGAGTGCCACAGATCTCTGTTTCCTGCTGTACCAAGAAACATATGTAGATATGGTACTAAAGATCCCCCCTGATTTGGTCTTTCTGTCTGTTGGGATGCCTACCCAATATGCATCCATGAAGCCATGCAACTTCACCTCATCCATTTGTCTATACCATAATCCATACTCATATGTTCCCCTCAAGTATCTTAAGACATGCTTTCCTGCCTTCCAAAAGATCTTGGTAGGCTTAACCATCGCTTGACACAACTGGTTAACCACATAGAAAATGTTTGGTCTTGTCTTCACTAGATACATTAGCGAACCCACTAACTGTTGATAGACAATAGCATCTTCTACCTCTCCAGAAGTAGTATCCTCTTTCTTCTAGTTTCCTGGAAGAGGAGAATCCATGGGTTTGCATCCCTCCATGTGAAACTTACCCAGTATCTCCCTTGCATACTTTCCTTGAGACACAAAAGTTCACCATCTCGCTGCCATATTTCCAATCCAAGGAAATAATGAAGGAGGCCCATATCCTTCATATTGAAATCCTTTGCAAGGTCCTCCTTGCATGAATGTATCATTTGCTCATCACCAGTCAGTATTAAATCATCAACATAAAGAACAATGATTAAAAGATTACCCTCCACCACAATTTGGTATAGGTTTGCATCCGCTTCACTTTTTGTGAAGCCCAGTCTAGTGAAATATCTTTCTATCCTAGTGTACCAAGAATGGGGTGTTTGATTCATCCCAACAACACTTTATTTACCTTGTAGATCCATCTCGAACCTACCACTGATATGTTGATCGGTCTTGGGACAATTTCCCATGCACTGTTTTTTACAATGGAATCATACTCCTCCACCATTGCATCAACTGAAGTGGGATCCTGCACTTCTTCCTGAAAGAAATATGGTTCAGTCACAATACATTTTCTCATGATAGCCATGTATCCAGTAAATTGATCAGGAGACTATATCTATCTGCACTGTGAAGTAGGGGCTCCTACATTCTATGCAACATCTAGTCTCAATCTATCAACTTCCGTGGTGCGCTTTCTGCCATTTTTTATGGATGGATCTGCATGAGTGGATTCCTCCACTCCATGAACCTCCTCATATGGCTGATCCACATCTTGAGACTCATATTTGGGAACCAACAATTCCTCCTCTGCATGAAAGTCTATCTCCCTCTCAAGTGACAACCGCATGGCTTTCCCCTCATTGAATTTTATATCCCGTCGCATAACAGTCATCTTACTGTTAGGAAAATACACATGATAATTATGGGGTGTTTTTGTGTACCCCAAAAATATCCCAACTTCAACAGTCATCTCTAGCTTCTTCCTGAAATTCTTTGTCACATGCACATAAACAGATGAGCCAAAAATCTTAAAATGAGAAACATCAAATTTCTTACTAGTGAAAGCTTCTTCAGGTGTACTCATGCCAAGTACTCTATGAGGACAATGGTTTTGCACATAAACTGCAGTGTTGCATGCTTCCAGCCACAAATACATTGGTTGGACCTGATCATGCAACATCACTCGTGTTGCACCCACGATTGTTTTGTTCTTCCTCTCCATGACCCCATTTTGTTGTGGGTTATGAGGCGCTATGAGTTCTCTTCAAATTCCTTCTTTGTTGTAGAAGTATTTGAATTCGTTAGAGATGTATTCTCCACCATTATCTCTCCTTAGAGCCTTCACTTTCTTCCCTGAATCTTTCTCCACCAATGCTTTAAACTCACAAAGCTTTGAGAATTTTTTATCCTTCTTCTGCATGAAGATGATCCAACATTTACGAGAAAAGTCATAAAAAAAAATAACATAATACTTATGTTTTGTTGTTGAAGCAACCAAGAATGGTCCACACACGTCTGTGTGAACTCTCTCTAGGATCACCGAAGCATGGTTCTCCTTTTCATGAAATGTGGAATCTACATACATCCCCATGGTGCAACCCTTACATTGATCTAACTGAGAAAGTGTTCCCATTGGAAGTCCAGTAGATATTTGTTGCATGATTTTCAAGGCTCCGTGATGAAGATGGCCTAATCGCCTGTGCCATAATTCACCCTCATCCCGGCTCACAAATTTTTCTTCCTTACCCATCATGGAAACACATCCATCTACCTCCATATTGTAGATTTTGTTAACTCAAATCCTTATCTTCTTGACTTGACCTGTTGTTTTATGTTGCAGGAAATATTTTCCATCGTTGAAAATAACGTCATAGCCTCTGTCCTCCAACATTGTGATTGAGACCAAGTTTTTCTTCAGAACTGAAACATGCATAACATCTTTCAATTGAAATGGTTTACCTGACTCCATATGAAAGGTAATGGTACCAATGCCAGTCACACTGTATCATCCATTGTCGCCCATTTCTATATACTTTTTGAGATGTTTCTCCTCCAAGTCACTGAAAAGATCCTTATTTCCCGTCATGTGGAAGGAAGCGCCACTATCAAAATACCACATCGATCCCAATTCACTTGACACCATGCATACGATCCAGGAGAATTCAAGTTCAAATTGCGAGGAAAGGCCCTCACCAACTGCAGCTCCAACAACCTTCTTGTTCTTCTTCTTCTGCGGATAGTTAGTAGCGAGATGCCCATGTTCGTGACAGTGAAAACATTTCACTTTGGAAAAATCCAGCTTCTTTCCTTTAGAATCAGATTTTGAATGGAATTTCTTCCCCTTCCCTTTCCTTGCCATGGAAGCTAAAGAACAATCCTCTTCATCGTCATTCTTTGATGAAGATCTATCTCTGGTGTTCCTCCTGAACTCCTCCTGCACTAGATCTGACCATAGTCGTTTCCAATTTAGCAATTTTTCTCTTCCATTGACAGAGTCTTGATAACTGTGCCAATTCTTTGGAAGTCCTATTAGAGCCAAGCTCACCAAATCATCATCAATGAATTTTATTCCCACACTCCCCAGCTCATCCCAATAGTGGACAATCTTCATGAGATATTTTGGAATGGAGTCACCCTTCTCCCTCTTGATCTTCCCGAGTTTATCTTTGAGTGCCAATTTCCTATGGTCGCTGTTGTTTTGGAATAGATCCATCAAAGCCTTCCACATTGCATATGGTGTGGCTTTTCCATGGAGGTTTGAGACAATGTGGTCTCATACTCCCTCCAACAGGATCCTCCTCACCTTTTCCACTTTATTTTTCCATGCATCAAGATTTTCAGCGTCTGCAACATCTGTCTTAAGAATATCTTTGTCAATGAATTCCTTCAAGCCATTGTCTTCGAATACTGCCTCCATCCCATCCTTCCAAGAAGTGTAGTTCAAGCTACCCTCCAGTGCATACTCTAACCTCAAGCCATTGAAATCCATTTCAATCTTGAATCAACTATAGAACCAAGAAAGTCTTTCTGCAAATTCGAATTCTATCCAATCACAAACTCAGCTTCTGCAATTTCCTGTGCTTTGATACCATGTAGAAATTTTAATACAAATTATGTATTGCTTGGATTATCCTGATCTAACAATTATATGCCACTGTTAAATACATAATCACTTCTACAAATATTCTTGTGGAATTTAAAACACGATCGCCAATTGCAATATCAAGAAGAAAGATCAATGACACATAACACAAATAGTTTTACCAGGAAAGCATAAAGATAAAAACCCCACTATCGTATATTATGTATATATCATGAATCATGAAATAATATCATACAAAACTCTAATCCAAGAGCTCTCTGTACAATATACAATCGTCTCACACTGTCATACAAAAATTGGCAAATTCATGTGCCAATTTACTGCTTCCAGACAACCTTCCTCCTCTGTGCAATCCTTGCTAATGGAAATCCCTGCAATGAATGAATCCCTCTTGCCTAGGTTGTGCAATCCTCATGGGCACTTCAAACGTGTGCGTGGTTGCATGAGTGCATCCTCTAAAGTCACAACTGATAGTCAAACTACCCCTTTCACGTTCATCTCAACTGGGTCTCCACTGGATTTGACATGCATGTAGTTAACAATGGTAAATATTCAGTTGCATGTGAGACCACTGATTGTAAATTAGTTAATAATAAATTCACTGATCTCTCACTAGTGTAAGTTTAGTTACAACTAGTACAACTGAGCTTAACTCACTTAATTGAGTTAAACTACTTTACAACTCACATAATTACACATCCAACTATGTTACAACTTCGAATCACTCAATTACAACTAATTCGACTTGCATGTCCCACCAACCAAACTTTGAACTTGAATTTCCTATAGCTAACTGATTTTCCACTTCAGTTAACTATTTCCAAGTGCTCATTGAGAATAGATTAATATTTATTGTCCAACTATTATTAAGGGATAATAATAGTCCACATACATCCATAAATAGAATTCACTCACCATCTATAAATAAACATCATCTATAAATAGAATTTTCTCATCATCTAAAAATAGACTTCCACCTAAAAATAGCCCGAGGCTCCATCCTAGTGTAGGTTCATAATTTTCACTAGGATCTTCTTGTTGAATATCAACAATAGCTTCTATAACCTTGTTAGTTTATTCCACCTACCCATTTACATGGGGGTGATAAGGTGAATATTTTCTATGTTTAATTTTATACTGTTCAGTAATAGATTTGACCAAATTGGAGGTGAATTGGGTTCCTTGGTCGGTTACTATTTCGCGAGGCACACCAAAGTGAGTAAATATTTTATTTTAAAGAAAATCTACAACAGATTGTTCACTAGCAGAATATAAAACTTTAGCTTCCACCCATTTGTTCACATAATCTATGCAGACCAAGATGTACTTCTTCCTTCGAGACATAGGGTTAATGGGTCCTACAAAATCTAAAGCCCATTTCTCAAAAGGTTCAATTAATACCTGATCTTGGAGAGGCATCTCATCAACTGCAGTAGGTTTTTCCATCCTCTGACAATCATCACAACTGGCCACATACTTCTTTGCATCCTTGAAAATATTTGGCTAGTAGTGGCCATACTGTAATATCTTGTATGTTGTTCTTTTATTAGAAAAATTGCCTCCACATGAACCATCTTGACAGGCTTTGAAGATGGAATGCATCTCATCCTCCCATACACACCTTCTGATCACCAAATAAGGCCCAATACGGTATAAACAATAATCTTGCCACATGTAATTGGCACTAAGATGGATAATTCTTTGTTTTTCTCTGGAGGACAAATTCTGAGGTAGATTTCCTATTACAAGATAGTTGGCTACATCTGCATATCAATGAATGTAAGTATAAATAGACAATAGATTCTCATCTGAAAAATTATCATCTACTGGTGCATTATCACATGTATGAATGAATCTAGACAAGAAATCAACAACCAAATTATGTCTTCCAGGTCTATCAATGATGGTGATATTGAATTCTTGCAGAAATAATAGCCATCTAGTCACTCTAGCATTTGTAACAGGTTTTTTCATCAAAAATCTAATGGTTGAGTTCTATGTATGTACAAAAACTTCATACCCTGTTATGTAGTGTTTGAACTTATTAATGGCATGTACTACTGACAATAATTCTTTTTCAGTGACAATGTAATTTACTTCAATAGGTGAAAGATTTTCGCTGACAAAATATATAGCATATGGAATATGGCCTTCCCTTTGTCCTAAAACAACCCCCAAAGTTGTATCTGAGGCATCCATGAACATATGAAAAGGAAGAGACCATTCTGTTCCTCTTAAAACAGGGGCACTTGAAAGATTTGTTTTTAAAATTTCCAAAGAAATATGACATTGTTCATTCCAACAAAATTCAACCTCTTTTGCTAACAGTTTGAACAGTGGGGCAACTAGGTTTGTAAAATTCTGAATTAACCTCCTATAGTAACCAACATGACCTAAAACGTTTCTGACTTATTTCTGTGAGCTACGTATTTTGATTTGAGAAATGATGTCAATCTTGGTAGGGTCTACCCTTATTCCAGTACCAGAGATGTGATGACCTAAAACAATTCCTTCAGTGAGCATCATTCTAGATTTTTCATGACTGAGGGAAAGGTTGGTCTCTTTACACCTGATCAATACTTTATCCAAATTGTCCAATGCTTTCTGGAAATCATCCCCATATACTTTGAATTCATCCATGTATACTTCTACATAGTCATAGGTCAAATCAGAGAAAATGGCTAGGACAACGCTTTGAAAGGTGGCAGGGGAATTACATAAACCAAAAAGAAGAACCCTATAAGCATAGGTACCCAATGGGAAAGTAAATGTGGGTTTGTCCTGATCTTCTGGTGAAATTTGGATCTGATTGTAACCACTAAACCCATCCAAGAAATAAAAATATCTCTTCCCAGACACAGTGTCCAAGAAATGGTCAACTCTTGAAAGTCCACACAAATCCTCCATTTACAATTTTTTCTTAGGGACAATAACTAATGGGGATACCCACTTGCTATATGATATAGGGTAAATAAAATTTGCATGCAGGAGTTTTTGGAGTTCTTATTTCACTATGTCTTTTAAATATGGATTCATTCTTCTTTGGGGTTGCCTAACGGATCTGATTTGGTCATTGGTGGAAATATGATGCATACAAGTGTCTGGGTGAATCCCTTTCATGTCGGAGTAATCCCATGAAAAAACACCAGATTGTCCTTGAATCATTTGAATCAATTTTTGTTGTTGATCTGTTTCTAAGATAGCATTGATATACAATGATTTTCAAAGGCCGATTTCAACAGTTTGGACAACTGATTCTTTCCCTTCATCTACTTGTGAAATGGTGGACACTGTAGAGGTGGAGGGGTGCTAGATTTCCTGAAATTCAGAGCCGAAGATATATGTATATTATGGAAAAGATTGAGGGTATTCAATGCATTCAGTATCAACCAAAAATAGGCTTAAAATCTATTCTTCAGTTGTCTCTTGAAATCCTTTTACTTGTTCAAGTGTTAACAAGGGCTAAGTATAGTCCTCCTCCCCATAGGGAGTCTCCAAATAGAAAGGAACTTCAATGGCTGGTTGGGCAGGAAGAAAGCGAATAATTTTTTGACTTTGGATGTCATTGGATATTGTCATCTCTCTAGACTGACAACTAATAAATGCATTAGCAGTGGCCAACCAAGGTTGGCCAAGCACTACTGGATGTCTTGGTTTGAAGGATTTAGGATGAATCACCAAGAAATCCACAAGGTACTCCCAAGAGGCCAAAGTGATTGTTACATCATCTAGACTTCCTGTTGGACTGATAACTGATTTGTCTTCTAATTCCAACAAAGTCTGCGTTGGTTTTAGGTGATTTAGTTGTAGCGTTTTCATGGTGTCAACTGACATAACATTTATTGCTTATCCTAGATCAATAAGTGTGTTTGGAAAAGAAAAACCATTAATTTCTATGGTCACTACTGGATTTCCTGGATCATCATATTTAGATGGCATTTATGATACAAATTATGATAATTGTCCAACCACCTGTATAACAGGAGGCTCCTTCCTCTTCCTCACTGGATTTTTAATGCAAATATCCCTTACAATCTTAGAATAAATAGGAATGTCCTTGATGGATTGAAGTAGGGGAATATTTACACATATGTTTCTAAGTTCATTCTTTAGATTATGCCGTAGAGGTACCTCAAATTTATTCACAAGTAACCTTTCTAGATAAGGGGGAGGATTAGTTTTCTGAGGTTTTTTTGATGGATGAGGAATGTGAGGAGTAATTTCCTATTGTATAGGGGTGTCTCCTTCTTCATTTTATTGGTTATCCATTTTTTTTTCTTCTCCAACTTCTTGGTCATCTACTTGTTCTTCTTCTTTGTAACAACCCTAGTAGAATATATGTTTAGGGAATTATTAAGTAAAATTTATTTGTAATTAATTTTTCTAACATATTATTAATTAAACAAAGATTGGTATAATGATACTAATTAAATATTAATTAATTAATTAATGGTTACAATTTGATTAATTAATTGATTAATTAATTACATGTTACATTCAATGACATGGGTATTAAATTAATAGGGTTAATAAATGATAAGTTTAAATTGTTAAAGACTTACGTACATGGAAAGGGATAAGATATTAATTACGAAAGGATAAAATAATAAATGAAAGGATAAGGGGCATTAACTATGTGTAGGTAAGGAAGTAAATGAGGAAAGGGCAGTGAAGGAGGGATATGAGTGGGGGAGGTTACGAAGGAACGGGATCATCATTTTCTATGAAATTTTTTCTTTTGGGGGTTCTCTTGGATTTGCAGGGAGGAGAGTTTGAGCTCTATAGTCGGGAGGATTAGTACAGGGGGCACCGGTTTGATGGGGGTTTTGGGCACGGGGGCCAGGATTCCTTTCGGTTTCCTGAAGTTAGGGAGTCAGACATGCTGCTCCTAGCTGGCTGGGAGGATAGTAGGTTTGGCCAGTGTTGGCCAGTGCATCAGGCAACAAGAAGGCAACAACAAGGCAGCAAGGCAGCAGGGAAGGGACAATCATATCGACAGAAATTAGCATCAGAAGAAGGTAATTTGTTTGTGAAATGGCTAAGTTATTTGTATGCTGTAGTTAAATGTTAAATATTAAATTTTGCTGAAATTTTATATTCTTATCTGAATTTAATGAATTATTTACGCACTCAATAATTCTATGTTAGAAATGTTATGCGTAATTGTAAGGATTTTTTTTTTTTGTTTGTTAATTTGTGCAAGACCTGCGATTAACCTGTGGCTTGAGAA
>ML780382.1:822420-834122 GCA_009831015.1 Picea engelmannii
TAATTGTTATGAATGTGTGAACCATGTTTCTTTTCCTTGTACCATAAGATACCTTAACTTCGGGACGAAGTTTCCTGAAGGGTGGGTGTATGTAACAACCCTAGTAGAATATATGTTTAGGGAATTATTAAGTAAAATTTATTTAGTAATTAATTTTTCAAACATATTATTAATTAAATAAAGATTGGTATAATGATACTAATTAAATATTTATTAATTAATTAATGGTTACAATTTGATTAATTAATTACATGTTACATTCATTGACATGGGTATTAAATTAATAGGGTTAATAAATTATAAGTTTAAATTGTTAAAGACTTACGTACATGGAAAGGGATAAGATATTAATTACAAAGGGATAAGATATTAATTATGAAAGGATAAAATAATAAATGAAAGGATAAGGGGAATTAACTATGTGTAGGTAAGGAAGTAAATGAGGAAAGGGCGGTGAAGGAGGGATATGAGCGGGGGAGGTTACGAAGGAAGGGGATCATCATTTTCTACAAAAAAAATTCTTTTGGGGGTTCTCTTGGATTTGTAGGGAGGAGAGTTTGAGCTCTGTAGTCGGGAGGATTAGTACAGGGGGAACCGGTTTGCTGGGGGTTTTGGGCACGGGGGTCGGGATTCCTTTCGGTTTCCCAGAGCTAGGGAGCTAGACAGGCTGCTCCTAGCTGGCTGGGAGGATAGTAGTTTTGGGCAGTGTTGGTCAGTGTATCAGGCAGCAGGAAGGCAACAACAAGGCAACAGGGAAGGGATAATCATATTGACAGAAATTAGCATCAGAAGCAGGTAATTTGTTTGTGAAATGGCTAAGTTATTTGTATGTTGTAGTTAAATGTTAAATGTTAAATTCTGCTGAAATTTTATATGCTTATTTGAGGTTAATGAATTATTTACGCACTCAATAATTCTATGTTAGAAATGTTATGCGTAATTGTAAGGATTTTTACTAGGCTTGTTGATTTTTTTTTTACTAGCCACTACATTCTTGAACTGCTTGGTTATCTACTTGTTCTTCTTCTTGAATAACCACAGTAGGATTTGGTTTATTAAAAAACCTCCTTGATATTAATTGAATTCCATTAAATGAAGAAGGAGTTATCACATAAGTGGGGAAGGTTTGTACTTCAATATTTTGTATAGTTTGTGTAGGTCTATTGTTTGGATTAGGAAAGGGTTATGCAGGAATAGGGTTAGGCCGAGGAGGGTTTGGGATAGGTGCATCTTGCATTTGTTGCTGCAGATTTGGGTTCATAGGCAATGTAATTTGTTGTTTCTGCATATTTGGGTTCATAGGAAATGTAAGTTGTTGTTGAAGCTGTGGAGGTGGAGGTAGAGAAGGTGGACTAAATCCTGGTAGCAACTGAGAGATATTGGAAGGGTATTGTGGGTAAGTGGGAAAGGTTGTTGGATGAAAGGTAACATTCCCATATGCAGTCCCTCTTCATCCTTGTTGCCAAGGCTAGATTTGTGGTTGTTGAGGTGACCATTGAGGATAAGGAATTTTAGGTATCCATTTTTGTTGTGAATATTGTGTGGTAGGGTCTACCAACATATTATGATTTTGCTGTCTCCATGCCCTCTTGGGGGGGAATGTTGTTTCCTGAGGTTCTCCCCCTCCCTTGAAAATGGATTTTAGTCCAGGTAAATAAGGGCACTCATTGGTAGGGTGATCTTTTGTACAGAGGCCACAGATTTCAATAACATTAATAGGACATTCATTTTCAGGATGCCTTTTCCTACATCGAGGACAAAAAATTTCCAAAGTAACATTTTCTTCTTCTTGTTTTCTTTTGATTTTAGTGGTATCAAGTTGGGTGTTGATGGTGTTGAGGATGTCTGTTTTGAATTTTTCTAGAAGATTCCCCAATTCTACCCTAGTAACACCTATTGGTGTGGGTTTAGTATTATGTTTATAGGATCCCTTACATTTTTTCTTGTTTTGTCTTGGCTGCAAGAGTACCTTTTAAAATACTATGAAATGTTTGCCAACGACTTCTAATACACATCTCCAGAACTCATGAGGTTTAGTATCTCAATGCAGTCATCCCTTACACATTTTAGTAATATGGTCCTAACTGTGGTTGTGTCTAAGGAAAATTGTTTTGTCTTTTGGTAGTTATATAGGAACCTTTCTAGGTAATATTACAAACTTTCCTCCTCAGACTGTTGCATTTTAAATATGTCATTCCTAGAATCCCTAGGTCTGCAGTAGTCTTGATATTTCTAGATGAAAGTCTCCTTCATGCCATCCCAATATAATATAGTGTGTTCTCCTAGGATCATAAACCACCTTAATGCTAAGTCTTTAAGTGTGGCTGGAAAGAGTTTTAGTTTTTTGTGCATTATCAGTGTAATTATAACTCCTACATAGTAAATCAAATTAAAAAAAAAATGAATCAGGATCTTCTGTTGACATACCATGGAAGTGAGGTAGTGATGACAGTGTAGTATTCTTCATAGAAACATCTTTGGTGATGTCTAATATTGGGAATCCAAATGTCTCTGTTTTGTTGTTTTCATTTCCCTCTTCATCTGCCATATCTCCAAATAGCATGTTGTAGGGTGTTGATGATGTCTCCCCACTGAGTGATGGTTCAACCACTGGTTTGTTTGGTATATCCAACTGTTCCAATACCTTATGTGTTTCCCCAATGGCATATGCAACCTCTTCTACCACTACCTCTTTCTCTTTTCCAACTCTTCCTTCTGAATGGGTTGCCAATGCTTCCCTTCTTGATTGGTGTACTATGTTTCCAATATTAACAATAGCTTCATATTTGGTTCATTTGGTTGTTGTTTAAATTGCTTCCTTTGAATTTTCTCCTCTGAGAATTGTTCCTGCACATAAATTAGCTGAATTAGTGTGTGTGGGGGGGAGGTTTCTTGTTTTTTTTTTCTTCTAAATTTTCTGAAATTTTGGAGGCAATAAATCTACCTTTACTATCCCTATGTCTACTCATAAAAAGAAGAAACTCTAATACTAATAAAACACAAAATTTTAACTACCAAAGGTAAGAGGACAACTTGACTTTGGAGGAACCCCGCCAAAGTGGATGCGTAGGTTCTTACCTCTCGTCTTACCGTCATCTCTCCTCCCTTAGTTTTTCCTTAAATTAAATCCAAACTTATCAAACCAATCAAACTCAAAACACTACCTATTACCATTTACAACTCCTCGACAATGATGCCAAAATGTTTGTGTAAATATATGTTTAGTATATTTTTCTCATTTATGTATCAATCTAGGATTCATAATCAAAATAGTTGTTACACTATATGTGGAGAAAATAGGTAATCTGTCTATGTCTGTTGTATCTAGCTCAATGAAGAAACAATCAATAACACAATACTATGTTTTTGGAATATCTAAACACTATTCTTCACACAAATTCAAACTAGAAGATAAATCTCATAGTAAAACTCTCAAGTAAACACTCAGTTGAAAAGGTTCTTGCTCAAATAGCAAGTTTGTTCATTATAGGCTCATAAAATAAAGAGATGAATTGAGACCCTGCTTCCTGTAGCAATTGAATTCACATAACAATTCACAATTCACAATTCACTCTATTTACTCTTGGAAAGAAGCCAATCATGACCTAATAAATTCCAATAAAAAATTCCATAATACAAAAGACAATTAATATGATTGAAAGACTTCATTACTGAATCATGAAGTGTGAGAGATGAAGTCTAGTTGTTCTTGTACCTACTAAGGACAACAAAATTATTAAGACTTTCAAATTTAGAACAATAACAATTTCTTATCTAAAGATCCCAAACACCTATCCAGCTTTTGTTGACTAAATATCACCCTGTAGAAATAGATATAGAATCATCTACTATGCTTAATGTATAATTTTTCATTGACACTGATCCAAAACCAAGAGGCATCTATTTAGATATCTACGTTGTATGTGCACTCATAATCATTTGCAATGCACAACTATTTTATTTGCACACTCACACAATCAACTTATATACACACATAAAGATATATAGTGAGAATTACCTTAGTTGGGGTGGTGGGCCCTTGCCGAACCAATAAGGTAGATCTAAATAAATTATAGAATAGACACTTTACTGACATCCATGAATTTCACAAACTAGCATTCGTATTCTTCTAATTAAATGAGTAAATCAGTAATTCAACATTCAATTTCCTAGCATAACAATGTATATCATTCCTACTATCTATCATATATACATCACCCCTTTTAAAGAAGTTAATTCGTTACAATCAAAGTCTAAAGATAATTATCAAATGTTTACAAAATATTACAATTGGTGAACGTATCTCAAGGAATGGAATTCATCCTCATGACACAAAGTGCATGAGTGATGAAGTCTATCGTGGTATTTAAACGAACCAAGGATGCTTCCATCCAACTAAGTTTTTAGAGCCATCGCCAATGTACTCGTTCAAAATGTTAATCCTGTAGAAGCGGGTTTAGTACCGAACTAGCACAGTAACAAATCTTGGCACCGGATCAATGCAGAGGTGGTACTAGAATAGGCGCACAGTTGGTACCAGATCAATGTAGAGGTGGTACCAGAATAGGTGCAGAGGTGGTACCAGATCATCACAGAGTTGGAATGTTGCAGTACCGGACTAGCGGAAGTACCAGGCGAATCCCAAAGATGAGTACCAGATGAGATAATGCCTTGTCATGAAGTTGCTTAATAATAATCAAAGTAATTAGAACCATAAAAAAAAAAATTTAGTCCCAATTAATTAATAAATAAATAAAATCATGCTTTTAACATGGGTTACCTCATTATGTATATGAATAAGGCCACAAGGCAGGTTTGTGGAAGAAATAGACAACATATGCATATTTCAGAGGTAAAATTGACCAAGATAGAAGATAAGATAAGGTAATAGGGGTGTCAAAATGGAGACCCAACAATGCCATGTAAATGTAAATGTAAATGTGTTGAACCTGCACATAATAGATCTAGCTAAACAATGATACACACATTTGTAGAGAGAATTGGAGAAAGAAGAAGAAGGAGAGAAAGAATGGAAAGAATTCTCATTAACCATTATGAATAATGAATATCTTACACATGATATACTCTGTATAACTCAATGAGTTCAACTTGAGGTGAACCAAGTCACCATAGTGGTGGTCTAGAGTGATCTAGACACACACCAATAGTTACGGGAGTGAAATTCCACCTATTCTAGTATCTCAGGCAGTTACAGGAGTGAACTGCCACCTAGTTGAGTTAACTAGTCAACTAGTCTTCAGTTAACTGACTGAACAGAAAGTAGTGAGGAGTTAACTCAAGGAATCAAGGCTAATGTGCCACTCTGGTGATGATACCAAGGCAAGGTCAAATTATCATGGTGGTGATCCCAATGTTGCATGGTGATGATCCCAATGCAACATCTAAATTCAACTCAACTAGTCAAACTGAAGTGTGAATTGAAAGAGAATATTCTCCAGGTGGAATATTCTCTCCTAAAATATAGGAGACTGGATAATGAATAATTATGAATAATAAAAAAATAAAAACCTTAGGAAAAATAAATCCTAGGTGTGTGTGAAGTTACTCCAACACCCCCCTGGACATCACTATGGTGAAAATAAAGATCGAGTCTCAGCAATGAGGCCATGTTAGGTACCCAAGTACAAAATATACACTGAAAATAAGTGAGGAAAGAGGGAAAACCTCATGGGAAACCCACCCCCCCCCTCAAGGTACAATGTATGTAAAAAGAAGAAATACAGTTTCTAGGCAACTGTGTCCTTCACTCCAAGATGACCTCGCAGAGAATGGAATTTCTGCTCAGTGAAGGTCTTGGTGAAAATGTCTTCCGTATGTTTTTCTAAAGGACATAACTATAAGTCGATGATTCCCTCATGTACTAAGTCCTGGATGTAGTGCATGTGGATCTCGATGTGATTTGTCCACTGCCTCTAAACTGGATCTCTGCAGAACTTCAGAGTTCTTTGTTTGTCACACGAAATGACGATCGGTCGATGAAACTGAATGCCCAACTCAGTGAGAAAATGTTGTAGCCACATAGCTTGAATGTTTATGTTAGCTACCCCTTTGTACTCTACCTCAGCTGAAGATAGAGAAATGGCAGCTTGCTTCTTGCTCGACCAATAGATAGGTCTAGAACCAAGACTGAGTGAGTAACCAAATGTGGACTTGCGATCAATTCTATTGCCAGCCCAGTTGAAATCAGTAAAACCAATGAGATCTAATGTAGAGTCTGTTGCATAATGAATCCCAAAGGTGATAGTTCCCTGTACGTATCAAAGGATATGCTTTGCAGCTTTCCAATGTAGCTCATGCGACTCCTGCATGAACCTGGAAACTACACCAACTGCATATGAGAGGTCTGGTCTAGAGTGTGTAAGATACAACAAGCTCCCCACTAGTTGTCTATACAGTTTGTTGTCAACCAATGGAGTCTCCCCTCCATCCTCAAGTTTGACTCCTGATAGGAAAGGAGTCGGAGAAAACGTGTAGTCTGTCACGTGAAATCTCTCAAGGAGATCTCGTGCATACATGGCTTGAGACAATTTGATGTCTGATGCATCCTGACTGATCTCAAGTCCTAGGAAGAAGTGTAGTGGACCCATGTCCATCATCAAAAACTTGTCATGAAGAATCCTCTTGACTGCAGCAATCGCTGAAGTCGAGTAACTGGTGATCAACAAATCATCGACATACATAACTAAAAGTAGAAGTGAATTAGCCGTCCTAAGCATGTATACATTTGGTTCTGATTTACAACGTACAAAGTTCTGTGACAATAGGTAGGAGTCCATATTGGCATACCATGCCCTCAGAGCCTTCTTGAGGCCATAAAGTGACTTCTTCAGTCGACAGACCAAAGATGAGTCCTGCATAAATCCATGGGGCTTCTCCATGTAGATATCCTCAGAGATATCACCATGAAGAAATGCATTCTTCACGTCCATCTGATGGACTTCCCATCCCTTGGTTGCCACAATGGAAAGTTCCAATCGTATGGAATCCATATTCGTTATTGGAGCGAGGGTCTCATCATAGTCAATACCATGAACCTGCTGAAAGCCTTTGGTGAAAATCCTGGCTCTGTATCTATTGATTTGTCCATCCACTGTGCTCTTGGTCCTGTAGACCCATTTGTATTTGACAAGTTTCCTCCCAGAAGGAAGGGGAACCAGATCCCAAGTCTAGTTCTCGAGGAGGGAGTTGTACTCCTCCTGCATGGCAGATTCCCAAAATGGATTTCCAGTAGCCTTTCCATAAGACTGTGGATCTAAATACTGAAACAAGAAAATATGTCTGGAGGGAAATGGTTCAGTGGCAGTGAGTGCAATAGGAGGCTCCTCGAAATCAGATCGATTCCTCCTATTATCGGTTGGATCACCGACGAGATCCCCTGCATCCTGAAGAGTAGTCTGTGCCCACTTGGGCCTCTGCTCTGGATCTGCACCTACATCTGGATGCTCTGTCTCTGCATCCTACTGTACTGACTCTGAATCTAAATCTGAATCATCTGAGTCCTCTGAATCATAACTCTCATCTGAAGAAGATTCGGCATGTGAATTCTCATAATCTCGGACAGGTGGAATAGTGAAGGTGTCTGCATGCGGCTACTGAGGTACATGCGAGACACTTTACTCGAATTGGAGACTATGCTCAATGATGAGCCAGTCTGAGGAAATATCAATAAGTCGATATCCCTTCACACCGTCATGGTATCCAACAAAAATGCACTTAGTTCTCTGTGGGTCAAGTGCCTTCCTATTTTAAGAGGGAATGCGGGCCCATGCACGAGAACCAAAAATGCGAAAGTGGGTCACTTTCGGTTTGAGGCCGCTCCAAGCCTCGTAGGGGGTATTTTCCTTGACAGATCTATGGGGAGATCTGTTTTGGATGTATGTTGCACAGTTAAGTGCTTCGGCCCATAGTCTCTGTGGTAGTGACTTTGCATGCAACATGCAAGATGCCATCTCCTTTAGAGATCTGTTTTTCCGCTCGAAAACTATGTTTTGTTGTGGAGTGTAGGGAACTGTATGCTGCAACTGAATCCCTGCCTCATGGAAAAGATTATGAATATCATGATTCACATACTCTCCCCCGTTATCAGTTTGGAGGACTTTGATCTTCTTTCCAGACTGTGTCTCAACCAAAGCTTTAAAATCTTTGAGGTGTTGAAAGACCTCGGATTTTTTCGTGAGAAAGTAGATCCAAGTAAAACATGATAAATCATCAACAAAAATGAGAACAAACCTCACTTTTTTGATTGATGGATGTGAAAAAGGACCCATGAGGTCACTATGGATCAGATCTAAAGGTGCAGAAGCTCGCTGAGACTTTCCTTTGACGAATTTCTCTTGAGGGTATTTTTTGAGAGCACATCCCTCACATACTCCCTTGGAGAAATGGATGTCTGGTAGACCATCAACTAATCTATGCTTGCTAAGCTATTGCATGTATCTAAAATTCAAATGTCCAAACCTTTCATGCCATATCCTACTACTTTAATCAACATGAGTAAGAAGTAAAGTAGAATCAGGTTCAATGAATTCAGAAAATGTATACAATCTAGACTAATGATTTACCTCACCGGTAGAAACCCTAGAGTTGGTTTGCATGTCGTATATGTCCACATAATTTGGTGTGAATATGAATTTCTTTCTGGATCCGGAATTCGTCATTTGATACACAGAGAGAAGGTTGACATAAATCTTGGGAACATGCAACACATTCTCAAAACTTCGATTGGTGAGTTCAATCCTTCCTTTGCCGATGACATCGATAGAAGAGTTGTCCCCCATAAGAATAGGAGGACCTTTGTAAGCATCCAAATAATAATAGACTTCTTTTGAGGCAGCCATGTGATGTGATGCTCCTGAATCTACGATCCAAGTATCGGGATAGGAGTTGATTGTAATCAAGGCATGGCTAGAATTGCCTTTCTTGGAATTCAGATCTTTTGGCTTCTTCTTCTTTGCACCCTCGGGGATGCCATCTCCAAGTTTGTTTTGCTGAAGTATCTGAGACATCATATCTATTTGGTTTTGCATGCATGCGGATTTTGAATGGAATCCTTTGTGATAGTATGTGAATTTCTCTCCTTTTCTTTCCTTTTCTCCTTTGGATCTGGAGGCATTGGTGAAGGGTTTTGTGTACCCTTCTTTCTTCATATGTGCATGAGATTTATTCTTGTATTTATCTTTATATTTATGATATTTGTGGCTTCCATCATGCACAGTGAGTGAATGCACCCTTGGGCCTTTGATTGCGCCCATGTGGATGAGCTTGGTTTGCTCTTGTGTCAGGGATTCGATAAAGTCCTCAAGAGAAGGCATCTTCCAGGTGGCTCCAGAGGTGAATCTAACAGTATGGAATACATATATGAATACTGAGAATTCATAACCAACCTTGGATAGAATGGTGAGAACCATTTGTTTCTCCTCCTTCGATTTATCAACTCCGCAAGCTTTGAGTCGCGACAGTAAATCCTTGAATTTTGTAAAGAAATGTTGGATATTCTCGAAGCTTTTTGGATCCAATGTGAGCAAATCCACCTCAAGAATGTGTCCCCTCATCTCATATTTTTATCCAAATATATCTTCTAGGATGGTCCATTCTTCATTGGGAGTCTTACAGGAAGATATATGAAAAAGGATATTGGGAGAAATAAGACTGCAAATTGTTCTGAGTGCCTCATCCATGCGATTTAAGTACTTGGATTTTTATATGGCTGATGTCAGCTCTGTATCTGTATTCATTGTTAATCTATACAACCCTCTAGATCATAGATGTATGGCTATTTTCTCCTTCCATGAAAAATAGTTGTAAGGTGTAAGAATGAATTCTTTTTGGAATTCCATCTTTCTGCTGTCTTCAATCTTTTGTACCTGCAAAACATTTTGGTGTAGCTTTTTCTTAGAAGTCCATCGAATATGATACCATGTAAATGTGTTGAACCTACATAGAATAGATCTAGATAAACAGTGATACACACATTTGCAGAGAGAATTGGAAAAAGAAGAAGGAGAGAAAGAGTGGAAATAATTCTCATTAACCGTTATGAATAATGAATAGTTTACACATGATATACTCTGTATAACTCAATGAGTTCGACTTGAGGTGAAAGAAGTCACCATAGTGGTGGTATAGAGTGATTTGGACACACACCATCAGTTACGGGAGTGAACTTCCACCTATTCTAATCTCTCAGGTAGTTACGGGAGTGAACTGCCACCTAGTTGAGTTAACTAGTCAACTAATCTTCAGTTAACTGACTGGACATAAACTAGTGAGGAGTTAACTCAAGGAATCAAGGCTAATGTGCCACTCTGGTGATGATACCAAGGAAAGGTCTAATTATCATGGTGATGATCCCAATGTTTCATGGTGATGATCCCAATGCAACATCTAAACTCAACTCAACCGGTCAAACTAATATGTGAACTAAAAGAGAATATTCTCCAAGTGGAATACTCTCTCCTAAAATATAGGAGACTGGATAATGAATAATTATGACTAATAAAGAAATAAAAACCTTAGGAAAAATAAATCCTAGGTGTGTGTGAAGTAACTCCAACATTAAAAAGAAGATCATTGTTGAGTAGACTGCTAATCTCTTTTTTAAGTATGTTTGGGTTCACTTTGGGTTACCCACATCCATTGTCTCAGATCGAGATACTCGATTCCTTGGGAATTTTTGGACTAGGTTGTGAAGAATGATGGACACCAAATTGAAGAGGAGCACTTCTTTCTGTGCATAGAACAACAGATAGACAAAGGTGTTAAAAAAAACAATGGTACTTTTTCTTCAAGGCTATTGCTGCAAGCATCCTAAGTTATGGGATGAACATATACCCTATGTACAACATGCTTATAACCGAGGTTTAGATTCATCCACTCAGATTAAACATTTTGGGACATGTTTTGGGTACCTACCAAAGTTTACTTTGGACATGATGTATGGGAGAGATGTCGATGTGAATGAAGAACGAAAAGAGGACATAGCTTGCAAGTTCATCCAGAGGATTCAGTAGATACACCAGGTAGTCAGGGAACAATTGGAGAAGAGTCGAGAAAAATATAAAGCTTGACATGAAAAGCATAGGGTTGATCATCAGTTCCAATTTGGGGACCGAGTATGGCTTCACATCAGAAAGGAATGATTGAAGGATGAAGGCAAGAAACTCAAGCCCATCTGATATGGACCCTTCACTATTTTGGAGAAAAGCGACACTAATTCTTTTTGTTTAGATATTCCACCTTATATGCAGATTTACTCCGTTGTGAACATAGAGAACTTGAAAATTTTTGAGCCTCCGATGATCATGGATCAGGATGAAGAAGTTTCAATACCTTTAGGTGATGAGTTTTCACCTGAGTACTTGGATGAGTTACATGAAGATATCATCTTGGACAGAAGAATGAGGACTTCACGCAGGGGTGATGTTGATTATATTCAAGTAGGCTTAAAGGGCACACATCCAAGGAAGGTAAATTGGATTGAAAAGGACAAGGTGAGGGAAATCTTCCCTCACTTACTAGTTGATTAATGAAATCTTTTGTTGGTCCAAAAATATCTTAGTGGGAAGGCATGATCCAAAAAGGATCTAGATAAGGCTAAGAACAACCTCCACACTAGACAACATACCACGATATAATCCTTGTTTGTAATATGGCCCGAATTTTATTTAAGTTTTAATACTGGT
>ML780382.1:850458-931073 GCA_009831015.1 Picea engelmannii
CCTCTGGCAATGCATGGCATCCCTTTACATAACGTTCCCACTCCCCGGCAATGCGTGGCTTTGCCCTAGGTGAATGAGGAGTTACAAAAACGGTTTCAGGAGTACCACCGGGGAATGAGACACGTTTTCAGATCTCTGGCAACACATGGCATCTCGTTCCAGATCTCTGGCAATGTTACATACGTTTCCAGCTCTCTCTAGCAATGTTACACCACGTTTTAGATCTCTGGCAATGTTACATAACGTTTCCAGCTCTCTCTGGCAATGTTACATAACGTTTCTAACCTCTGGCAGTCATGGCTTTGCGCCCTAGAAGTTATAAAACAGTTTCCCTGCGTTATGCACGGATTTAAATACTTTGATGCCAGCTATTGGGTTTTGCCAGCTATGAGCACTCTGTTTAGCTTATCTTGGCATTTTGCATATTGCCCAATAACCCCAGAAACTGAAGTAAATGATGACTTTATCCATTTTGACATCTTGAATAATATTGCCAAAAGCATTCCCAAATAAAACACAAACATACCCTGGTCCTCCACTAGCACCACCAGGGTTAACAATAACCCCATGTCTTTTTGCAAACAACTTCAACAACACCACTTGGTAACTTTTCCCAGATTTGTCCACTGATTGAAACAGTTGTTCTCCAAGGCCCTTGACTTCAGAAGGATATGCTATCTATCCAATTTTCCAGCCCATCATAAAATAATCATAAGTATTATCCTCTATAAGCCAACACCCTGCATTCTTGCAAAGTTCAGCTATTCTCCGCAGAAGAGGATTATTGTTGCATTTATAGTTGAATTCTTCGCTCATTTGTGGCTTTGGAAGCACTTCATGGTTTCTGTATATAATGGAACATATATGTGTAACAGGGTATGAATAACACAAAAAGAATGCCATTTGCTTAACAAAAGTCTTCAGGAGAGTAGACAATGTCTTCAAGAACCAGCAAGAAAATGTTATAAATCCGGAGCCCAACAAATATCCTCTCTAGAGAATATTCCCCTATAAAATAGGGATTTCCTTTTCAGTTTAGAGTTAGTTACACTTAGTTAGACTAGTTGAAGTCGGGCATGCATGGAAAACTCAGTTTTATCATTGTTGTGTTCGTTTCGTCACTTGGGTGAGAAAAACAAAGGCACTTGGATGTCTAGTTGGGCCTGCTAGACAATACAAAGGTTAGTGCACGAGTTAAAAAATCCAAGAACATGAAATAAACAAGTAAAAAAACTAAAAAAAAACAAGGAAATAAAACTAGAATGCATAAGAAACTTTGAACCAAAAACAATCAACCAATGACCAAGATTATGCCACCAATGGATAACTATATTAGTTGGTAAAACACCGTAGAGAAATGAGGACTTATGAGTCCCCTCTTCCTCCTTGGGAGGGCTCTTGATTTCCCTAATGGAGAGATCTTCTTACAATGGTAGAAAGGAAAGAAAATGATGAAGAAATCAATGCCTTTTCCCTCAAGAGGTGAGTGGAATGGCCTATTGTAATGTTGCTAGAATTCTCCAAGGAGAAAAGAGGATTCTAAAGGGAGGATTGAGGCAGCATAACAATACTATAAAAATCTTAATTTCTTAGTGCACCCATGGCCTCCATTTATAGAATTTCTTCAAGGAAATATTCAATTGGTTCTTAGTGTGAACAAGGGGCCCTTTAGGGCACCGTTTGGTCCTTGACCAACACCCCATTCAGATTTAACTCAGATCTGAGGGTCAAATGCACCAGAACCAGAAATGCACTGTTCACAGGAGTGCATGGATTTTCTCGTACAAAGTCATGCATATGGCGCATTGTGCACTCTAAGGGATTATTTGGCCTACACACTATGTGTACACTTCCTTTAGTGAGTTAGAGCATGCCAATTTTTTCCCAATTGTATAGTGTTTGCCTCTTGGAAATGAATTTTGGTGTTGTAGGTGAACTAATAGTTGTTTTGGCAAAGCTGTATTTCTGTAACAATTTGCGTGCAATGTTGCGTATGAAATTCCAGTGATAACAGATGCCCCCTGAGGTGTGAGTTTAGGAGCATATTTATAGCCGAAATACATCAATGTTTCATCTACTGAGAGTACCATTGAAATGAAGAGTGCTGGTAGGAACTTCAAGAGTGATCCGTCGAAGGGAGAGGGGAAACAGTGGGACCCATATATTTCTCTAGGGAGAGAAAATAAAATCTGTATACAAATGAGGCAGGCATGCCCCATGCTCGTGTCATGTAACTCAAAATGTAAGACATTAATTGAAGTTGTATGCTGATGTAGATAACTGCAGTGCCCTCTAGGGCAGGTTGATAATGAAATATGGTGAACATACTCTGGAAAGAGGCAAGGATGCCTGTAAGAAGTGTTGATGAATCGTAGGCATTGATGGCCTAACAAATTCAGAGGTCTTCGATTGGTATAAAACAACTGCAATAGTCGCATAGTGAGACCCACCGTAACATGAGATTTTGCTGAAGTCGAATGTTATGGGGGTCAACAGAATCATATATAAATGATGGTTCTCTATGTGTCATCCAAGACTCATCATTGTAAATGTAATGAGAGTCAATATACTGTCACCCTTCTGGAAACTGTGTTGATGTTGACAGAAAGGGAGACACGACTCCAAGAAGAAAATGGATTCATGAAATCTGTCGAGATAAGATCAGGATCTGATAGGGAACATGAACGATGTCAAGACGTGGTGAGACTCAATAATTACCTTAGTTGGGGGTATGTTTCAAGGATGATTGGAAACATTCGTGAAACTGTATCTAGTTTCAGGGGGGCGACTAGACATGGGGTTAAATTGTGCAAGAGGCATGATAAAGTGGAGAAACTTAGATATTAGGGGTACATGGACTGTGGGATACTCGGGGTTTATGAACGATGTCAGAATGAGTAAAGGATATTGGATTCAAGGCCGTCAAGGGTAATAACAAAAATCTAAGTAAATGTTGGAAACAAAGGATTTTTACAATTACCAAATAAATAAATAATAATTTTAGATGAGTGTACAGTTACAAAAATAGGTTCCCCAGTGCAACATGGCTTGGCCTGTGAGGGCACAACTTGTGTGGAGAACTGGTGGAGGGTGGGGTCCACATGGGTGGGTTTCTGTATGAGGTAAATGAATGGAGGGTAATCTACAGATGGGAAAACTGAGTGTGGAGGAAATTGAGGGTTAATGACACCACGGAGGTACATTCAAAATAGAAATGAGATGAGATAACTTGGTATTCCATTGGGAAAGCTAGAAAAATGATGAGAAGGAGTATGTGGTTGATTCTCGGAAATACATAAGACTATCGAGACTCCCATCCCTAGGAGGTGAAAGAAGCATGAGTGTCAAAGTACCAAGGGGAACTATGAATGGGACAACTCATGTGAGGGAGAGTGCTACTGGGTGACAGTACCAAAATGGAGTAGAAGTGATAGTACTGCAGAGCCAGATGTAGGGACCCTAAAGATGAATGTCAGAGGGTGTGACTAGAAAATGCAATTGGTATTCAAAGGGAATGATTACATGCCAGTTTCGAACATATACCTGAAGGGGTTGCATTGGTTGTGATGACTGAGTACCTGCACACATTAAAACCAAATACCTGACCTGAACAATATCTAATGATAAAGAAAATATAACAAGTATTTGATAAGTTTTGAGCATTAGCATGCGTACTTGGATTTGATGTGAGAAAAATGATCCTTTTCCTAGGGCATATGGTGATCCATGGAATGTGACTGTGTATATGGTGGGACCCTGATCCCGTGGTTGAAGATATATCGATAAACAAAGACTCTGGGCTCCTGTAACTGAGTGTGGAAGTTTGGAAAAAGGGACTATTTATGGCTATTGGGCCCACAATGCCAGCTCATTTGTAACCGTTGCTATAGTGAACTAATAAGAGTACTTGGAGGAGTTTCAAAGATTTACGAGAGCTTGAGTTGATCGATACAAGATTTGTGAGAGTCAGGTTAGTTGTCCCATACTCCTGCATAGTAGATAGTTTCTAGTTTTGAGGTAGGGGTCGTATAGATGGCCATACAAGGGTAGGTTCAGGGGTGGTCCCACTAATGCATGGGAGAAGAAAGGATACCCACGCTAAGATGTGCGGGTATAATTCCCTCTCCCACGCATGATGTGAGGTTGTGCTAGACACAGTCATGCATAGGGGCGAATGGGTGGGAAAAATAGGTGCGCATGAGATGCGTGCCTGTTAGAATTGCAGCTTCGCATTGTGCGCAATTTTTTCTCAGACAACTGTGCATCAGTGCACAGTTGTGTAGAGAACAGGTGCGCATGGGTGCGCACCTATGGGTATGACAGCTACACATTTATGTGTAACTGTTTCTTCAACAACTATGAATTAATGTGCAACTGTACAAAGAACATGTGCACATATGTGCGCATCTATGGGGGTGAAAGCCGCGCACTGGAGGTGAAGCTAAGGGGTTTTTTGAAAGTTTGAATTTTTTATTTTTGTGATGAATGATGAGTGCTAACCAAGTGTTTCTATGTGAATATAGGTGATCAATTTATGAGAGGAGAGTTATCATTCCAGTCCACTGGAGGGAGAGACACTGGGAGCACCTCCAAGAGGTGGTGAGAGAGGAGCCTGACGTTCAGAGACTCTTGAGAGCCTGTGGGTTGCTCAAGTTCTTTGATTGCCCACTAATACGGTCGCATGAGTACCTACTTCAATATCTTATATTGATGTGGAGTACTGATATGCAGTGCTTCATTGTGAGGGGGAAGCAACCGACACTCTCAGCTATTGAGGATATGTACTTTCTGATGGGGCTCCCCTTTCGAGGAATGGCCCTACCTGTTGACCCCCAACTGTCAGGGGATGTGCGACTGATAGACATGGCACAACACTATTGTACGGGGCTGAACCTGATGTCAGGTTTGGTTGTCCGTATTGAGGTGATGGATGCACTCTTGCATCAGTGCATTTAGACCATGGTGGTGAGGATCTATGGATCCTTAGCGACTCAGTCGATTTATGGAGGTCAGCTAAGGATTATGGAGAGGGTCCTAGATGGGGAATTTTTTTCCTGGGGGCTGATGTTACATGCCGAGATGATGGGGAAAATTCACTAGGATCAAATGAACGACTCTGGTGATTTTTCCTTTGGGTCTATCCTGGTGGCATAGTTTTTGGATAGGGTTCCCATGTTGTGCCCGAGGGTTTTGCTGCTACAGGAGTCGCGATTGATCTAGTGGGCTCAAATTTTGGCACGACATGGAGGGGGAGAGGGTGGCCACTACTTTACGACCATGTTGTCGCATGTGTGGCGTCAGATGCCACAGGTTATACTATGATTTCCATATGGTGGGATGGATTTCCGGCATGACCCAGACATGGAGCTGCCTCATGGAGAGGTCTGGGACCAGAGAGGTATGTTTGTGTTTTTATGTTTTGTGATTTTTATATTGTAGAATATGTTTATATATATATGCATGTTGACTCTATATTTGTTTTTTTTTTGGCATATGTGGGGCCTCGAGGCTGAGAGGTGGAGATGGTTGGAGAGTCGGCTCGCCAGGGGCGAGTGAGAACATTGCGGGTAGAGTTGTGGGTAGGAGAGCGATGTTGTAGGGATGATGTTGGTGTGAGGCTAGTAGATGAGGCAAGGTTCGGTAGAAGACATAGGTTCTATGATACAGGTGTAGGGCCATCACATGAGCTATAGGTACAAGTCGACAGGGGGATGGAGGATCTTCGTCACCAGTTCAAGGAGGTGTTGCAGGGTGTTCTAGAGGGAATGTGGTCCCACATTCAGGATGAGAGAGTCCTAGAGTAGTGTGTGGGTGTTCCGACATAGTGGAAGAACTTGATCCATCGGGAAGTTGTAGAGGGGGTAGAGATGACTAGTGAATTTCCCCCTAGACCTAGAGGACCCCCAGTTGGTGGGGAGCCTCCTGCTGACAGAGGACCTAGTGGGGGAGCTCTAGGGTACCATGAGTGCCATTTCTATTTTTTGTATTTATATAGGCGAGCCCATTTTGTACAGGGTAGTTGATACCCATTTTGTACCTATAGGGGTGAGGGGACTCACTTGCCTATGG
Organism: Picea engelmannii; assembly: GCA_009831015.1. Classification (NCBI taxonomy): domain Eukaryota; kingdom Viridiplantae; phylum Streptophyta; class Pinopsida; order Pinales; family Pinaceae; genus Picea; species Picea engelmannii. The sequence goes on from ML780382.1 coordinate 856,528, forward strand.
GCGATGTATATGTTTTACTTTTGTAAACATTTATGATACTTTGACCGATATATATATATATATATATGGGTATACATATTTTTGTATCTTTGTGATGTTTACATGTGTTGATTTTTTGTGATGGTTTATGATGTCTAATCTATATGTTGTGACCGCTGTTTGATGATTATGTATATGTAATGGTGTCTTGATGTGATAAATGCCAATCTAACACTAGGTTAGCCATGTTATCCTCCATTTGATTAAATTTTCATGGAATATTTGTGAATGTAAACGAATCAAAGTTTCGAGATAAGAGTCTACCTTGTAGGTAATTACAAAAGAGGCTAGGATCACGGACATGATATACATTGTTGATTTGTTGGATGATAAATTGGGAATCTAATAAGATGCTAAGGTGATGAATGTGGCGGTGACTGGCCTTGGCAAAGAGACCAATAACGACAGTGTATTTCGCTTGGTTGTTAGTGGTTGAGCCCAAACATATGCCGCTGGAGTGGAGAAGTTCATGTGAGGGGGAATAGAGGGCCCAAGTAGTCGAAGTGAGATTTTGTGTCCAACAGCTAGCACCATCAGTGTAACCAATGTGGTAGGCCGATGGAGGATGCATATGTAAATAACACGAATGGTATATCAGACATGAGGAGTGGAGGTGAAAAAATAAGACTAAAAACTCTACAAATGTGTACAAAGAAAAAACCTAGTGTAGAATGACTACGTTCAAGCATAAAACTTATTTAAGTACAACCTATTGATGGGTTATTTGAGAGGATATCCTTCTAGAGAGGCAAGGATGTATACACCTTTAGTGAGGCAGTGTTGGACAATTTAGAGTCCATGCCATAATGACTCAAATTTCCCATGATCGAGAGTATCGTGAGAGATATCGTAGGCTAGGATGAGATCTCCTTCATGAAATGAGTGAAGGTTGTTATGGAGGTCAAAGGTGGGTTTGGACCATTTTTTGGCTGCCTCATTGTTCTGTAATTGAGATCGATGATCTTTATCCAATGATTCTAAGTTCAACAAGCACTGCTACATTGGAGCATTGTCAAGTAATAGCTCGATGGCGGTGCGCAACATGGGAATTTCACACGCGATGGGGAGGGTGGCTTCGATCCCATGGACGAGATGAAACAATGTAAAATGGTGGGAGTTTTGACTATTGTTCGATAAGCCCATAATGATGAAAACAACATATGATGCCAATTGGTATTATGTTTGTTGAAAGTACATTGCAACATGGTTTTGAGGAATTTCTTAACAACCTCGACCTGTCCATTGGAATGAGGGTAGTAAGGGGAGGCAAACTCATGGCAGAAGCCTAATTTTATGGAGAGTTTTGTGAATATCTCATTCTCAAAGTGTTTACCTTGATCAGATACTAACTGTAGTGGAATTATGAAATGGGTAATGACATTGTTGAATAAGAAATGCGTTGTTGTATCAGCGGTATTGTTGAAGGTAGGCGTGGCTTCAACCCATTTGGTAAAGTAACCTACTTCCATGACAATTTGCTTGTGTCCATTACTAGATGGAGTATTGAAAGTCATGAATTCTATGCCCCATTTGCAGAAGGGGTCGGCAGTGATGATTGGATGTAGAAGAGTGGGTGGTGCTTGTTCTTTGTTTGTATAAAGATGGCATTTGTCGCATCGCTTGACAACGTGGATGCAGTCATGAAACAGTGTGGGCCATAAGTATCCTGCTCGAATGATTTTTTGGGAGGTGGACATGCCTGAGAGGTGGCCATAGCAAGTGCCACTATGGAAAGAATTCAATACCCTGTCTTCTTCATTGATGGTCAAACATCGACGGAGTATGGTGTCAACCCCACGTCGATACAAAATGTCACCGATGAGGAGGTACCAAGGGGCCTGATTTTGAATGCACTGATGATCATCTCGAGAGAGATGATATCCAAACTTCTGTGTCTGAAGGTAGATGAGAAGGTCGCCATACCAGGGTCATCTGAGGGGATGAAGAAGAGGTGTTCGTCAAGAAAATCTGTATTGATGGGTGAACCTTTAGCGGCTGAGGGAAATGTTGTGATGAGTTCAGCGAGAACAAGTGATTTCTTGGTTTTGGGAGTTGATAACTCTAGGTCGTACTATTGAAGGATGATGATCCATATAAAAAAAATGTCATTAATATACCATCGACTAAGCAAGTACTGCATGGGGTTAGAATCTACTACGACTTTGGTAGTATGAAGCAGGATATAGTGATGTGGTTTTTAAACTGCGAGGAAAACTGTGAGGGCTAGTTTCTCACCATGATTTTGTTTCAGAGGTGGCCCTGAAAGATTTTTATTGATGTAGTAAATAACATGCTCACATCCATAATCCCCTAGTTGGAGGAGGACTCATTATATTTAGATGTCTGAGGATGACAAGTAGAGGATGTAATCACGATCATAGTCTAGAGGAGTAATTAAAGGGGCATTGGATAGAATTGCTTTTAAATCATCAAAAGTGGTTTGGTCATGTTTATACCATAAAAATAGGATATCATGGCATAGTAACTGAAGGAAACCATGCGCACGAGTGGCATAATTTGGGAAACATCATCGTAAAAATTTGGCTTTTCCTTGTAGACTTTGTAGTTGGCACAAATTCCTGGGTGGTGGAATTTCTGTGATAGCTTGGACCTTGAGGGGGTCCACTGTGATGCCATGTTGGGAGACAATGAACCCAAGAAGGCATCTGACGGTGATGAAAAATACACACTTGAGGGGGTTCAAGAGAATATTGTACTGGTGACATCATTGAAAGAAAACTCGTAAGTCATCTAAATGTTGAGTTCGTTTCTTGGATCGAGCAGTGAGGTCATCCAAGTAAGTGAGGATGATGCAAGCAAGATCATGGAAAACATAAGTCATGGCTCATTGGAAAGTAGCACCTGTGTTTTTAAGCCCAAAAGGCATGACACAATAAGAAAAAGTACCCCATGGGGTATTAAAAGAAATTTTATATTGATTTGTTGGATGGATTTGGATTTTATTGTAGCTAGAGAACCCATCCATGAAGGACAAGGCCTTGTGGATGGAACAATCATCGATAATTTGGTCAATGAAAGGGGTTGGGAAGTTGTCTTTGGGAAAAGTATGGTTGATATCGTGGAAGTCAGTGAAAACATGAATAATTCCATGTTTCTTGTTAATGGGGATAGGGTTGGAAACCCATGAGGTATATGCGATGGGGTATATGAACCCTGCAGCGAGTAACTTGTCAATTTCAGCTTTGATAGCCGTAGATTTGGATGGGTCAAGTGGTCATTTATTTTGACAGACTGGGGTGACATCTGGCCATGTGTCGATGCGATGTTTGACTATAGAAGGATCAAGGATGGGAATCTCTGTATATGACTAGGCAAAAATATCTTGGTACTCCTGAAAGAGAGATTTGTAAGTTGTGAGTTCTTCAAGGGAGCATGTGATGCCTATGGTGATTTCTTCTATGATTCCTCCTTTAATGGAAATGTCGATTTTGACAGTGGGGGAGATATTGGCCATGTTTCCTTCTTCAAAAGCATTGGGGGCAGGGATATGGTTGTTGAACCAGTCTATATGCCCGAATGGAATAAAATCCTTGGTTTTGATTGCATGTATGGAGGCTTGGCTAGGAGGGTCTAAGGCTTCCTGTGAGATAAAAAGCTCTCTATGATGGAGCAAATTCATGGGAAATCGGGGGTAGCGAGTTCCTGCAATATATCTTCGTCACAGTGAAAAATGTGGGAATATAGGGGATCTGTGGAGGTGACATGGGTGACTGTCACGGTTGGATTGTCTTCAAGTGTTGAATATGCAGAGGGGATATCACAATCATGTTGCAATGGCTCTCTTGACATAAACCAAATGTCCAAACACTGTGGGGGGTAAACTATGATAGGGGGTAATATTTCCTGGGGGAAATGAACCAAAGAATTGGGAGGATTGGGGGGAATATCCTCATACAGTCTATCCATGTGGAATGAACCATGGAGGGGTGGGAAGTGACTCGGGTTTAGGGGAGGTGATGTGAATAGTATCTGGAGAAGGGATAGGGGGAGTCACTTGCATCACATGAGGTGGGGTGGTGGAATGATTTTGAATAAGGGCTACTTGACTATGCTTGTATTCAATGATCAAAGGACATTGGTATGTGAAATGAGCAAGTGATTCATAAAGTAAGAAAGGAAGCTCATCTGTTTAGGGACTGAGGTAGAGACATAATGAATGTTAGTGACGTGGGTACTCGAAAGTGATGGTGGAGGGGGCTCTTGCTGAAAATTTTGGCATACTATCATTAGTGTGTGGAGAAATTGAGGCAATGTTGGGTAATGATGAGTGTAGTGGCCATACTCTGAACATATGGTGTAAGAGAAATTAGTTCGCAACCCTTTACTGCCTATAGTGGGGGACGTTGTGGTAGTACAAGGTGTTCTTGGTGAAACAATGAGCAATGTGGTTACTCAAGGGAGTTGAATCCGATTACGTAATTCAGGAAGAGAAGGACATCTATTAGTGGGGTGTCCCTCTCTTTTGCAGAGTGCGCAAGGAGGTTGAACTCATGGAGGAAGTGGAGTTGTGGGCTCTTTATTCTTCCATTTTCCCCCAGCCATAGTCGTGGTGCTGGTGATTGGGGGTGAGGGTGGTGTGGTTGGAGTTAGTACTGGAATATGCATTGGGATTCCCTCAGGATGAGGAGGGAGGGATGGTTGAGGAACCATCGCGGGAGGATGTAGATACCATACAGGGATGTAGAGCACCATGTTGGGAAGGGTAAGCTTCATGGCTACCTAAAATTCTTTTACTCCTAGTGGGGGTTAGAAGAAATATATTTGAGTGATGTCTTGGGGAATTGTCTCCCAAACTGGGATTTTCCCCTAGGGGAGGGGAAAATAAGGGATAAGTGGTGTCTCCAGTGTCAGTTCCATTAGAAGATACAACACACACTTGTGTTGAAGGGTGTATGATAGGTGGTGCTCCATGGTATGTCCCCAACAAGGATGGGTTCTTGAAAATTATGGGGCCCATATCAATGAGTGAATAAGAATCAGAACTAGTGCAAACAAGAGGCAGTATGTTATCTATGTTAGCGGAATGGTTAGGATCATAATGTGAAAATTGGTCGATGGTGATACTTTTCCCTTTGTGGTGGAACATCATCATTCGAAACATAGAAGAGGCCACTGCATTCATAGCATACATGTAGCTACGTCCAAGCAATATATTGTAATCGAGCAGGGCGTGGATAACCTTGTCGATGAGGATGGTTTTTCCCCTGAGTTCAACTGGGATATTTTGAAAGAGCCCTTTAGGGGAGGATGCTCAACCATCATAATCCCTTAAAGTGATGGCAGATGGTACTAGCTTAGGGGAGCTAAGTTTCTTCCATAAAGTTTTGGACATGATGCATGTGGACACACCTTCATCAATGATACACCGATTAACCTTGATGTTCAGAATCTTGATTGGTGTCTGGAAAGATACCAAAGCAAGAATACAATGTAACACCCCAGGTTTTGACCCCCCATTTATAAATAAATGTATTTTTACAATTTTGAGAGGCCGGAGTTCCCAAACAATTATTAAAGGGCCAGTATGCCTAAGAAATGTAATGTTTTGATCATTAATAATAATAAACACATCGCTGGCTACTAGAAGAACAAGGACTAGAGTTATAGGGGGGCATGATTCCATAAGAGAGGGAGCTTGAGGGACTAAGTGTTATTCCTATTCTCGTATTACCCTTGTTTTCTAAGGGAAGGGATCGGTTACGTGAAATTCTTGGGTTAGGCCAGGAGGTTCTTGTTTTCCCCATGAGGTTACTTAAACCCACCCATGGTCTGATGGTGGGGTTTGACTAATGACTTGTGCAATGTTTTCCCATTCAGTCACCCGTTCCTTCCTCACGCACTCTGTTACACATCAAAATTACTCATTATGACAATGGCCTAGTGTCGTCATTATCAATATTACAAGTGTCACATTTTGGTCACAAGTGTCGCAAGTGCCAGAAAAATCATACTTCGATACTGTCTATGTCATGCCTATAACGACATCGAAGGGACACTTGAAATAACTCAAACAACTGATTTGGAAGGAGAGGAATGGGTTAACAAAGTTTTTAAACCTTTTTCCATTGAAAAATCCACTCAAAATACATTTTTGGAGAGGAGTGCTACCCTATACACTGACAAGGAGTGCTGGTGCTCTGTGCACCCTTTTAGGGGAGCGCTATAATGCTCTGGTGCCCCTTTTTAGGGAGCAATACCTTTTATGAGCGAGTTTTGACTTGTTGAGGAAAATTAGGAAGAGATCCCTTCAATTTATGAAGGTAGTTGGATTCGACTCCTTGGTCAAGCCATGATCTTAGGGAAGATCCATAACTGAAGGAGGAGAATCCTCAACTTACCCCAAAGATATCTCAAGTGGTTGGGCCTCTCCAAGCCTATATAAGGAGGCCTTCTCATGGTGAAAGGGGATGGAAAGTATTGTGAAGCATATAACTTATGATCTCATGAGGAAGATGTCATTTGGAACATCAACATTCCATGTGTGGACTATTTAAGCAAAGGTTTGGACACAGAGAGGTTGATGAAGTTGCTGCACTCACATCCATGGCTATAAGTAACACTTTGTTCTCATTAATACAATCAATGCTTGGCCTATTTCTTTCAAACCTGTACTTGTTCCATATAAGTTTGTCTATAGTAGATGGATCTATGTTTGAGCTAATCTCAGTAGAATGGGAATTCTTTTGTACCTTTGTTTGTTTTGCAGGACCTATCAAGGAGCTCAAGATCGAAGCTTAGCCTAGACTTTGCAAGGACAAACAACATTCATAAGGTACATATATTCCTCTTTCTCTTTCATTCATTATCTTGATTAGATCTAAAAGGAAGTCAGTGTCCATGTTAAGCACTTTCTGTCTTGGTCTTAGGAGTCTAGGGACCTCGAGAGAATCCACTTGTCCACAGGGGGATTTCTCTTCAATAGAAATTGGCGACTCCACTAGGGAATAATCGAAGCTTTCAGTTTTGGTTTTCCTTGTATATTCTGTCCTAGCCTTTGTTCTTTTAGAACTTATTCATCCCCTATGTATAATTGAATGTTTTGATTGAATCCTTATTCCATCACATCCATTGTGATTGACAGAGTTTGACTGAGTTTTGGTTTTTCTTGACACTTTTTTGGGTTTTAAGACACCAATGCTCCCCTGCCTATGTTATCAGAGTGTTGGTGCTCCTTGTTCGCTTTGCACAGAGAGTTATAATGCTCTAGTGCCCCTTACACCAGAGCAATACCTTTTTCTCTGCAAAAAATTTTCTAGGGTTGTGTTTTCTGAAATCAATCTCTGCTTTTACCCTTGCTCATCTTGTTTGTGCTTCAGTACATATTCCTATTAACCTTTGACACTCTGCTTTCTAAGAAATAAGTACTTTGTTGTTCAAATTTTTTGACCTTCTTCCTTATTTTGAGTTTTTCTTCTGTTGAGAACTTGGAATCAATCCACTGCTCTCTTCTCTCTTATCTGACTGAGTGAAAACTGTGGCGAGGAACATCAGAAATCTGTGAATCATCTCATTTGGTTCTTTGAGGTCATTTTTCTTCGCATCTTTCTTTTCTGTGAAATTTTTTATTTTCTTTATTATCTTTTGTTTTATTTTTGCTTCTTGTTTAAATCATAGCAAGAGGGTGTGTTGTTTATGCGAAATATGCTTATGCTTGTCCGAATCTCCTTGATCTAAAAGGTTAGTTGGCAGGAGAAGTTTTGCATTGAATTAATCATCATTCGCATACAAACAACAAAGATACATCTTAGTGATTGGTTTTCATATTAGTAGGCATTTCTGAAATGTTTTATCATTACAATGGATTTGATTGAGAACACATTGATTGAGGACATTCCATACTAGTGTTTGATAGTGAAAACAACTCTTTCTCTTTCCCTTAAATAGGCATTCATTGAAAATAAATGATTGTTTATCATCTTTTATGATTTTTTTTGGGAATTGAGTCATCATTCCATTAGTTTCACTTTCATACACCCTTTGAGTAAAGAAAAACTGTAAAACGAATGCTAATTAAAAAATTATCTAGAACATTTTTAATTTTTAGGATCTTCCACCAACATTAGACTAGGATTAGCACTTTGGATTAGGCTGTGAGTACACCTCTCTACAGTTTTCAAAACAAACATTAGCATCCTGAGCTAGGGAGAGTCAAATCCAATTGTCGTATAGGTTTTTTGGGATCCCCCTCTCACACAAGGGTTACGCACGAGGCTGAATTCAAGTGAATTACGGATATTATCCCTTTGTGGTTCAACTGTTTGTAGTGGTCAGATCATATATTGGGGGGTCACTTGAAGGTATACCCACAATTATGTATGGGAGACTCTCGGGTTGATTTTGGACTTGTTATCCTACCCATACGTTCGGACTGGACTGTCGATTGTACCCGCCCAGGGGATGACTGCGAGTTGGTGTCTTTAGTTGCCATAATATTTTAAGTACTTACACGAGGTGACGGTGAAGGGAAGTCTTCGCTGTACCTAGAACAAACGGTGGTCAAAATCACTCGGGCTCCTTGGAGGGTAAATCCACAATTACTTCATGGAAGCTTGCACCAAGGCATAAGTCTGTTAAGAAGGTCACCATTGTAACTGTTCCACCACTTCCTAGCCCCTTCTCGACTTGATCACGCGATGTTGGATTTCATCACCAACTAGTACTATCATCGAGAGAAGGTCTTGTTTGCTTGGTGTTGATTCCTAGAGTTTTAGTGAATGTTGTTTCTTTTTGTTAGTTGGCCCTAGATTTCTAGTGTGTTATGTTATTCTCCAAAATTGAGCCTGTAGATGATAAAGGTCTTCGTCGATCACATAGGATGCAAGGGCTTCCTCCGGAAGGCTATCAACCCTTACCTCCTAACCCTCTAGAAGACAACTACCGTGGAGAGTTAGAAAATCAATATGATGATGTAAGTGTTATTGCTCCTCCGTTATATAACTTAGAAGGTACTTTGGTTATGGTTTAAAATCCCACTCCTCACACTACATCTGTGTCGGTAACCCCTCTCGAACCACTTTTTCTTCGTTTAGAATCCTTTGGGAACATCATAGACGAAGAGGTCCCATGATTACTTGAGAGAACTTTTACTGAAACATATATGGGATCCACAGAACCAACCTTTAGTGATGAGTATAGGACTCTTGTTCGTCCTAGCACTGCAGTAGATACAAATCACAGACCTGCTCGTTCTACATCGAGGAATTCATCGGGACGCAATCTCTATGAGAATTTTGAATCCTTTTGACAACCCTTTCATCCTCATGACCCTCCTGGTGAAACAGGACCATCCGGTCAAACCATGAATCACCCAATCGATCAGGTCATTAACCCTACTCTTATGTCAACACAATTCCATCCTAATGTTGGACTAATCACCTCTACTCATCTCCAAGGCACTTCAATCCCCACCCCCATTTTTAAAAGATTTTATTCTACAGCTCCACATGTTCCACACGATCCTGCTGGGACATCTTTTCACCCGAGAATGCAGACCCCTGCCAGCCAAACACAACCGGCTAGAGGGAAACGACCATCTAAAGAAACTTTCCCTCCTAGAGGACTACCATTCTATGGTAGGCCTACCCCTCCTAGGGGACAACCCCCTTTTCATGCTCCTCCTGGAGGGAAACCTCCATTTTCCAGTCATACCCCGGTCGTTAATCCACCACTAGCAGGGGGGAAACCTTCATTTGCTGGAAACCATTCACAATCTTGGGGAGTATCTTCAGGAGGCACTTTTATTCAACCCGACATTGGGGGGAACTCGTATCATAACCCACTAGGAGGAGTATCAAATCATGTTCCTTCCGGAACATCTTATGGACAACCTTATCCGGGCGACATCCCAAACACCACCTGGAGTTCTTCGGGACAACAATATTATCCTCCTCATGGGTATAATGTGTATCCACCTCTAGGATATACTCCTTACCATCCTCAAGGGAAAAATGTTTATCCTTCTTATGGGAAAGTAAATCACTCGACCTATAATGCTCAGAACCCACCGGGTTATGCAAATATTTCTCATCCATCATCGAATCCTGCTTATCCTGGCCAACGACAATCGTATGTAGGAGGACCTACTGGTTACAACTATCCACCTAATCAAGTGTATGGTCCTACTGGTGTTCCTATTCCACACTAGTATCATCTGTAGATTAACTGACAAATACCTTTCCTTGCGACTCTGGATATCGCAGACCTGTATCGATTAACGAATGATCCTATTTTTCATTCTCCTGTTTGGCTAGTTATTCCAGCTAAACTTCCTTCTGATATTCCAAAATTTGACGAAAAAATTGGAGAAGATCCAAATAACCATGTGATGAATTTCCATTTGTGGTGTCCATCAAACTCCCTCATGGATGATTCTATACGTTTGTGTATTTTCCAATGAACACTTACGGGTTTTGCAACAAAGTGGTATATTGAATTACCACGTGCTTCTTTTCATGATTTCAACTCCCTTTCTATGTCTTTCCTCACTCACTTTCAATTACCTATTCGCTATGAGACAGGTATTGAACTCTTGACCTCCCTTCATCAAACTGACTCCGTGCATATATCTGACCATATTCATGAGTGGAGATGACGACGAAGGATGATCAAGGTAATCATTCCTGACATATTATTGGCGTAATGGTTTACTATATCACTTTTACCCCTGATCGCTCGCGATGTCACTATGGGTGGCACGGTCACTGAGGAAGAAGCCATTGCTCGGGCTCAGTACTTAGATTTGGTTTATTCACAATCTGGTACTTTGTATGATTTTCTTTCGAATGTTTCTCGAGCTAATATCGATCCATCTAAGCCGTCATCCTCATCTCATGCAGATGGTGTTATCGGTTCCGTCAAAACTCAATCTACTTCCCATTTGACCACACTCTCGTCTACCTCCCCCTACACTCAGATCTCTAAGGTGAATGCAGTTAAATATACCCCTTCACAACAATCCAGAGGTAAGAAGAAGACAAAGAATAAATCAAAAAATACCAATAATAATGAACAACCAAAAAATCAAGCTCAAACACCTGCTACCAAAAAGCAGCCACAACGAAAACTGAAATTCTTGTGTATCATTTGTGGTGATGATCACTACACTCAAGACTATCCACATCCCAATGAAGTGGACAAAATTTTCCAAGGAAATTCACAACCCGTTGTTCTTACTCAGCCTTTTACATAGCAACAATCCATGATTGCTCAAACCCCCTCTCCTGGGGGCAGTTTTAGCCATCCTCATGATGAGGCATCGATGAGTGCACACATTTATATGTTTAATGGGATTCATTTGAACACTCGTTCTAGGACAAACGACACACCAGGTAACCTTGACAAAGGAAAATACACTAATGGTACCGGTATTTTACCGGATCCATCACCGTCCTCCGTTAGTCTTCCATCAGTTAATCCTCTGTCTGGACCACTTCAAATTGAGAAACCCACATTCAACTCTATCTTACACCCTCGTAAGAGAACTATCCGCAAAGCTACTTTTAATCCTAGTTCACGTGCCGTCCATAACTACAACATTGTTGAAGATTTGGCTCAAGCACCATGTGTTATGTCTGCGTTAGAAGTTCTACAACACTGCCCCAGTCAATATAGAACGCTCTTGACCACTATTGGCACTTTTGATCCTGATTCGTCCAACCATATCATGTTTAACCTGGACAATTATGCGTCTCGACTCTCCCACCAACTTGATTTCCAAGTTGATGTTGTTGTTCACAATCAACAAATACACCGAACTATCTTGGATGAGGGAGCCTCTACTTGTGTCATGTCTTTGGTGTGTCGGAAAGGTTTAAAATCACATGCACTTAAAAAATCCCCAATGATGTTACAGGCCTTCGATGGGTGAGGTTTTCATCCCCATGGGCTTTTACAGTCCCTGCCCATCCAATTGGGTGGAAAACCTGTTACGTTGATGTCAAGGTGGTCGATTCTCTCCTTGATTACAACTTGTTACTTGGACGAAGTTGGTTTTATGCTACAACTGTCGTTTCCTCATCAGTCTTTCGATATGTACAATTTCCTCATCAGGGAAAAATTGTCACTATTGATCAGTTGGATTTTTGCATGACCGATGCTCGTGCTCCCGCTACCAACAATATTCCTTTCTTGGGAGACCATAAGATCACGTATGAAATCATTGGTGTTGGCTTACTAAAATATTGTAGCCTCATAGGTACCTTCCCTACACCACTTCCACCAACTACAAATCATATTGCCACTGTCGATATGATTTCGACTGAAACGTATCAATCTTTGGAATCATCTAACCCTTGGATTGTACCTAGTCCGTTGGAATTCAATGCACTAGGTGACACCGTGCCACTTAGTTTAGCTGAAACATCATATGTTTCTATCCAATATGTTTCTCCCTCTTCATATGAACAACATCTATTGGCACCCGACAATCTCTCGATGCCACCATAGTTAAGTTCCTTATCATTTGTGATCGACTACATTTCCACAATTTTTCCTTCTGATGAATCTATTCTAGAAATGCTTCGCATTGACAAGTTACCTCGGGATAATAACCATCACCGATCCTCTTTTTTTCCCCCTCGTGAAGAAATTAGGGAATATATACACTCTATCTCCCCTCTTGATGTTGATTTTCCATCATCTCCCATGATTTCAACTTTCGATGATTTGGATCCGGTAGTGGACATGGTGATCTCTTTGGTAGGGTTGTTGGACCCTGATCTCCTTACCCCTATCGCGACCCTCGACATGTGCTCCTTCTAGAGTAATGTTCTTCCATCCATTGAATATCTCTTGGAATCCATGACTGAGTCTTGTCCCTTGACATGGTGTCCTTCCAGAGCATTATTCTCTTGGAATCCATGATCAAGGAGAAGCTACGAGCATAGTTTCTCTTCTCTGTAGAACGCTTGCTAAAAAATGAAATAGAGACCTTGAGCATAGTTTTCATCTCTGTAGCAAGATCGTTAAAAATTAAACAACAATCTGGGGATCGAACCCATAAGCTTGAGCATAGTTATTTTCCTATGTCAAGCTCATTAAAAAATGAAATAGTCACCTCTCTTGAACCCTCTTTTCATCCAACCTTCTCCTTTTTCTCATCTAGTAGAGAAATTGGTGACAACCTCAAAGTCGGTGAATGAATTGAATCTTGGAGGGCATGTCTCCAGCCTTTGATGACCATTCTGGAGTTAAGCCACTAGCTTTCAAGATGGGGGCATACCGAGCTTAGTCTTTGTTCTCTCTCATGCTCGTAAATACATAAGAATCCATTCGGGTAAAATTTTATCTCTTTTTCAGACCCGTATGGATACACGAAAAAGGAACCCCTTGGAGTCATCTTTAATCTCTTTTCAGACTCTCTAAACATGAAAATATTGTCGAGTGATCTTTCTTCCTTTCACACTCGTTAAAATTTTTGAAAGGGCGTCTTTTGAGTTGTAGTTTATCTCTTTTTCGGCCTCATGAGACTAACATTACAAAAAAGGACCACATTGTAGTCATATTTAAGTTATCTTTAGACTCTCTAAATATGAAAAACCGCTGAGTTTACCTTCTATGGACTTGTTAAACCATCATACATTGAAGGGACCATATGGGACCGAACTCTTACTTCTTCCAGTTTGTTAAACAAAGGAAGAGGAACTTACCGAAGGTGAGTTATATCGAGCATGTGTTACCCTCCTTGAGCTCATTAAATTAAAAATAGGTACTCATCTATCTGGATGGGGGAAAATTGAAGGAAGCAAGCCAATAACTTTTTGAGAACATTACCAGTAACTCTTAGAGTCGCCCTTGAACACGACACTTTGTCTTTGCGCACATCTTAATCTATTGAACCTCTGCACTAAACCAATCCTCTGAGTTTTTATTACTCCAACGGGTCACCCAAGGAAAGTCACAGTATCCATTGCATCATCGTTTTTTGGTCCATGTCATGTTTCTGTTGTTGTGCCATAGTGTTCAAGGGAAGTATCTGCCCTGAGAGTCAACCATCACAAATATCTTGTTTCAATACCCATGTCAGTCCATTTGATCCACCAATTACATCTCTATGTCAATTTTGTGTCGTTGATGGGGGATACATCAAGGCCCTCCTTCAACGAGTCTATTCTTGTCGACTTCAACAAATTATCTAGGAACTAGACTTAGAAACTGGTTAGTACTTTGAGACTTGCATGCATTAATGGCATGCCTCCTCACGTTTGAAAGTGGGTTGACATCATTGACCTCTGATCGGATGATTCCATAGATGTTCGACTTCAGCTCATCTCTTCACATTCGTTGGAATGTACTAAGTACCTTGAGAATCATTGACATCAATGGTGATCTCCCTCACACTTGTTAACAGTTCACCTCATTGACCAGTAATCAAGTGGTTTTTGATATGTTCGACATCAAAAAATCTATTCGCATGGTTAGATTCGTACTACATCGGGATCGGTAAGAAGACCTTGGGTTGAGTCCTCACTCTTGTATGTACTTTTCCCAGGTTGCGATGGAGGTTTATTTGAACATTGACACATATACTATTACATAGATCCACTTTGTATTGGTCATGGCTATGTCTTTACATCTCGTAGATACATTGTGTATTCTTCATGGTTGCAACCAGTTTAGGTCATGCGAATATAGATCCACATTGTGTCTTTGGTGGATATATTTCTTTGTCAATATAGTTATGGATCCTCAGTGTATTTATGGTGGCCATACCTTGAAATTCTCTATCACTCAAGCATAGGTATGCATGCCTTGGGTTTGAAGCATGTCTTGACATTTGTTTGATGGTCGTGTGCAGCTTCTGTTAGGTTCTTTGAGTCTGTACCCTTGCTTGAAAGTCTGCAAAGCATTTCAGTTATCAGTTCTCATCTTCTAGCTTAATAATTTGGGGAGAATCTATTACACATCAAAATTACTCATTATGACAATGGCCTAGTGTTGTCGTTATCAATATTACAAGTGTCTCATTTTGGTCACAAGTGTCGCAAGTGTCAGAAAAATCATATTTCCATATTGTCTATGTCGTGCCTATAAAGACATCAGAGGGACACTTGAAATACCTCAAACAACTAATTTGGAAGGAGAGGAATTGGTTAACAAAGTTTTTAAACCTTTTTCCGCTGGAAAATCCACTCAAAAGAAATTTTTGGAGAGGAGCACTCTGCTATACACTGAAAAGGAGTGCTAGAGCTCTGTGCACCCTTTTAGGGGAGTGCTATAATGCTCTAGTGCCCATTTTGGGGGAGCCCTTCCTTTTCTGAGTGAGTTTTGACTTGTTGAGGAAAATCAGGAAGATATCCCTTCAATCTCTGAAGGCAGTTGGATTCAAATCCTTGGTCAAGCTATGATCTTAGGGAAGATCCATAACTGAAGGAGGAGAATACTCAACTTACCCCAAATATATCTCAAGTGGTTGAGCCTCTCCAAGCCTATATAAGGAGGCCTTCTCATGGTGAAAGGGGATGGAAAGTATTGTGAAGCATCTAACTTATGATCTCATGAGGAAGATGCCATTTGGAACATCAACATTCCGTGTGTGGACTGTTTAAGCAAAGGTCAGGAAAAGGAGAGCTTGATAAAGTTGTTGCACTCACATCCATGGTTGTAAGTAACACTTTGTTCTCATTAATACAATCAATGCTTGGCCTGTTTATTTCAAACTTGTACTTGTTCCATATAATTTTGTCTAAAGTAGATGGATCTATGTTTGAGCTAATCTCAGTAGAATAGGAAGTATTTTGTACCTTTTTTTGTTTTGCAGTACCTATCAAGGATCTCAATATCGAAGCTCAGCCTAGACTTTTCAAGGAAAAATGATGTTCATAAGGTACATATCTTCCTCTTTCTCTTTCATTCATTATCTTGATTACATCTAAAAGGAAGTCAGTGTCCATGTTAAGCACTTTATGTCTTGGTCTTAGGAGTCTAGGGACCTCGAGAGAATCCACTTGTCTGCAGGGGGATTTATCTTGAAAGAAACAGGCCAAGCATTGATTGTATTAATGAGAAAAAAGTGTTACTTATAGCCATGGATGTGAGTGCATCAGCTTCATCAATCTCTCCTTGTCCAAACCTTTGCTTAAACCGTCCACACACAGAACGTTGATGTTCCAAATGACATCTTCCTCATGATATCATAAGTTAGATGCTTCGCAATACTTTCCATCCCCTTTCACCATGATAAGGCCTCCTTATATAGGCTTGGAGAGGCCCAACCACTTTCTTTTTTTCCCCGCGAGGTTACTTAAACCCGCCTATGGTATGATGGTGGGGTTCGACTGATGACTTGTGTATTGTTTTCCCGTTCACTCGCTCGTTCCTTCCTCACGCACTCCCATGCACTCCATGACCCATTTCATCGACCCATATTCACCTGCATCTTGGTTGGAAAAGAAAGAGGAAACAGAGCTCCTGAAGAAATAGCCATGAGATACTTGGATGTAGTGGTCGCTGGTGTGATCCAACCGTGACCTAGGCCTACATGTCTCAAATCCATTGGCATGTGCCCTGTTTTTCTCACAACTACGAGTCTTGAGAGTTCCAGCATTGAGATTTCAGATCAGCTATGTTGGAAGCCATGGCAGGAAGGAGAAGGACTCACTGAGGGAGTGCATGGAAGAGAAGGGTGGAGGTTCATTCTCTTGGGTGGCACATGTTGGGTAGAAGAGAGTTAGGTACTTGGATTGTTGTGGGTGTCGGGAAACCTGTGAGATCCTGAGAGATGACTGGTTTGGGAACCCAATTACACTCTGGAACCATCCTTATGGATTCATAGCCCAGGCTCGAGGGTGACACTTTTGTTGATATTTGGAGTAGTGGTGTCTATAGTTGGGTGGAATGTCCTTGGTCTGCAGCTAGTCGGTGTCACCTTTATTAAAGATAAGTGATCTCTGTCGTGATATTAATATATGTGTATGAATGTATTTCCACTGTGTAATTTAATTATCATCTACATGTGTATGAATGTATTTCTGCTATGTATATTTAATTATCGTTTAACATAATCTCTAGATTACGCATGCTTGCTAGATATTGCACTGCATGTGATTAAATTTGTTCTCTTATTCATCCTTAATAACTAAAGAAGGTATCATAAAGAGAAATAAGTCCCAGGGTGAGCTTGTAGGTAGCATACCTGACGTGTGGGTGGATGGGTATGTTATAGATTGGTATCAGAGCTTCTTGTTGAAACACTAGGTTGGTATGGGTCGGGTCTGTTGGTAAGAATCTCATGGTCGAGATAGAACTCTGATCATGAATTTGAAAAGATTTGGAGGAATGGTGTTGCAGAAGCTACGCAGGAAACATAACGTCATAGAAACTTAGTGAGGGTTTGAAGGATCACCACTGTTCCTTTTTAATTTGGGAGTGATCGCCACTGTAGGATCGGGGAGATTCAGGATCATTGGATCAAATGATAGGTAAATAGGGGTATTTCGATGAAAAGGAATAAATTTAAAGGTTGCGACCATCAGATCCCCTTGGAGAGAGATATCAATGGCCAATAGGCATTGTGGGGAACTGAGTTGCATGGGAGATAATTTCCCAAGGTGGTCCCGCAATCCAAACCATGGTTTCCCTGAGGGGTTACGTGTCAACATAAGGAGAATTGTGGGGTGAGAAGCGGTTACTATAAAAACATCGATGCATGCCCCCACAAATTTAAAGGCATGCAGTGATGTGATAGGTTAGGCTCGAACATCAAAACTACAAATAGCTGAAGTAGATGGAGACCATCGATCCATAGGAGGACACATGCCAACAGATCATGTTCTCTAGGTGAAAGCACTCCAGGAAAGAGCAAGTGAGGAGAAGTTGAGTTTTGAAACTCCTGGAGCTCGGAGAGTCGGAGAACCAAAGTAAAATGTCGACTGTTGGATCGTTCGATGTAGATCCCGACTATCGATCACCAAGAGGTTAGGTGTCAGTAGATTAGTAACTCCGAAAGAATCTATTGGAAAGGTTTCAGTTGAGATTTGACACTCTTGAAGCTTGAAGAGCCAGAGAGATGGATTAAATATCGACCACCTGATCACTCGAGAAGATATCAACCATTGATCTGTCGAGAGCCACGCGTCACCAGATCCATGACTTAGGATAAAATATAGTGGGGACAAATAGATTTGAGGTTTGATATTTTTGGGGTTCAGAGTCCCGAAGGAATGATGGTCATTGATCTGTAGGGGACACATGTCAGAAGATCATGAACTCCGAATAAAAATATTTTCAAGGAAAAGGTTGAAGTTTGAGATCTCCGAAGTTCGGAGCCCTAAAGAAATCATAACCGTCAGATTGAGGAGGACACATGGAGAAGATCCATGGAATCTAGGTGAAGACTCTAAGTTAATCTTGGTCATCCGATCCAGGAGGACACATGGCGACATATTGGCCTATTCAATAATTTGGAGTTCGAGAGAATTGGAAATGTGTTAGTTTGAAAACTCCTGAAGACCCGAAGCTCGAAGAGACAAAGTGATGAGGAACGATGAAGTCACATGGGATGATGTGGAAACATGGGATGTGTGCCACGTGTTAGTAATATTTTGGCATTTGGAACATTGAAAAGTCGATTAGAACATGACACGTGTCACTCGCCTGATTGGGCCATGTGTCTGCTTCCACTATTTCGCCACGTGGTGACAAATCATGCAGTCCAGAAGACCGAGCACTCCAGAAGGAAAGAATGTGATAGGTTTCATTGGGTTGAAAACTCTCGAAGGCCTGAAGGCCAGATTATATATCAACCATTGATTCCAGAGGACACACATCGAAGGATCGTCGATTGTAGGTAAAATCACTCTGGGAGAAAGTGCAAAAGGGAAGTTTGAAACTTATGAAGCCCGAAGCATCGAAACAATTCACAGTTGTTGATATGTGGGAGGACACTTGTCGGTAGATTATGAGCTCTGGGTAAAGGCATTATGGGAGGAGGCAAGTGAGAAAAGTTGAGACTCCTGAAGCGTGGAGTCCCGAAGTGGATATCGATCATTGATCGCGAGAGAGGATAAGGACTGTTGATCGGGTCCTGGTTGAAAGTCTGGAAGTCCCGAAGCTCTGGACAAGCACTTTTTAGCTAAGCATAGGGTCATGGCCATGGTTGTATGCAGATAAAGAGCTGGGGAAAGGAGGGATAAGGGAATATTTGGTTCTCTCTGAGACATAAAAGTGCTAATGGAGGATTTATCCATGGTTTCTAGTCGAGATCACCTGGGGAGGTGGTTTGAAGGAAGCGCCTGCGCAGGGTGAAACCTTATGTTAGCCAAGGATAACGGGACACCATTATTCTCTAAGAATGGAGATATAATATCCATGAACAAAAACAAGAAAGAGACCTGTATCATGGTTTGGAAATTTTGTTTTGTTTATCATACTCATAATTCTAACAAAATGGTTGCTTGCACATTTTGCAGAATTAAGAGGCTTAAGAACATCAGCTCAGGATGCGTATTAAGGAAATGGAAGAAGGTGAGGGAGCCTCCAGTCATGAAAAGGATTTTGAAGTCTAGAATACCTGGATCGATAATGCAGAGACAGAGTCCAATGGACGCAAGGGAAAACAAGAGAAGGAAACATTAATATAAATGGTAAGAATCCTAAAGATGGAAGTGCAGAGCTACAAAGTAGAGAACGAGAGACTGATGAGAGAGAAAATACAGATAAATTATCAAGTGTTGTAGAGATTAAATCAGTTGCAGAGGTAAACGCAGAAGGGATAAAACTCAAGAAAAGGGGAAGAAGGCAGGTGTCATAAAAGAAGAGATGATCATGGGAGAGATGGATATTCCAGAAGTGCCAGCAGAGCTCATGGATTCCACTCACCTCCTTACTTAGGAAGAAATTTGTATGCCTTGGATGATCCCATAAGAAGTTTAGAAGTGTCTCCTATTAGACACTAGAGAAGGAAACAAGAGGTAGAGTGTTTGTAAGGGGAGTCAGGGAAGCTTAAGACACCTTCCTTCGATGGTGAAAGAGAAAGGGAAGATGATGTCGAAGCATGGTTTCTTGGGCTCCAGAGATATTTTTAGTTGCATAACTATTCATAAAAACTAGAAGCCAGGATTTCCACCTACCATTTACATGGGAAAGATGCTGTGTGGTGGGGCCAATTGAAGCAAGTGGAACATGTTGATGAAAGTAGGATCACTTGGAAACAATTCAAGAAGTACTTCCAGAAGGAGTACCTCTCAGAGAATTTTTATGACAAGAAAATGCAAGAGTTCTTTGAACTCAGGTTGGGAACCATGAATATGGTAGAATATGAGAAGAAGTTCTTGGGATTGCTAAAGTATGTCAGGTTCATTGGTGATAAGAAAGTGAAAATATATAGATTTTCAAGTTGATTTCTAGCCTTCTATAAGGAAAATATCAAGTATGATGAACCCAATACCTTGACTTAGGCCATCAATAAGGCTAAATACCTATACTAGCAAGGCCAAGGAAGAGAATCCCTGCAGAAATCTTGGAAGGACAAGAAGAATGAGAAGTCCGATCAGAGGAGGAAAATATTCAAACCTCCCTTCAATAGGAATGAGCCTAATAGAAATCATCAAGATCGGTATGATAAGGAGGATTTCAAGAAGGAAGACTCCTTGGGAAAAAGGGGAAGACCACCGATCCAATGCTGGGGATGCAAGGAAGATAACATGTACAAGGATTGTCCATACAGAAAGGACATAGTGAATATTGTGCACAACGTCCAAGAGGATACAACAATTGGAGATATGGGGAGAATCTATGCAACTTTAAATGATCGACAAGAAGAGTACCAGTCAAATATGATCGATGTGGAAGGTAAGATCATAAATCATCCTATTTCTATTTTGATTGATGCAGGAGAAAGCCATTATTCCATTGATCTAAAGATAGTGGATAGATTATGTTTGGATAAAAGTAAACTTGGAAAAACAAGTTTGGTTAAGTTAGCCACTGGAGCCAAAAGAAGAATCAATAATATGGTTAGAGATTGTTCCATAAGTATTAAGGGTGTGAATACTAGTACTGATCTAAACATCATACCATTGGGGTATTATTATATTCTGATTGGAATGGATTGGTTGGAAAATCATCAAGTTGTCCTAGATTGTCATAAAAATACATTTACATGTCTTGATGGAAATGGAAAACAGAGCACTGTGAGAAGAGTTCCAAGACTCATCTCTATAAGGGAGATTTATGGCTTATAGCTAAAAAGATGTTTTATAAAAGAATGTCAACTGCATGTAGCCCATGTGGAGGAGTCGGTTAATACAAAGGGGCCAAGCCTTGAATATTTCTCGGTGCTACATGAATTTGAGTATGTATTCCAATAAATACCCGAATTTCCAGCAAGAAGGGAGATAGATTTCTCAATTGATTTAGTGCCAGGGGCTACCCCGATGTCGAAAAAACCTTACATAATGAGCACACCAGAGTTAAAATAAGTAAAAGTGAAGTTGGAAGAATTGTTGAAGAAAGGGTACATATTTCCAAGTGTTTCACCTTTGGGAGCACCAATACTTTTTGTCAAAAAGAAGGATGGAACCTTGAGGCTATGTATTGACTTCCGAAAGCTGAACAAGTATCCTTTACCTCGAATTGATGACCTCTTTGATCAGCTAAGAGGAGAAAATATATTTTCAAAGATTGACCTGAGGGAAAGATACCATATCAGGTAAGAATCAAGGAAGAAGACATTCATAAGACAACCTTTGGGACAAGGTATGGGCATTATGAATTTGTAGTGGTGCCTTTTGGACTGACCAATGCACAAGATGTATTCATGTGTTGAATGAATAGCATATTCAGAAATTATCTAGACAAGTTTGTCATAGTATTCCTAGATGACATACTTATCTATTCTAAGTCTGAAGAGGAGCATGAACATCACTTGAGATTAGTGTTGCAGGTACTGAGAGAACATCAGTTGTATTCCAAGTTGAGTAAGTGTTCTTTTTATCAAAAGAAGATCCATTACTTGGGACACATTATTTCAGAGAAGGGAATAGCAGTAGATACAGATAATATTGAAGCCATTAGAGGATGGACAACACCCAGAAATGTGTCAGACGTCAGATCTTTTATGGGATTAGTCGTCTACTACAAAAGGTTCATAGTAGGGTTCTCTACTATTTCTCATCCCATCACTTCTTTGCAAAAGAAGGGGGATAAATTTGAATGGACACTCAAGTGTGAAAATAATTTTAATATGTTGAAGGAATGACTTACTAGTGCACCTATATTAAATATTGTTGACCTAAATGAAATTTTTGTGGTATGTATAGACGCTTGTAAGGAAGGACTTGGGGGATTCCTTGCGCAAAATGGACATGTCATTGGATATGATTCAAGAAAGCTTAAGGAACATGAGAGGAACTATGGCACACACGACTTGGAACTTGCTTCCATTGTTCATGCCTTGAGGATGTGGAGGCATTATCTCATGGGGAAGAAATTTGAATTAAGGACATACCACATTGGTCTGAAGTATCTTTTGAACAACCGACCTTGAATGCCAGGAAAGCAAGATGGATGGATTTTTTAAGAGAATATGACTTCGATATGAAGCATATCAAGGGAAAGGAGAATAAATTTTCCAATGCACTTAGTAGAAGAGTGCATCTCATGCATGCTACTGTTGTCAGTATACATCAGTCAGACTTGAAGGGAAATTTTTTAGATGGTCTTGTTACAGATTAGAATTACCTACAAGTAAAGGAAAACATACAACAAGGAAATGTACAATATAAAGTAAAGGATTACAAGATAAAGGAAGATGGATTACTCATGCATAAAAATAGAATCTATGTTCCTAGTTCTGGAGAACTGAGGAATTTGGTACTGAAGGAAATGCATGATGTTCCCTATGCTGGACATCCTGGTTACCAAAAAACAATTACAATAGTAATAAGCCAGTTCTTTTGGCTGGGAATGAAGAAGAATGTTGTTGATTACATCACTCAATGTATGGAATGTTAGAAGGTGAAGGTTGAGCATAGGCACCCAATGGGTTTGCTACAACCATTGACAATTCCAGAGAAGAAATGGGAAGTGATCACCATGGATTTCATCACAGGATTACCTAGAACAAATAAGAAACATGATTAAATCATGGTGGTGGTTGAGAAATTAACAAAGGCTACTCATTTTGTGCCTATGAAGACAATGCATACAACAATTAATATTGTAGATATTTTTATGAAGGAAATTGTTACGTTGTAAGGGATACATAGGAAAATCATCTCGGACAGAGATATGAAGATTACCTCCAATTTTTGGAGGGGATTGTTTAAAGGATTTGGCACAAATCTAAACTTTAGCACAACATATCATCCCCAGATAGATGGGAAAATAGAGAGGGTCAATTTAATAATTGAAGACATTTTGAGAATGTATGTGATGGGTAAGCCATCTAAGTGGGAAGATTACTTACACTTGGTTGCATTTTCATATAACAATGGGTATCAATCTTCATTGAGAATGAGCCCATTTGAAGCCTTGTATGGTAGGAAATTCAATACTCCATTGAGCCAGGACAACCCAACAGATAGAGTGGTACTTGGGCCAGAGTTGCTCAAGGACATGGAAGACCAGGTGGTCAAGATTAAGAAGAGTTTAAAGGCATCTCAGGATAGACAAAAAATTTATGCAAACAAGAGCATGACAGTTAGAGAATTTAAAGTAGGGGAGCATGTACTTTTGAAAGTGAAGCCCAAGAAAATCTTCTTGAAATTGGGTAGTTGTACAAAGATGGCAACAAGATTTTGTGGTCCATTTGAAATACTGGACAGAATAGGGCTAGTTGCATACATGCTTGCATTGCCTACTTACATGAATGTGCATAATGTATTTCATGTATATTTACTAAAGAAATATGTAAATGATCCTAACCATGTTATTGATTGGCATATGATTTAGGTAGATATGGAGGGAGACTTCCAGGTTCATTCGGTGTGGGTATTAGACAGAAAAGTCAAAATGCTCCGGAATCGAGTTATAGAACTGGTAAAAGTTCAGTGGACCTGCTACGGTCCTGAAGATGCTATGTTAAGGTCCTAACCCGCACATAGGTAGATCAATGTATTCAGATGTAATAAAGGTCAATATTAATAAGGCCTTTCAATAAAATAGAATAAGGAAGATGTAAGAAGACCTAATAGAAGCTTCCGCTTCTAGAAGGATCTTCCTCTAGATGCTTCTCTTAATAGACATATTTAGTATAAATAAGAGGCGAGGGTATGAGAACCCTAGCTTGGAGATTATTGTAACAAAGCATTGCTCGACTGGAGGTTGCCCCCTCGAAGAGGCCTGTGAACATTTCTTTATGAATCAAAGTGCTTTTCTATTGCTATTTCGAGTATCATTTCTGTGTATTGTGAAGATTATGTTGGATATTTTACTATTCTGCCATTTCTAGCATTTTATTTTTGTTCTGTATATTTTATATATCTGGTATCTTGGAAGTGGTATCAGAGAACTTTCCTTGGCAGAAATTGTGGGTATTTTGTTTCAAGATAGAGACATATTTCGGCATCTTTAATCCACATAGATCTTTCGTTACGCGCATAAACCCACGGTTGAGGGATTCATACATGCAGGAAATACAAGTGGTTCTTAAGCGCATGTCTGTTGGCCACCCTTGTAACCCATGTTGGTACCCCTTCGAGTGGTAGTGCATCAGAAAACACCTGTGTATGGATCGACCTAGATTTCCTGAAGCCCTCTTTAGATAAACCTATCGGTCGCCGGACTGCTATAGTGTCACCGAGAATAGCACTCGGGAAGATACTCTCTAGTACCTGGGTAGTCGGGTAGTATGGCTAAGGGTACGGTCTATCCTCCTTAGTTAGTGCCCTGAGATAATGGGACAATTACTACTGTTGGACCCCGCACGTATATCAGAGAGTTATAGCACAGGGAAAACCCTTGTCTATAGAACCCTTGAATACCTAACCCTGGGGGAACATAAACAACAACATAAACAAATTAAACCGGCGAGATCTATTGACGTGCATCTGTGTTCGCGTTGCTAAGTAAATACTCTCTGGTTCAGAATTTGGGGAAATTTTTTCACCATTATTTGAGACCTTTTCTATTAGACTCATCTCTTCTCCCTTATCACATTCATCCATATCATTTTTCTGCAAAAAAGTTTGACCCCGCCCGCTCCCTTTCTAGTTCACCCATCATCATGGCCCATACCCGTAGCCAAGAACTAGATTCTCGCTTCAACACCTTGCAAGCTAGTTTACTTGAGACCCAACAAGAAGTGCAACAACTCAGTGCTACTATTTCCTCCCGTGATGCCTCCCTAAATTCCTCCATAAATGTAGCCGTGCAGTCATCAATGGCGGAAGTCAAACATGAACTGACCACCCAACTTGAATCTGTCTTTGCATCACTCTGCACCAAACTCAAAATACCTACAGATGACTCTTTTCCTGAGGCACATAAAAATACTGAAGGTGAAACTTCTTCCCATTCCTTTCAACCCCATCACTTTCAAAGGGACATACGCCTCCCGCGGGTGGATGTAACCAAATTTGATGGCTCAGACCCCATTGGTTGGGTCACACAAATGGAACATTATTTCTCTCTCTACAACATTACAGATGACTTGGCCAAACTCCGGTATGGTGTTATCCATCTAGATCAAGAACGCTGGCAATGGTGGCAATGGAGAAAAACTTCCCTTCAAGGATATATTGCTTGGAACCAATTTGTTGTTGAGATTTATGAACTCTTTGACACTGACACCAACCATTTGGGCTGTTTGACAAAATTGAAGCAATCAGGCATAGTCGAAGACTTCAGAGCTGCATTTGAGAGTCTGGCTTTTCGAACAGAGAGCATGACTGATGCTTTCTTTTGAGAGTGTTTTATCAGTGGCCTCAAGGAGGAGATTAGGGCCCATGTCCTCATGGCTCGACCTACGACTTGGGTGGAGGCTACCAAAAAAACTAAAGAAGAACAAAAAATTGTTTCCTCTCAAAACCGTAAGCCTTCCTTTATCCTGTTCCCTAAACCAGTAAAACCCACTACTCCCCCCGCCCCATTAAAAATCCAAAAATTGACCAGGGCTGAAATGGTTGAACGCCAACTCAAAGGCCTCTGTTATAACTGTGATGAAAAATATTTCCTAGGCCACAAATGTAAGGAAAAAAATCTCTTTATGGCCATCTCTGAGGATATTCAAGAAGAAGATGTTGACACTCCCCCTGTGCCCGAGTCACCAGAAATATCTGACATAATCCCTCCCTCCGACCCTCCCGAAGTGGAACCGATTATTTCCCTCAATTCTCTCACCGACTTCTCTTTCCCCCAAACCCTCAAGTTAATCAGTTACATCAAGCAACGAAAGGTCATCATTCTTGTTGATAGTGGCAACACCCACAATTTTATTCATCGCCGCATTGCCCAAGAAACCCATTGCTACATCCATGTTGTCAACAATTTCCAAATCATGATTTCCAATGGTGGTTCTATAAAATGTGGTGGGCGTTGTGAAAATGTGCGTCTCCAAATAGGTGACTACCAACTCAAATCCCATATGTTTTCTATTGACATGGGCGGTTGCGACATTGTGTTGGGCGTAGACTGGCTAAGGACTTTGGGTCCCATTCTCATGGATTTTCAGAACTTAACCATGCAATTCGACCAAGGAGGCCACCAATATAAATTTCAAGGCATCACTGTTGGTTCACCTGAGATCATCAGTTCTCATCGCATGGAAAAACTTCTCAAAAAAGGTCATTCGGGTGTCATTGCCCAACTCCATGCCATACAAGCCACAAAGACACCACCAGTGCCCCAAGACCTCCAAGCTCTCCTTTCTAAACATCAAATAGTATTTTCCACTCCCCAAGGACTCCCCCCTTCCCGTGGTGTCCATGATCATTCCATTCCCCTTGTCCCAGGAATCCTTCCCCCCAATATACGTCCATATCGCCACCCCTTTGCACAAAAAAATGAAATTGAAAAAATGGTCTAGGAACTCCTTACTGTCGGAGTCATCCGTCCTAGTACGATCCCTTAATCCTCTCCGGTCGTCATGGTACTGAAGAAAGAAGGTTCTTGGAGAATGTGTCCTGACTTCTGTGCTCTCAACAAACTAACCATCAAAGACAAATTTCCCATTCCTGTCATTGATGACCTTCTGGATGAATTGAGTGGCACCCAATTCTTTACCAAACTTGATCTTCGCTCGGGCTATCACCAGATACGCATGAAAGAGGCCGACATTCCCAAGATAGCCTTTCACACTCATGAGGGCCACTATGAGTTTTTGGTCATGCCATTTGTCTTGTGTAATGTCCCCTCCACCTTCCAGAGCCTCATGAACCATGTCTTCCGCCCTTTTCTCCGTCATTTTGTCTTAGTTTTCTTTGATGATATCCTCATATATAGAAAAACCTGGACAGGCCATCTTAATCATGTGGATCAAGTTCTCCGCCTACTCTCTCAGCACCATCTTTTCCTGAAATAGTCCAAATGTTCTGTTGGTGCCTCCGAAGTCGAATACTTGGGTCATCTGGTGGGAAAGGATGGCGTTAGGGTGGACCTGAGAAAGATTGAAGCTATGCAAGACTGGCTGCACCCAAAGACTCTCAAAAGATTGCGTGGATTTTTGGGCCTCACAGGGTATTATCGCAAGTTCGTTAAGAACTATGGAAAGATCGCAGCACCTCTCACGGCTCTCCTAAAAAAGAACTCTTTCACTTGGACTCCAACAGATGCTCAAGCTTTTCAAACCTTGAAGACAACCATGTGCACCACTCCGGTTATGGCCCTTCCCGACTTCACAAATACCTTTGTGTTGGAATGTGACGCCTCAGGGAAAGGAATTGGTGTTGTCCTTATGCAAGAGGGTCGACCTTTGGCCTTCACTAGAAAGCAACTGTCTGAAAAGAATCTGGGAAAACCCATTTATGAAAAATAAATGTTGGCAATTCTGCATGCCGTTGAGTTGTGGCATCCGTATCTCTTGGGGAAACGCTTCCAAATTAAGACAGACCATCAAAGCCTCCAGTGCTTTCTGGAACAACACATTTCCTCCCAGGAACAACAAAAATGGGTGACTAAGCTCTTTGGATATGATTATGAGATCATTTAAAAGAAGGGCAAAGACAATGTCGTGGCGGATGCGCTGTCCTGAAAATATGAAGACGAAGGATCTCTTTTTTCTCTTTCCTTCATTGTACCTGATTGGCTCCAAGATGTGTTCCATGAATGGCTTCAAGATCCCAAAAGTTTGCATATGATCCAGCAACTGCAGAACAAGGCTCCGGCTCCCCTAGGATACTCCTATCTCTAGGATGAGCTTCGATACAAAGGTCGCTTGTATTTAAGTAAACAATCCAAGCTCAAATCCACGGTGCTTTCTGAGCTTCATGCTACACCCACAGCGTGGCACTCAGGGTTCACCAAAACATATGACCGAGTCAAACGCTCTTTTTTCTGGGATGGTATGAAACAGGACATCCGTAAGTTTGTCGTTGAATGTGAGGTGTGTCAACTCAACAAGGGAGAAACAGTCAAATCTCCAGGCACCCTCCAACCGCTTCCGATTCCACCTGCTATTTGAAAGGATATCTCTATGGAATTTATTACAGGCGTACCCAAATCAAGGAATAAATAAGTCATAATGGTGGTGGTGGATCGCCTCTCCAAGTATGCTCATTTTTGCACTCTTTCCCACCCATTTACTGCATCCACGGTGGCTCAAATTTTCATGGACCAGGTATTCAAGCTGCATGGCATGCCACACTCTATTGTTTCTGATCGAGACCCAATTTTCACAAGAAATTTTTGGCAAGAATTGTTTAAGCTACAAGGCACACAATTTCATCTCAACTTAGCTTGTCATCCCCAAACGGATGGTCAAATGGAAGTTGTCAACAAGTGTTTGGAAACATATCTGAGGTGCTTTGCCTCTGAAAAACAACACAAGTGGGCTCAATGGTTACCCCTCGCTGAATGGTGGTACAACAACACATACCATACAACCACTCACATGACTCCCTTTGAAGCAGTATATGCACAGAAGCCACCTTCAGTTCTCTCATACATACCGGGTACCTCGAAGGTCCAGGCGGTTGACAAAACACTTATAGTTTGAGAGGACATTCTTCGTACCCTTAAAGAGAACTTGGTCATGGCACATAATAGAATGAAGCAACAAGTAGATCAAGGTCACTCTGAACGTCAATTTGCAGAAGGGGATCAAGTGTTTCTGAGACTGCAACCATATAAGCAAACTTCCCTCAAGGTTGTGCATTGTCAGAATCTAGCACCCAAATTCTATGGCCCTTACATAGTTCTCAAGCATGTGGGACAAGTCGCATATCAGTTAGCTCTGCCCATTCAGTCGAAGCTACATCCTGTTTTTCATGTTTCATACTTGAAGAAGGTGATTGGAACCAGGTGCCAAATTCAAACCAACCTTCTAGAGTTAGCTGAAGAAGGCTCCATTTGGCTCTAGCCAGAAGCATTTTTGGACCAGCGTGAGCGTCGCCTGCATCAGAGAACCATCAAGGAAGTGCTAGTACAGTGGAAATACATGACTCTAGCAGATGCCACTTGGGAACCAGTTACCATTCTGCAGCAGTTTCCACATCTCAAGCCTTGAGGACAAGGTTGTTTTTAAGGGGGCAGACATGTTAAGGTCCTAACCCGCACATAGGTAGATCAATGTATTCAGATGTAATAAAGATCAATATTAATAAGGCCTTTCAATAAAATAGAATAAGGAAGATGTAAGAATACCTAATAGAAGCTTCCTCTTCTAGAAGGATCTTCCTCTAGATGCTTCTCTTAATAGACATATTTAATATAAATAAGAGGCAAGGGTATGAGAACCCTAGCTTGGAGATTATTGTAACAGAGCGCTGCTCGACTGGAGGTTTCCCCCTCAAAGAGGCCTGTGAACATTGCTTTCTGAATCAAAGTTCTTTTCTATTGCTATTTCGAGTATCATTTCTGTGTATTGTGAAGATTATGCTGGATATTTTACTATTTTTCCATTTCTACCAATTTATTTCTGTTCTGTATATTTTATATATATGGTATCTTGCATGCTACTTGGGAGCATGAAGATTCCATGTGGGCAGAGTACCCACATATTTTTGAACAAATTTGAGATTTTGATCTTTGTTTGTATATGCACCAAGGACAGTGCCAAAACAAGGGGGCGGGGGGGGGTTGATGTAACACCCCATGTTTTGAAACCCAATTTTTAAATAAATGTATTGTTACAATGTTGAGAGGTCTGAGTGCACAAACAATTATTAAAGGGCTAGTATTCCCAAGAAATGTAATGTTTTGATCACTAATAATAGCAAACACATCGTTCGCTGCTAGACGGACAAGGACTAGAGTTATAGGGGGCTATGATTACACAAGAGAGGGATCTTGAGGGAATAAATGTTATTCCTATTCTCTTATTACTAATTTTGTCTAAGGGAGGGAATCGATTACGTGAACTTATTGGGGAAGGACAACAGGTTCTTGTTTTCCCCACGAGGTTACTTAAACCTGCCTCTGGTCCGATGGGGGGGTTCGACTGATGACTTGTGCATTGTTTTCTCGTTCACTCACCTGTTCCTTCCTCATGCACTCCAATGCACTCCATGACCCATTTCATCAACCCATACACACTTGCATCTTGGTTGGCAAAGAGAAAGGAAATGAAGCTATTGAAGAACTAGCCATGGGATAGTTGGTTGTAGTGGGCACTGGTGTGATCCAGCCATGAAGTGGGGCCTGTATGTCTGAAATGCATTGGCCTATGCCCTATTTTTATCACAAATGCGAGTCCTAAGAGTTCCATCATTGAGATTCTAGACCATCTGTGCTAGAAGCACTGGCAGGAAGGAGAAGGACTGCCTAAGGGACTGTGTGGCCGAGAAAGGTGGAGGTCCATTCTCTCGAGTGGAACATGCTGGGTAGAAGAGAGTTGGGTACTTGTATTTTTATGGGTGTCGGGAAACCTATGACAGCCTCAGAGATGACTGGTTTGGGAACCTAATTACACTCTGGAACCGTCCGTGTGGATTCATATCCCTGGCTCGGGGGTGACACTACTGTTGAGATTTAGAGCAACGATGTCTACGGTTGGGTGGAACATCCTTGGTATGCAACCAGTCGGTGTCACCTTTCTTAAAGATAAGTTCTCTCTGTCGTGATATTACTATCTGTGTATGAATGTATTTCCGCTGTGTAATTTAATTATCATCTACATGTGTATGAATGTATTTTCGCTGTGTATATTTAATTATCATTTAACATAATCTCTAGATTATGCATGCTT
Source organism: Picea engelmannii (assembly GCA_009831015.1). Taxonomy (NCBI): domain Eukaryota; kingdom Viridiplantae; phylum Streptophyta; class Pinopsida; order Pinales; family Pinaceae; genus Picea; species Picea engelmannii. The sequence continues at coordinate 887,867 of ML780382.1, forward strand.
GTTGGATATTGCACTGCATGTGATTAAATATGTTCTCTTATTCATCCTTAATAACTAAAGAAGGTATCAGAAAGAGAAAGAAATCCCAAGGCGGGCTTGTAGGTAGCGTACCCGACAGGTGGGTGGATGGCTATGTTACAGACAAGGTTCTCCACTATCTAGATCAAATGTGATGAGTTTAGTATCAGTTGGGTCGACTACCCCCAAGGCGGAAATTAAGGATTTTCGTTGAGTTGGGCAGGTTTGGAGGACCTCCAATACATACATGGTTGCAGGATATTGCACAAAGTCATCGACCAAACTCTAATTGTGTGTTTCCCTAGCTTGAGGGTTGATGACATTTCGTCGTAACAAAATGCACAAGATACGAATGGGGGGTTCAATGTTAGGGTGAGGAATCATCAAGGGTTTTTCAGATGTAGTTTGAGATTCTTTCGAAGTGGTGGGAGTATATTCAGAGGGTGCACTGTATTGATGATCATGCATTTGTAGAAGAATTTCTTCTTCGCTAGTGAGGAGGATATTGCAATCCGCTAGATTTCCAGGGTGGATGGGCCCTGGGTTTTGATACTGTCCCATTTGTGGTGGAGTAGGATGTACCTCCTGTTGGGTATTCATCACACCTTGGTGTGGAATAGGGTTTTGCAACACGTATGGGGGTGGTTGTTGCAAATACTATTGTGGGGCCTACTGAGGGGCATGTGGTGCTGGACAACATGGTGCGTTCATGGATTCTTTCATCTATTTGAAGTTGAGGATCTAAGGGAAATGGTGAGTGTAATGTCCATGCTCACCTGTGTTATAACCCTATAATTTATAGGATCATCTGTTGACTGGAAATTTTTTCACTATTGATGTATGTTGTCTTGCAAATAATATTTCATTCCTGCAAATTATTTTCAAAAAGAAAGAAAAGAAAAGAAAGAAAAAGAAAAGAAAAGAAAGAAAAGAAAGAAAAAATAAAAGAAAAAGAAAAGAATAAAAGAGGGCACAAAAGAAATGGATAAAATCCCCATGCAATAATGGTGACTTGATCCATACAGTTTAAACATGGCCAAGTCCGTCTAAATTTATGTTGATAGGTTTAGTGAATAAGCCTGGCTAAACTGTTTAATCTTAACCGGGTAGTTAGGTTAGCTAGTGAATAAATTTTATCAAACTGTCGAATATTGGTCAAATAGCCTGAGGGTAGAGTAATTTTTTAGCCCAACAGTCTAATCCAGGCTAAATGTGATAGGTGACTAGGTTAGAATATAGATTAGTTGGTTTTATTTCAATAAAACATGCATGATGTTTGAGGAAAATTAATGATTTGGATGTTTGAAATGTTTTTCCTAACCCCATGGTGACAAAAAGCAAGGAAAGCAGCGCACAATCCACAAAAAGCACTAAGCCTAAGTTTCGCTGCACATATTAAATCACGACCGAAGAATAAAGAATGTGCTTAGATTGACGGTTGATCTAACAACATGTAGATCAAAAATTGACAGTGGATTCCAGACCCCCACGACCATTCTACTTTTAACGGTGGGGGGGTGTAATATACCAGATATAAAATGTATGTAGAAGATAAATACAATGCTAGTAATGGAAGAATAATAGTAATATAACCAGAATGTTCACCACAATAACACTGAAACGATATGAGAATAATAACATAAATAACACTTTGAATCTGAAAGAAATGTTCACGGGCCTCTTCAAGGGGGAAACCTCGAGTTGAGTAGAGATCTATTACAATAATATTCAAGTTAGTATTCTCATACCCTCGAATCCTATTTATACTAAAAAGAAGCATCTAGAGGAATATCCTTCTAGAAGCGAAAGCTTCTATTAGGTCTTCTTACATCCGCCTTATTCTATTTTATTGAAAGGCCTTATTAATATTGACCTTTATTACATCCGAATATATTGTTCTACCTATGTGCGGGTTAGGACCCTAACATGTTCACCCCCTTAAAAACAACCTTGTCCTCAAGGATTGAGATGAGAAAATTGTTGAAGAATGGTAGTTGATTCCCAAGTGGCATCTACTAGAGTTGTATCTTTCCACTGGACTAGCACTTCCTTGATGGTTCTCTGATGTAGGTGATGCTCATGATGGTTCAAAACTGCTTCTGGCTATATCCAAATGGATCCTTCTTCAGCTAACTTTGGAAGGCTGGTTTGAATTTGGCACTCAGCCCCAATCACCTTCTTTAAGCATGAAATATGAAAAACAGGATGTAGCTTCGAATGACTAGGAAAAGATAACTGATAGGCTACTTGTCCCGCACGCTTGACAAGGGTATACGGACCATAAAATTTTGGTGCTAGCATCTGACAATGCTTGGCCCTGAGGGAAGTTTTCTTGTAAGGTTGTAGTTGAAGAAACACCTGATCCCCTTCTACAAATTGACATTCATAGCGACCTTGATCTGCTTGTTGCTTCATGCGATTCTGTGCCATGACCAAATTCTCTTTGAGGGTATGGAGAATAGCCTCTCGAGCTATAAGTGTTAGGTCAACCGCTTTGACCTTCGAGGAACCCTGTAAGTATGAGAGAACTGAAGGTGGATTTTGTCCATATACTGCTTCAAAAGGAGTCATGTGTGTAGCTATATGGTATGAAGTGTTGTACCACTATTCAGCTAGGGGTAACCATTGAGGCCACTGATTTTTCTTTTCCAAGGAAAAACACCTCAAATATGTTTCCGAACACTTGTTGACAAATTCCGTTTGACCATCATTCTAGGGATGATAAGTTGTGCTGAGATGCAATTTGGTGCCTTGTATCTTGAACCGTTCTTTCTAAAAATTGCTTGTGAAAGTTGGGTCGCGATCAGAAACAATAGAGTGCGACATTCCATGAAGCTTGAAGACTTGATCCATGAAAATTTGAGCTACCGTGGATGTTGTAAACAAGTGTTGAAGGGCGCAGAAATGAGCATACCTGAAAAGACGATCAACAACCACCATTATGACGAATTTATTGCTCGATTTGGGTAAGACGGTAATAAAATCCATAGAGATATCCTTCCAAATAGTAGGTGGAATCGTGAGGGGTTGTAGTGTGCCCAGAGATTTGACTATTTCTCCCTTGTTGCATTGACACACATCACATTTGGCTACAAAATTACGAATTTCATGTTTCATACCATCCCAGAAAAAGGATCGTTTGAACCTGTCATAGGTTTTGGTGAACCTGGAGTGCCCTGCTGTGGGTGTAGAATGAAGCTCAGAAAGTACCGTGGATTTAAGCTTTGATTTTTTACTTAAATACAAACAACCTTTGTATTGAAGTTCATCATGGAGCCAAGAGTACCCTAGGGAAGCTGGAGCATTGTAATGCAATTGTTGGATCAACTGTGAACTTTTGGGATCATGTAGCGATTCCTGGTGAACGTCTTGGAGCCAATCTGGTACAATGAATGAAAGAGAAAAATGGGATCCTTCATCTTCATATTTCCAAGAAAGTGCATCCACAACCAAATTGTCTTTGCCTTTCTTGTAAATGATCTCATATTCATATCCAAAGAGTTTAGTCACCCATTTTTGTTGTTCTGGGGAGGAAATGCATTGTTCTAGAAAATACTTGAGGCTTTGATGGTCTATCTTAATTTGAAAACGTTGCCCCAATAGATAAGCGCACCACAGATCAACGACATGAAAAATAGCCAACATTTCCTTTTCATAGATGGATTTGCCCAGATTTCTTTCAGATAGTTCCTTGCTGGTAAAGGCCAAAGGTCGACCCTCTTGCATAAGGACCGTACCAATTCCTTTCCATGAAGCATCAAATTCCAACAAAAAGGTCTTTGTGAAATCGAGAAGGGAAAGGACTGAAGTGGTGCACATGGACATCTTCAAGGTTTGAAAAGCTTGAGCAACGACTGGAGTCCAAGTGAAAGAGCTGTTTTTGAGGAGAGCAGTGAGAGGTTCTGCAATCTTCCCATAATTCTGAACAAACTTGCGATAATACCCCATTAAGACCAGAAATCCATGCAAGATCTTAAGAGTCTTTGGGTGAGGGAAGTCTTGCATAGCTTCAATCTTTTTAGGATCCACCCTGACGCCATCTTTTCCAACCAGATGACCCAAGTATTCTACTTCTGAGGCACCAAAAGCACATTTAGACAGTTTCAGGAAAAGTTGGTGTTGGGAAAGTAGATGGAGAACTCGATCCACATGAGAAAGATGGTCTATCCATGTTTTTCTATAGATGAGGATATCATCAAACAAAACTAAGAAAAATGGTGGAGAAAAGGACGGAAGACATTATTCATGAGGCTTTGGAAGGTGGAAGGGGAATTACACAAGACAAAGGGCATGACCAAAATCTCATAGTGGCCCTGATGAGTTCTAAAGGAAATCTTCGGAATGTATGCCTCTTTCATATGTATCTGGTGGTAGCCCGAACAAATATCAAGTTTAGTGAATAATTGGGCACCACTCAATTCATCCAGGAGGTCATCAATGACAGGAATGGGAAATTTGTCTTTGATGGTAGGTTTGTTGGGGGCACGGAAGTTAGGACACATTCTCTAAGAACCTTCTTTCTTCAGGATCATGACCACAGGAGAAGAGTAGGGGCTTGTACTAGGGAAGATAATGCCTGCATTAAGGAGTTCCTGGACCATTTTCTCAATTTCATTTTTTTCGGAAAAGGGGTGACGATACAGACGGATATTAGGAGGAAGGCTTCCGGGTACCAGGGGAATGGAATGATCATGAACACCACGGGAAGGGGGAAGTCCTTGGGGAGTGGAAAAGACCAATTGATGTTTTGAAAGTATGGCTTGGAGGTCTTGCGGAGCCGAGGGTGTCTCTGTTTCTTGTATGGAATGGAGTTGGGCGATAACACCAAAATGACCTTTGTTGAGAAGATTTTCCATGCGATGGGAACTAATGATCTCAGGTGAACCGGAGGTGATTCCTTGGAACTTATATTGGTGGCCCTCTTGTTTGAATTGCATAGTTAGGTCTTTAAAATACATGATAATGGGACCGAAAGTCCTTAGCCAGTTTGCACCCAATACAATGTCACAACCTCCCATGCTGATATAAAACAGATGGGATTTCAGGTGGTAGTCACCAATTTGGAGACGTACATTTTCACAACGCCCTCCACATTTCATGGAACCACCATTGGCGATCATGATTTGGAAATTATTGACGGCATGGATGTAGAAATGAGTTTCTTGGGCAATGCGGCGGTGAATAAAATTATGGGTGTTTCCACTATTAACCAGAATGATGACCTTCTGATGCTTGATGTAACCGATTATATTGAGGGCTTGGGGAGTGAAGAAGCTAGTGAGAGCATTGGGGGAAATGATCGGTTCTACTTCAGGAGGGTTTGAGGGAGGGGTTATGTCAGTGGATTCAGGTGTCTCAAACACAAAGGGAGTTTCTACATCCTCTTCTGAAATATCCTTGGAGATGGCCATAAAAATATTTTGTTCTTTACACTTGTGCCTAGGGAAATATTTGTCATCATAGTTATAAAAAAGGCCTTTGAGTTGGCGTTCATCCATTTCATCCCTGGTCAATTTTTGGATCTTTAGTGGAGAAGAGGGAGTAGCGAGATTTATTGGTTTAGGGCGAGGGATAAAGGAGGGTTTTCGATTTTGAGAAGATACAACCTGTTGTTCTTCTTTATCTCTTTTAGTAGCCTCCACCCAACTCTGAGGCCAAGCCATGAGGACATGGGCCCGAATCTCATCCTTGAGGATGTTGATAAAACACTCTCGGAAAAAGGCATCAAACATGCCCTTTGTTCTAAAATCCAGGTGCTCAAAGGTAGCTATAAAGTCTTCCACTATTCCTTGTTGTTTCAACTTTGTCAAATGGTCCAAATGGTTGGTGTCAGTGTCAAAGCATTCATAAAGGTCTGCCACAAAGTGTGTCCAAGAAATATACCCTTGACGAGAAGTTTTTCTCCATTTCCACCATTGCCAACGTTCTTGATCTAGATGGAGAACACCATACCGTATTTTGGCCAAGTCATCTCTAATGTCATATAAAGAGAAATAATGTTCCATTTGGGTTACCCAACCAGTGGGGTCCGAGCCATCAAATTTGGTCACATCCACCCATGGAAGGCGTAGGTCACGTTGAAAGTGATGGTTATGAGAGTTATGGGAATGATAGGAATGGTCACCTTCAATATGTGGAGGTGAGGAAGAGGAAGGGTTATCTGTAGGGATATGCAGTTCGGTGCAGAGTGCCAAAAAGACTGATTCAAGTTGGGTGGTGAGGTCTTGTTTGATTTCCTCCATTGAGGACTGTATGATTGTATTGATGGAGGAAACATTGGCACTGAGTTGTTTCATGTCTTTTTGGGTCTTGATGAGACCATATTGCAAGGTTTTGAAGCGAGCTTCCAAGTCTTGGCTATGGGAATGGGCCATAAGGATGGGGAAACTGAAAAGGGGCGGGCATGGTAATTTTTTTTTCCGAAAAAATGATATGGATGAATGTGATAAGGGATAAGATATGAATCCAATGGAATAGGTATCAAATAATGGTGAAACAATTTCCAGACTACTGAAGAATACTGCAGAGAGGAAATTCCCAAATTCTTAACTAGAAATAAATGTGTATTTACTTGGAAACTTGAACACAGTTGCACGATAATAGATCTTGTCTGTTTTAATTTGTTTATGTTTCTATCCCCAAGGGTTAGGTATTCAAGGGTTCTATAGACAAGGTTTTTCCTTGTGCTATATCTCTCTGATATACGTGCAGGGTCCAACAGTAGTACTCGATCCAATATCCCAGGGCACTAACTAAGGAGGATATATCGTACCCTTAGCCATACTACTCAACTACCCAGGTACTAGAGAGTATCTTCCCAAGTGCTATTCTTGGTGACCCTATAGCAGTCAGGTGGTCGATCAGTTTATCTAAAGAGGGCTTCAAGTAATCTAGGTCGATCCGTACACAGGTGTTGTCTGATGTGATACAACTCGAAGGGGTACTAAGAGGGGTTACAGGGGTGGCCAACAGATGTGCGCTTAGGTACCACTTGTATTTCCTTCATGTATGAATCCCTCAACCATGGGTTTATGCATGAAATGACAAATATTTGTGGATTAAAGATGCTGGAATATGTCTCTACCTTGAAAAAAAAATTTAACCCACACTTTCTGCCAAGGAAAGTTCTCTGATACCACTTGTAATATACCAGGTATAAAATGTATGCAGAACAAAAATACAATGCTAGTAATGGTAGAATAATAGTAATATAACTAGAACATTCACCACAATAACACTGAAACGATATGAGAATAATAACAGAAATAACACTTTGAATCTGAAAGAAATGTTCACGGGCCTCTTCGAGGGGGCAACCTCCAGTTGAGAAGAGCTCTATTACAATAATATTCAAGTTAGGGTTCTCATACCCTCAACTCCTATTTATACTAAAAGGAAGCATCTAGAGGAAGATCCTTCTAGAAGAGAAAACTTCTATTAGGTTTTCTTACATGCGCCTTATTCTATTTTATTGAAAGTCCTTATTAATATTGACCTTTATTACATCAGAATATATTGTTCTACCCATGTGTGGGTTAGGACCCTAACAGGGGATGGGTCCAGAATGGTGATTAACAAGTGTGCATAGATCTATGGTCAATCTAATAGCATGCAAATGAAGGGTCTAAAAGAGATTCCAGACCCCCTCGATCGTTCTCCCTTTAATGGTGGGGAGGGGTCCAAAATGAGGCAGTTTTCCCTGGCGGGCCCAATCCCAATGTGTCGTCGATCCATTGCATTGGACCCCATCCACTCCAAATCACTTACCACCATACAGACCATCCCATACTACCACCACCTCATGACATCATCCTCCACTATCCCACCGCCTCATGATGCCACATCCCACTATCTCATCTTACATGTCTCATATCATTACTCTTCCAGAGTGTCCTTACCCCTTTGACCTGTCACATGTCATATCCCATTTACTTGTCCTCCAATCATCTCCTTCCATGTCATCCTAGCACACCCGTCACCCGTCCTTCACCTGCCACCTCATACCTTAGTTTCCAACTGATCAGATGGATCTACACATGTAGACTAAAAAAATGATTTTCTCAACATTATCCAATGCTTCCACTTCTGCTGCCAAATTATAGGCTTCTCTAAACAATGTTCAAACCCAATTAAAGATGGAGAAAATATCATCCTTTGCAAAGGATAACATAATTAAGTCTTTAGAATAATTGGTGCTCAAGATTGGGTATGACCCATCAAATGTGAAAGAAACTGAGGATATGATTAAGAAAAAGAATGTTGACATAGCATCTTTGAGGAAGCAACTAAAACTTCCACCTACAAAAGACTCACATGCCAAATAGATGGCTGAGATAGAAGGTGAAAAGGAGGAAATGCTAAAATTGATCATGGAATAGAATGCATAGATAAAAGAAATGGAAGTAGAGCTGGAGAGGTTGGTAAAGGAGAAAGAACATGCACACCAATGGAATTCATCCCACTGAGTGCAGTTCCCCTCACAACAATTATCACAATAATTGTATAAAAAACCACCACAACAGAACTTCCATCAGCCACCCCACTGACAACTCTAGAAAAATCTGTGGAGCTAGCAAAATCAATGGAGGAGATGATCCTGAAAGTAACATAAATCAATAGACTGAAAAAAGAGGTTGAGAATATCCATGAGCTCAAGGCCTCCTACCAGACAAGCTTCAACATTGAAAGGAAAACATCAAAAAGGCTCAAGTCGGAAATACAACAGATGCAAAAGAAAACAGTGGGGGTTAAAACACTAGCATAAGCTAAGGAGAACATTTTGATGGATATCTCCAAATCCATAAATGAAATTTGGCCTACGGTGAAAATCAAGTTCAAACAAATTGAACTAGTGTTGAGGAGAAGATAGGCCATCGACAAGATAAAAGGAGAGCTCAGAGAAATTCCCACAGAAGCGAACGAAATCATTAGATTTCTGAATTGGAAGACCAGGGAAGAGTTGGAAGACCTGAATATTGAAGACAGGACAGATACTATCCTCGAAGTCAAAAGGGTGCTGACCAAAAGAGGATTAATGTTGCAACTAGAAGAGAAATTCCAGAACATGGACATCGGATTTTAGAGGTTTTTCAACAAGATCGATGTTTTGCAGAAGAAAAGACTTTCTAGTTTACTGGTCCTAAATGACACATTGATGACCCTCCCTAACTACAAGTAGAAGATTTCCATAGTGGCCAAGGACAGTTCCAAGTTTTTGGGAATACATGGTAGCATAACAGGCAAGCCATTCCTAGAGACTTTGCAGCTGGACCTCAGTATCCAACATAAGATCAAGTATATTTTCATCACCAAGCCTACTTTTTCTAAATACACAGAAATGGATGAAATATACCAAAGACTACTCAAAGTCATCATTCCCAGTCAGCAAAGATGGGAGGCGTTGTGCACTTTGATCGAATGAGGGATGAGGTGTACAATCCTACTCAGCATGAAAAGAAGTCAAAGTCACGTGAATGACTCACCAACGACCTTCCCCAAAATTAGCATGACGGATACAACAAATCGTCATCAGTTCCTACATTTTTGCATCTTGTTATCTAGTTAGTTAGATCTAGAATCTGCCATGTCCTGATCATTAATGACAGGGTCGTTTGTAATTTTTGTTATAAATACTTCAAACTTAGAAGTAATGAGGGTTGATCTTTATGCCTTGGAAAGTTGTACGCACTATAATCTTTATCAGAGATCTAGCAGTAATAAAAGGACATTTTCACAGGATTCTAGCGTGTTAGTTGTTGGTGATGTTTTCTTCTCTCAGTTGAATGTTTTTCCTTACCTTCATAGTCATTTGTGTTTTCTATATCTGGTCATTTAAAATAAGTTGAAGTTGCAGAATTTATCTTTGTATACTATGTTTCTGGATTTTAAATATCTTTATGTTTATCTTTTGATGTTATTTTTAAGAAATTCTTAAATGCTTCTTGGTTATGACTGATTTCTCTCATCTTTCTACTATCCATCATTATTTTTCTAAAGAATCCAATAGTTGCATTATCCTTCCCTGTGAGAATAACTTTTACCATATGTTTATTGATCTCAGAACTTTATAAAATAGACCCCATAGCCCAATGGATGCGTAAGCAATATTTCAGCCATTTCTATAAAACAAACCATATAGTTCTATCTGTTTAACTAGCCTAATATCTATACCCTAAAACAAAGTTAAATCTTATAGAGAGATCCCTCCCTGAAATTGGAAAGGCTAGGTCCCAGTTTTGAAGTGGTTGTATAAAGTTACCTCTTGTAAATTTCTTATACAACACGACAACCTCTGGGAATTTACAGAGAGTTAACATAGTGGCGAGCATATTGGGAAACTGAACAAACTTTATATATCCTACGATTTATTTTCCCTAGACAAAGAAAAATTTATTTCTGAACGAATCATAAAGTCTAAACTTATATAGAGATAATTTTCAAAGGTTGTTAAAGTTTGTATGTATTGGTTAAAAGCTTCCAAACAATAAAATAAAAATTAAAAATTCTGGCTACTAAAAGAGTTTTCACTAGATCTCATCTAGACCCAGAACCTACAATAGCTATAGACAATCCTAAAAGGTTACTCATAAATAAAAATGTTGCAGAGGGTTCCAAGACTAACAGTCCACTTCATAGGTGATGCAGGAGCGTCTCTCCACGTCAACCAGCCAGCCAACGAGCTACGTCCGCGAATTCAAATCGCGCGCTGAAGAGAGGCGCAACCTCATATAATTCTGAACTCAATGTAATTTAATTTGTTTAGGTTGATGAGCCATGGGAAGCCATGATTTTATGCAGGCGTTAGATAGATCATCTTTTATTGTAGATCGGTTGAGATCTAGATCCAGATGATGGACTAGACACCCATTTATTGTAATTGAATAGAATAGGTAGACCTGGAGGGAAGCGCTCGATGAGCCCCTCAGGTAAAAGAGATTTTGATATCTCATTTTGAAAAAAGGTAGTGTAGAGAGAGAGAGAGAGTTAGAGTTGAGAAGAGCCAGAGAGAGCTCGAGAACACCTTTGTAAATACAGGCATTTGCCAACTTTAATGTAATACAAAAGCAGTTTTTCTTGCACATGTTTTGTGTTATATGGATGTCTGTGTGTGTTCTTTTATGCCATGAATGTATGTTGTGGTTGTACATTTGCAGGTTGTTTTGATTTCAGGTCAAGGTCTTTGAGGCTTCACACCAGGAGGGTGTGATAGAACGCTGCGGGTTCTGAGAGTCGTGCATAGAGGATGCATTTCTGAACTCTGCGGAGTCAGACAAAGATGTGTTGCGGCACAGGAACTGGAGTCAACAAATCAGGAGAAGACCTCAAGGTTGTTGAATACCTTGGAGGCAAGGCTATGTATGAGAGACACAGTTGCAGACAGAACTTAGCTGTGAGTTCTGTAGAGCTCTGCCAAGTGGGCATTGAGCACAGGCGCAGTGGTGCATTTGAAGGAACTCTGTCGTGAGTTCAGAAGAGAAAGAATCACTGAGGATTCTGTGAGAGCTCTGCCAGGTGGGCATTGAGAAGGTGCAAGGAGTGCATAGAATAAGAACTTTTCTATGAGTTTAGACAGGAAACATCATACAGAATCTATGAGGAGTTATGTGGAGCTTTGCCAAGTGGGCATCGAGCAAGTGCAAGGAGTGCACGAAAGGAGACAGAATTGATGAACGTTTTGTGCAAGGATACTCTGCCAGGAGGGGATCGAGTAAGCGTGCATATAGGTACAGAGGAGAAAAGAACTCTTTGAGTTCTGAAGTTAGAGGGAGGGTCCGCTGAGGGAACCTTCTTAGGGTTACTGAACACCCTGAAAGCTAAGCCATAGGTTGCTGGAGAAAAAGGAGCCAGGAGGGCATCTAAACATTCTCCATCTGTGGGAGAAGAAAGATCAAATCCCTTAGGGGTATGAGCATTTGAGAAAGCTCAGGAGAGCATAGCAGCTGTCGGATCTGTAGAGGAGAGAGATCTGAACCGTTGATTTCCACGTCCAGGAGGAGCTCAGGAGGAGCCTACATAAGGAGGAGACCGTCAGCCGTCGGATCTCACTAAGGAATCCCATAAGTCGTTGGATCGGGAGGAGTTTCACAGAGTTTAGCCTCTGGAGTAGGCGCACAGAAGAAGTGATCTGAGCCGTCAGAACTGGAGAAGAAATCCCGTCAGCCGTCAGATTGGATAGGAGCTTCACGAGGCTTAGCAGTGGGGATATTAGCCACCGGGAAATCAGGATACTTGAGGGCAAGAGAATCAGGACATTCCAAGTCTGGAAACACCGGAAGGATATGGACCATCTGTTAGCAGAGACATGTGGTGGAGATCAAGTGCCATCGGTACTGAGGCGCATCGGGAAATCGACATTCCCGTGGACAAGAGATCGGGGAAATCCAGGTCAAAAACCTCGACATAATCTGAGCCATCCATTCATAGGGATAGGTGTCATAGATCTGAAGAGAGTCGGCATAGCATTCATCAGGAAATCGGAGTTCCTAAGGACAAGAAAATTGGGACAGCGAAAGTCTTGAAATCCCGAAGGAATTGAGACCGTCCATCTGGAAGGGACGCGTGGAGGAGATCAGCGTCATCGAGAAAGGGCCGATAAGGAATCCGTCCATCGGTGTTTGGTCCATCGGGATATCGGGGATCTCGTGGACGTGGTGTTTATGCCTTTTGAAATCAAGAATCGCGATACCCCGATGACTGGGGGCCAGTTGTCATCACATCAGGGCTGAGGAAAGAGCCATAGTAGAAGTCAACTGTCAGTGCAGCGGAGAGTTAGGATTTGAGGAGTCGGGAATCCCGTAGGCATATCTATTTCGGCATCGCAAACCCTGAAACCCCGACAAGAGGTATGGTTGAGGTCATACAGGAGGCAGTCGTATGGACCAGGGCCTAGCCAGGAGGGCTAGTGCATGAAAAGATCTCATCGGTGATCTGGAAATTGAGAGTACAAAAATTCTCGACAGTAGGAAGCACGAAACCCTGAACCCAAAAACTGAGTCGGGGACAACCACGATAAAGTGCAAAGGCCGTGTGGAGGAAAAAATGACCTGTGGATCGAGTTTTAGCAGGGATTCCATTGGGAGTCCAAAGAGATAATTCGGCTCGAAGAAGGGGTTTAGATCGATCTTGTGAGAAGGAGAGCGCGACGGGGGTGTGGTCACGACCTTACTACTCATGATTTTGTAGCTAAGGAGTTTGATGCAGGAGCATCTCTCCACGTCAACCAGCCAGCCAGCCAGCCACGTCCGTGAATTCAAATCGTGCCCTGAAGAGAGGAGCAGCCTCATTTAATTCTGAATTCAATGTAATTTAATTTTTTTAGGTTTTTGAGCCATGGGAAGTCGTTCTTTTATGCAGGCGTTAGGTAGATCAGATTTTATTGTAGATTGGCTGAGATCTAGATCCAGATGATGGACTAGAGAGCCATTTATTGTAATTGAATAGAGTAGGTAGACCTGGAGGGAAGCGCTCGATGAGCCCCTCAGGTAAAAGAGATTTTGATATCTCATTTTGAAAAAAGGTAGTGTAGAGAGAGCGAGAGGTAGAGTTGAGAAGAGCCAAAGAGAGCTCGAGAACACCTTTGTAAATACACGCATTTGCCAACTTTAATGTAATACAGAAGCAATTTTTCCTGCACATGTTCTGTGTTATATGAATTTCTGTGTGTGTTCTTTTATGCCATGAATGTATGTTGTGTTTGTACATTTGTAGGTTGTTTTGATTTCAGGTGAAGGTCTTTGAGGCTTCACACTAGGAGGGTGTGACAGAACGCTGTGGTTTCTGATAGCCGTGCATAGAGGATGCATTTCTGAACTCTGCGGAGTCAGACAAAGATGTGTTGCGGCACAGGAACTGGAGTCAAAAACTCAGGAGAAGACCTCAAGGTTGTTGAATACCTTGGAGGCAAGGCTGTGTATGAGAGACACAGTTGCAGACATAACTTATCTGTGAGTTCTGTAGAGCTCTGCCAAGTGGGCATTGAGCACAGGCGCAATGGTGCATTTGAAGGAACTCTGTCATGAGTTAAGAAGAGACAGAATCACTGAGCATTATGTGAGATCTCTTCCAGGTGGGAATTGAGCAGGTGCAAGGAGTGCACAGAAGAAGAACTCTGCTGTGAGTTCAGATAGGAAACAACATACAGAACCTCTGAGGAATTCTGTGGAGCTCTACCAAGTGGGCATCGAGCAAGTGCAAGGAGTGCACGAAAGGATATAGAACTGTTGAATGTTCTGTGGAAGGATACTCTGCCAGGAGGGCATCGAGTAAGCGTGAATACAGGCATAGAGGAGAAAAGAACTCTTTGAGTTCTGAAGTTAGAGGGAGGGTCTGTTGAGGGAACCTTCTCAGGGTTACTGAACACCCTGAAAGATAAGCCATAGGTTGTTGGAGAAAAAGGAGCCATGAGGGCATCTAAACATTCTCCATCTGTGGGAGAAGAAAGATCAAATCCCTTAGGGGTCTGATCATTTGAGAAAGCTCAGGAGAGCACATCAGTCGTCAGATCGGCGAAGGAGAGAGATCTGAACCATTGATTTCCACGTCCAGGAGGAGCTCAGAAGGAGCCTATAGAAGGAGGAGACCGTCAGTCATCGGATCTCACTCAGGAATCCCGTAAGTCATTGGATCGGGAGGAGTTGCGTAGAGTTTAGCCTATGGAGTAGGAGCACATAAGAAGTGATCTGAGCCGTCGGATCTGGAGCACAAATACCATCAGTCGTCAGATTGGATAGGAGCTTCACGAGGCTTAGCAGTGGGGATATTAGCCATCGGGAAATCGGGATTCTCGAGGGCAAGAGAATCGGGACATTCCAAGTCTCAAAACCCCAGAAGGATATAGACCGTCCGTTAGCAGAGACACGTGGAGGAGATCAAGTGCCATCGGTACTGAGGTGCATCGGGAAGTCAGCATTCCCATGGACAAGAGATCGGGGAAATCCAGGTCGAAAACCCTGGCATAATCTGAGCCGTCCGTTCAGAGGGACAGGTGTCAGAGATCCGAAGAGAGTCGGCATAACAGTCATCGGAAAATCGGATTTCCCGAGGACAAGAAAATTGGGATAGCGAAAGTCTCGAAATCCTGGAGGAATCGAGACTGTCCATCTGGAAGGGACGCATAGAGGAGATCGGCGTCATTGGGAAAGGGTCGATAAGGAAGCCGTCCATCGGTGTTTGGTCCATCAGGATATTAGGGTTCCCGTGGACGTGGTGTTTACGCCTTTTGAAATCGTGAATCACGATACCCTGATGAGTGGGGGCCAATTGTCATCACATCAGGGCTGAGGAAAGAGCCATAGTAGAAGCCAACTATCAGTGCAGCGGAGAGTTGAGATTCGAGGAGTCGAGAATCCCGTAGGCGTATGTATTTTGGCATCGTAAACCTCAAAACCCTGACGAGAGGTATGGCTGAGGTCATACAGGAGGTGGTCGTATGGACTAGGGCCTAGCCAGGAGGGATAGTGCATGAAAAGATCTTATCGATGATCGGGAAATCGACAGTATAGAAACTCTCGACAACAGGAAGCACAAAACCCCAAACCCCGAAACTAAGTTGGGGACAACCACGGTAAAGTGTAGAGGCCGTGTGGAGGAAAGAAGGACTTGTGGATCGAGTTTTAGCAAGGATTCCATTGGGAGTCCAAAGAGCTAATTTGGCTCAAAGAAGGGGGTTAGATCGATCCTGTGAGCAGGAGAGCGCGACGGGGGTGTGGTCGCGACCTTACTGTGTCAATAGGTCCCCTTCTCTCCTAGAGAAGTCGGTTTCCCTTCAAGATCTCAAGTTTGATATATCTTTTGAACAAAGCCTTTTCAGGACAAAATATGACATCTTTGTCAGTGAAACAATTTTAGATCAAATAGTATTTCAGCCTAGGACCCCTGAAATACTCTCTCCTAGAGCTGAAGCTGATCCACGTTTTCGCCCAGAATCTGATAAGCTTAGAGATCTAGTTACAAATCTTGGTCAACCCTTAGAAAAAACCTACCTTCAGCAGTCAGTTGAACTTCTTGCCTTGACTATTGCTACAAATTATGTTAAACCTAAACCAGGTCACTCCATTCCTCCCAACCCTTCATCTTCTACAACTTCAGTCACTACCCCTCCTATCACAGAAGTTGTTGTCCATCCCCCTCCACAAATTATGGCAGCAAGGTATGCTCCATTAGTGTTGGTCACTACTTTACATGCCATGCCTCAGGATTATCAAACCCAACTTCTTCAGTTTGATGGTACTGGTCCTTTTAATGAACAACAACATGTTCACAAAATGAACAATTATTTTGATTTATAGGAAACAGATGAAGTTGATGTGCAGATGAGACTATTTTCCTAGAGCTTGACTAGAGAAGTCAAAAAGTGGTTTAGAACTTTATGTGTTGCTTCCATGACTGACATTGTTGCTTTTCACAAAAATTTTCTTGACAGGTGGGAGGTAAAGAAAAATCCTCTCCAGATCTTGTTAGAGTATGAGAATATCAAAAGGAACCAAGGAGAGACAATGAATGATTACTACACTCGCTTCAACAACCTGTACAATGCAATTCCAACTGATATCAAACCACCTCAAGGTTTGGCATTAATAAAATTTCCCGATGGATTTGATGCTGACATGTCATATCAGCTATGGGAAATAAATTATGCTACTCTGGAAGACATGCAGAAAAGCGTTGTTAGTGTGGAAGCAAATCTTTTAGCTAAAATACCTAGGAAGAGGACATAAAGGAGGGTCACGATCAACGAGGATCCTTCCACTTCCTCTTTAGATGCCAAACTAGATTCCCTAGCCAGAGCCACGGAAAGGATGATGGAGAGGCTTACTATCATTGACAGAAACCCACCCAGGGAGAACCAGGCTACTCCTCAAATTCAAAACCCAAAATTCAGAAGAAATCCTCCGCAAATCAAGCAGAGAGATCCAAGGGATCAAAGAGAATAGAGGGGGCCTGATCAACAAATTAGACCACCCCTCCAAGAAAATTATGTTTATGAAGGTGAGGATATAGTCAAAGAATTGGATGACACTCATATAAACCACATGGGCGTTCATGATAATCAATCCATATTTCTTACTTAGGAAGAGCACAAACTCTTTCTCCTTTCAAAAACAGAGGTGGTAAATGAGGAAGTTGAAGAAGTAGAACAATAGGCATTTGAAAATGCTATAATGGAGGTACACAGGAAGTATAACCTAAGAAACAAGAAGGCAAATGAAAACCCTCCAAATAAGACTGTTGAAACAAAGAAGGCCACTGAAACAAGGAAGGCTACTGAAACAGAGAGAATAGTTGAAAACAAGAAAACCTCAAAACCCTCTCCCAAGAAATTCTCTGAGTAGAAAAATGCTGAGTCTCTTGCAAAAAGGACTCCCGATATTTTAGAAAGAGAAAAGTAGAATAAAGTTTCATCAACTAGTCAATAAAGAGCTCCTACCCCTAGAACCCCGATGGATAAACCAGAAATGCAAAGCTTAAGAAAAAATCCAACTACTTTCAACATTGAAGGGGAACTAGCTAAACTGAATATTCCCATTCCCCTCTCTGAACTGATGAGCAAGAACGCTTACAGGTCGCAAGTGATTAAATATTTGATCATCGAAACAGAGATAGGTACGAAGGCCTTGAATGTCGGATCTGCAAATTATTCAGACACGGTAAATCTTGTTGATGATCAACCAGAGCTCTTATTTGGTCCTGAAGTTGACGGTCAAACTGATAATGATGTTGTGGCCCATTTTTACATCAGCCTAAACATCCACGATTTGATACTACACAACGCTATGCTGGACTCTGGCGCCTCTCACAATCTAATGCCCAAAGTTGTGATGGAAAAGTTGGGGCTAGATGTCACCAGAACATACAAGGACTTGCATTCTTTTGACTCTAGCAAGGTCAAATGCATAGGGCTAATTAAATATTTATGTATCACCCTAGCTCAGATCCCAACAAAGAGTTTGGTAATGGATATCGTAGTGGTAGACATTCCCCTAAAATATGGTATGCTACTGTCAAGATCATGGGGAGATAAGATGAAAGGAACCCTGTAGTTAGATATGTCCTACACCACCATTCCGATATGTCAGACAACAGAGAAGACTGTACAAAGAAACCCTGATGAAGTACATGGTAAGTAGTCAGTAAAATCCACACAACTACCCACTATACTCTGCACACTTTGATCTGGATTCTTTCATTCTATGCAATGATGGTGATTTGGAAGAACAAATCGCTCAACTAGAAGGTGATATAAACGATTCAAAAGAAGATAAAGCGATCATTGAAGCAAGAGAGACTGAAATGGTGGAAAGTGAGGAACTGCCAATAGTCTTTTAGAGCATGGATTTCGATGGTGTAGTGAGTAAAGAAGGAGTTGGAGTTGGAATTTGGTTACATAATCACAGATCAAGTTATTACGAGAGTCATTCTTACAAACTGAATTTCCAATGCACTAATAACGTAGATGAGTACAAAGATCTGATGCTTGGCCTGAAACTACTAAGGAAAGTTGGTGCCAAACAAATCATGGTAAGGGGTGATTCTAAACTGATTATCAAGAAAATCAAAGGTGGGTATGCAACTAAACATCCCACACTTAGAGCTTATAGGAATGTTGTTTTGGATGCTCTTCAATGTTTTATTGAAATCGACCTGCAGGTAATGCCCAGGTGACAAAACATACTGGAAAATGGTATGGATACATCAGTAGCTACCTGCAAAATACCCTTCCATCCCACTCGCCAATACACAGTGGAGGTGAATTGCAGACCAAACATTCTAGAAAACATCAAATACTAGTAGGTATTCGGGAATGAAGACCAAATTGAAGATTTCCTACAGTGTAAGAATGAGTTCGAATGTACAATTATAGATTTAGAAAATGATGATGATGTAAATAAATCTATTTATGAAACTAGTAGCATAAATAACATAGATTCCAAAGAGTTGAATGAAAATAAGGCAGATGCAGATGAATTAAATGAAAATAAGATAGACTCTGGTATTCTACAATTGAAAAATAATGTGTTACCTAGAGGTCTAGTTCCGCTAGAAGACTTGTTCGATTTTAACGATGTAGCCAAAAAAACAAAAAATGAAGCTAGTGGTAAAGAGGTCTAAGAGTGAAACATAGGAACAAAAGAAAAACCCAAGATGATAAAACTTTCCAAATCTCTACCCCCTGAGAAAAAATGCAAATACATTGAACTTTTCAAAGAATACGTGGATGTTTTTGCTTGGGGTTATGAGGACTTAAAATCCTACGACACGAGTATCATACATCATCAGATTCCCATAAAAGAAGAACACAAACCTTTCAGACAAAAAACTTAGGAGAATAAATCCCAAGTTTCTTCCCCTGATAGAGAAAGAAATAAAAAAGATGTATGATGCAAAAATTGTAGTCCCCTTGAGATTTTATAAATGGGTTTCTAACCTAGTTCCTACCAGAAAGAAAACGGGCAAGACCAAACTTTGCATAGATTTCAGAAATCTGAACAATGCCTCCCTTAAAGACAATTACCCTTTGCCCAAAATGGACCACATTTTACAAAAGGTGGTTGGGGCTAGTAGGATCTCCTTACTAGATGGTTTCTCGGGCTACAACCAAGTCCTTGTCCACTCAAAAGATCAAGAGAAAACAACATTCACCACACCTTGGGGGACCTTCATTTATGTGAAGATGCCCTTTGGTTTGATGAATGTTGGTGCCACTTTTCAAAGGGAAATGGATATTTCTTTTGTAGATGAACTAGGAAGATTTATAGTCATATATATTGGATAATGTGGCTGTATATTCCCAATATGACGAAGAACACTTGCAACATCTCAGACACGTTTTTGAGAAGTGCAGAAAATTTAGGATATCATTGAACCCAAAGAAGTCTATTTTTGGTTTAGAAGAAGGAAAGTTGTTGGGACACATAATATCTAAAGGTGGAATTAAAATATATCCCAGCAGGATAGAATCCATCTAGAAGGTGGAACACCCTAGGAACATCAAAGAACTACAATCATTCATCGACAAAATAAATTTCCTTAGAAGGTTCATACACAACTTGGCCGAACTTCTTAGGAACATCAATAATATGTTGAAAAAAGACACAAAAATCAAATGGAACATTGAATCCAAATAGTCATTTGAGTAGGTGAAACAAGAACTCACCCAAGCCCCAGTTCTGATCATCCCAGACTACACCAAAGACTTTTATCTTTTCTCTTTTGCATCTGAACACACCATAGCAGCAGTACTGTTGCAGAAAAACAATGAAGGGTACGAACAACCCATAACATTTTTCAACAAATCTTTGAGAGATGTCGCTTTGAACTATAACGTAATGGAGAAGCAAGATTTTGCTCTAGTAAAATCCATAAAAGACTTCAGAATCTATATTCTCCATTCTCACACAATTGCATACGTTCTGAACACAGTAGTTAAGGATATCCTGACCCACGATAATCCAGATGGTAGAAGAGGAAAATGGACTGTGGTTATTCTGGAATACGACATTGAAATAAAACCTAGTAAACTGATCAAAGGAAAGGGTTTGGCCAAACTAATGGTTGAGTCTAATTTTCATGCTCTGGATATTAATTTTTTGGTTGCAGTCGACGGACAGGAAGAGAAAGCGATTCCAAATGTAAAGGAGGTATTCTTAAACTCTCCTTGGTATGCAGACCTCATTTTTGTACTCCATAACTTACAAGATCCTCCTAGTTTGACTAATACCAAAGCTAGATTTATTAAATTGAAACCATTGAAATTTTTTATTCTATAAGGTAATCTTTATTGTAAATACCTTGGTGGTATCTTTCTTAATTGCCTGTTAAAATACGTAGCTAACAAAGTTCTTCAAGATTTTCATGTAGGAGACTGTGGTGGGCACCTGAGCTGGAATACCACAGCTAACAATATTCTCTAAGTTGGTTTTTACTGGCCTACTTTGTTTGCTGACGTTCACCATAAAGTTACTTCTTGCCACAAGTGCCAAATTTGTGAAGGTAAAAGGAAGCTTCTGCCACTCCCTATGAAGCCTATCTCAGTTGAAGCTCCTTTACAACAATGGGGTTTAGACTTCATTGGTGAAATACCTCCATCCTCCTCGGGCCAACACAAGTGGATCCTCATGGCCACAGACTACTTCACCAAGTGGATCGAGGCAGTTCCATGCAGGCAAGCTATTGACTCTGTTATCATCAAGTTTTTAGAAACTAACATATTGTCTCGTTTTAGATGCCCCAGAAAAATTATAGCTGCCAATGTAGCGTATTTCAGATCCAAAAGACTCATAGATTTTTGTAGTCAATATTGCATTACTCTCGAACATTGAACAACTTATTATCCTCAAGGAAATGGGCTAGCTGAGTCCTCAAACAAAATTATGGTGAACATTCTCAGAAAAAACACTACAAGAAAATAAGAAATCATGGCATAATAAGTTGGTTTTCGCACTCTGGGCTGACAGAATAAGCACCAAAAGAGAAATTGGCATGTCTCCATACCAATTGGTATATGGCACTAAAGTAGTTTTTCCCCTTTCATTAGGAGTCCCTGTCATGAAACTATTGTAGGAAGCAAAAGTATAACCAAATCATGTTCAACAGAGAATAAATCAAATGATTCATTTAATGCATTCTAGAGAAGAGGTATACAACAAGACTCAGGTCATCCAAGAGAACATCAAAAATATCTTTGACATAAGGACTAAAGAAGATGATTTTTAGTTAGGCAACTTGGTTCTGAAATGGGATTCTATAAATGAGGATAAGGGTAAGCATGGAAAATTTGTTAGCTTATGGAAAGGACCTTACACCATTCAGGCATTCAGAGGAAATAATGCATTTTTTCTCAAAAACAATGATGGAACATATCTGCCAGGTGGACCTGTGAACGACAAGATGCTGAAGCATTATTTTCCACCCCCATAAAGATATCTCAAGTCCTTTTCCATTGTACATACCATTTATTGTTTTTTACTTTCAGGTTGTGTGTGGGTGACACTGATCAGATGGTTGAAGCCTACATCGAAGGCCCTAAGCCACTGACCAATGCCACCAAGTTTCCAAAATAAAAACAAAAACATATAGCAACAATAAAGAAATGGAGGAAACCTTTGTAGACATCAGAAAGAAGGTTCTTGGCAGTTCACAAGGAGAGTACCATCCCCAGGTGGAGCCGCTTTTATAACCCTATAATTTATAGAATCATATGGTGACTGGAAAATTTTCACTATTGATGTATGTTGTCTTGCAAATAATATTTCATTCCAGCAAATTATTTTCAAATAGAAAGAAAAGAAAGAAAAGAAAGAAAAAGAAAAGAAAAGAAATAAAAGAAAGAATAAAGAAAAGAAAAGAAAAGAAAAATAAAAAAATATAAGAGGGCACAAAAGAAATGGAAAAAAGCCCCATGCAATAATAGTGACTTAATCCATACAATTTAAACATGGCCAAGTCCTTTTGAATTTATGTTGATAGGTTTAGTGAATAAACCTGGCTAAACTGTTTAATCTTAACCAAGTAGTTAGGTTAGCTAGTGAATCAATTTGATGAAATTGTCCAATCTTGGTCAAATAGCCCCGGGGTAGAGTAATTTATTAGCCCAACAGTCTAATCTGGGCTAAATTTGGTAGGTGACTAGGTTAGAATATAAATTAGTTGGTTTTATTTCAATAAAACATGCATGATGTTTGAGGAAAATTCCTGATTTGGATGTTTGAAATGTTTTTCCTAACCCCATGGTGACAAAAAGCAAGGAAAGCAACACCAAATCCATAAAACGCACTAAGTCTAAGTTTTGTTGCACATATTAAATCACGCCCGGATAATAAATAACATGCTTAGATTGACGGTTGATCTAATGATGCATAGATCAATGGTTGACTGTGGATTCTGGAGCCCCCCCAACCGTTCTACTTTTAACAGTGGGGGGGGAGGGGGGGGGTCTGGAATGGTGATTAACAAGTGTTCATAGATCTACGGTCAATATGACAATGCTCAAATGAATGGTCTACAAGATATTTCAGACCCCCTCAATCATTCTTCCTTTAACGATGGGGGGGCGGTCTAGAATGAGGCAGTTTTCCGCGGCGGGCCCCATCCCAACGTGTTGTCAATCCATTGCATTGGAACCCCTCCACTCCAAAACACTTACCTCCATACTGGCCATGCCATACCACCACCACCTCATGACATCATCCTCCACTATCCCACTACTTCATGATGCCACGTCCCACTATCTCATCTCACATGTCTCGTCTCATTACTCTGCCAGAGTGTCCTTACCCCTTTGACCTATCACATGTCTTATCCCATTTACCTATCCTCCAATCATTTCCTTCCATGTCATCCTGGCACACCTGTCACCTGTCCTTCACCTTCCACCTCATACCTCAGTTTCCAACTGATCAGATGGATCTACACATGCATACTGGAGAAACGATTTTCTCAACATTAGCCAATTCTTCTATTTCTTCTTCCAAATTACAGGCTTCTTTGAACAATGTTCAAACCCAATTAAAGCTAGAGAAAATATCATCCTTTGCAAAGGATAAAAGAATTAAGTCTTTAGAAGAATTGGTGCTCAAGATTGGGTATGACCCCTCAAATGTGAAAGCAACTGAGGATATGCTTAAGAAAAAGAATTCTAACATAACATCTTTGAGGAAGAAACTAAAACTTCCACCTACAAAATACTCACAGGCCAAATAGATGGCTGAGACAGAAGGTGAAAAGGAGGAAATGCTAAAATTGATCATGGAACAGAATGCATAGATAAAAGAAATGGAAGTAGAGCTGGAGAGGTTGGTAAAGGAGAAAGAACATGCAACACCAATGGAAGTCATCCCACTGAGTGTAGTTCCCCTCGCAACAATTAGCACAATAACTATATAAACAACCACCACAACAAAACTTCCATCAACCACCCCACTAACAACTCTAGAAAAATCTGTGGAGCTAGCAAAATCAATGGAGGAGATGATCCTACAAGGAACAAAAATCAATATTCTAAAGAATGAGGTTGAGAATCTCCAGGAGCTCAAGGCCTCCTACCAAACAAGCTTCAAAATTGAAAGGCAAACATCAGAAAGGCTCAAGCCAGAAATACAATAGCTGTAAAAGCAAACAGTGGGGCGTAAAATACTAGTAGAAGCTAAGGAGAACATTTGGATGGATATCTACAAATCCATAAATGAAATTTTTCCTATGGTGCAAATCATGTTTGAACAAAATGAATTGGTGTTGAGGAGTAGGCAGGCCTTCGACAAGATAAAAGGAGAGCAAGGAAAAATGGCCACAGAAGAAAATGAAATCATTAGATTTTTGAATTCGTAGACCAGGGAAGAATTGGAAGACCTGAATATTGAAGACATGACAAATACTATCATCGAAGTCAAAAGGGTGCTGACCAAAAGAGGATTGATGTTGCAGATGGAAGAGAAAGTCCAGAACATGGACATTGGATTTCAAAGGTTTTTCAACAAGATCGATGTTTTGCAGAAGAAAGGACTTCCTGGTTTACTGGCTCTAAATGACAAGTTGACGACCCTCCCTGACTAGAAGAAGAATATTGACACAGTGGCCAAGGACAGTTCCAAGTTTTTGGGAATATAGGGTAGCATAATAGGCAAGATGTTCCTATAGACTTTGCAGTTGGACCTCAGTATCAAGCACGAGATCAAGTATATTTTCATCACCAAGCCTACTTTTTCTAAATACATAGAAATGGATGAAATCTACCGAAAACTGCTCAAAGTCACCATTCCCAGTCAACAAAAATTGGAGGAGTTGTGCACTTTGATCGAATGAGGGATGAGGTGTACAGTCCTACTCAGCATGCAAAGCAGTCAAAGTCACGTGAATGACTCACCAACAACCTTCCCCAAAATTAGCATGACGGATACAACATATCATCATAAGTTCCTACATTTTTGCATCTTGTTATCTAGTTAGTTAGATTTAGAATCTGCCACATCCTATTCATTAATGACATGGTCGTTTGTAATTTTTGTTATAAATACTTCAAACTTCGAAGTAATGAGGGTTGATATTTATGCCCCTAGCAAGATGTAAGAACTGCAATCTTTACCAGAGATCAGCCAGTAATAAAAGGACATTTTCACAGGATTCCTGCGTGTTAGTTGTTGTTGATGTTTTCTTCTCTCAGTTGAATGTTTTTCCTTACCTTTGTAGTCATTTGTGTTTTCTATATCTAGTCGTTTAAAAGAAGTTGAAGTTGTAGAATTTATCTTTGTATACTTTGTTTCTGGCTTTTAAAGATCTTTATGTTTATCTTCTGATGTTCTAATTAAGAAATTCTTAAATGCTTCCTAGTTTGACTGATTTCTCTCATCTTTTCTGCTATCCATCATTATTTTTATAAAGAATCCAATAGTTTCATTATCCTTCCTTGTCAGAATACCTTTTACCATATTTTTATTGATCTCAAAACTTTATACAACAGACCCCATATCCCAATGGATGCGTAAGCAGTATTTTAGCAATTTCTATAAAACAAACCATACAATTCTATCTGTTTAACTAGACTAATATCTATACCCTAAAACAAAGTTAAATCTTATAGAGAGATCCCTCTCTGAAACTGGAAAGGCTAGGTCCTAGTTTCGAAGTGGTTGGATAAAGTTACCTATTGTAAATTTCTTCTACAACATGACAACTTCTGGGAATTTACAGAGCATTAACAACCTGCAAAGAGCACAAGGGAAGTTCTTCTGGAGGTTGTTTTTCTTGTTCCTCCCTTGGCGTTTGTTGTTATTGTCCCCTTGGGGGTTTTGGTTTCCTTGATTCTAGTTTCCCCAATCTGGTTGGTTTTGTTGGGGGTTATTTCCTCCTGGTCCTGGGTTATTATTGTTTCATTTTTTTCCTTTATTCTTGGCATTATTCAAATGATGGGCTAAATTTTCCATATTTAACCATTCAAAAGTATGAAATTGATGAATGGGAGAGGGATGAACAAAGTTAACACCGACGTGTGGTTGTCCATGTGGAGGATAAATTGGTTGTGGAGGACCAGGAAATGGAAAATACGTATTGTTTTGTGGAAATGATATGTAGGGCGCATAGGAAGGCAAAGTTCTTTCACTAGTGCCCAGGTTATATCCTAATGGGTGTCCGCGAGGGACCACTCATGGGTGGAGAGGGAGCAACAGGGTATGGTTATTGGTAAGGGGGAGGAGGGTAATAATATGGTCCTCCATATATAGGTGTATATTGGAGTGTACCGTACATAGGTGGTGGTTGGATGTACGGGTTGTGGTGCATCGTAGTACCAATGAACCCATCTGTCGTCTGAGACATCCCAAGTTTGTCATGGCCAAATGGTACTGGTCTCGATGCATCAGGTATTACTATGTATAAGAAACCTGACTAAGCATAAATGAGGTCAAACTATCGAGCCTTACTGATGGCTTCCTCTTTGGATTGGGGGAAGGTGGATGCCACATCTTTGGAAAGTACAAAGACGAGTTATTTTAGAAACCAATTGAGACATCGTCGCTGCCATTCGGGAATGTGGTCCGAAATATGTGTAGCTGAGGTTTTTTTTCACTTGGAGAGTAGTTCTAGACCAGTGTCATGATGAACTGGTAATTGAAAAAAGGCCAAGAATGCTTTGGTAAAGGATTCAAAAGTCACGCGGGACCCTGATTTTTCGTCCACATACCATTTGGTCGATGGACCAATGAGTGTTAATTGAAATAACATTAAACGGATGGATTCAGTCATGATGTTGTTTGAGGAGAACCATAAGTGGAAGGTCATGACATGGTTGTCGGGATCTTCCCCCGATTTTCCTTTAAATTTGGGAATATCTGAAGGTACTTTGTTAGGCATATTGGGCCATGTGGGGTCATGTAATATAGGATCATTCGTGAGTTTACTCAAATTAGGAATGTTGAGAGATGCGAAATATGGCATGGGGGGTGGCAGTGGAGGATTAGCTCCATCCATAGTGTGAGCAGGTAGTGGACCTAAACCTTGAGGGGGATTTGGTGGGGTTATACTCCTCCCTTGATAAAAAAATTTCCCCCTACCTCCTTGTGAAAGAGATCTAGTGGATGGATGGCCTTAGGAATTGGATCGAAGAAAATATGATCCCAAAATAGTGGTACTCAGAGGGGTGTGACATGGTTGGGCCATTGAGTTGGAAAGACTAGGAAATCCTCCTAGAATAGGAGGGAGATTCTGCAAGCGTCTGGAATTCTATGGGTCCCCTATGATGTCTGACTAACAAAGTAAATGTCTGAAAATGGTGATGAGAGCAATAATTGAACAAGAGATTTGTATAATTTTGGACCTTCACAATATATCTCACAATTGCATGTAATCAAATGAGAATCATACATAAATCAATTGTAAATAAGAATACATGTGGATAGGTGTATTTTTTCTATGTGGGAGAACAAAGAAAGAAAATTCTTGTGTCCTAAAATACATATCATCCTTCCTCTCAAATAGCACTGGACCTTCCAAGAGCACTCAATAGTGGGGTATGAAGCCACCGGAAGAGGAACTAGTGAAGGATGAAATAATCAGTTATAATGAGGGGTAGAGGGTGCATATCCCGAAGGAGATGGAGATATTTCCCAATAGCCACACAAAATCCGATCAAGGTGCAATTGCAACCCAAAATTGCCACCTAGGTATATGTCCTAAATTTGGTCAGTAGGTACCTCGGTCAAAGTGCAACATTTAGATTTTCGGCCTTAGAAATGGGTCATGGGTTGGATCCCTTCCAAGATTGGGGTGACTCAAGGGGGTACGCACAGAAGAAATGGACCACGAACTTCGATCCTTCACGGGTATCTCCCTGCCTTATGGTGTAGGAACACTTGACTTGGAGGATTTTGAGGTTCCATATTTGTCAACTTCTAATGTTTGAAAATGTGAGAACCAGATAACGAGGGGTTATTTGGATGCCTACCCCTGAGATCCTATCTATACTAAAAAAAATCTTTTGGCACTTCCTGTGGAGGAAAACTTAGTGAGTTTTTATAAAACAAATTAGATGTGGTGGGTTGAGAGATTGGAGGTGTGAACCAATCTCGTTTGAATTAAGTGGGTGTGGATAATTTCTTCAAGAAACAGTGGGACATTTCAAAATTCCTTTGGAGAAAACCTACTTCAATATCCACAACTCAAGATGGAAATTATGTGAGTGAGGAGTGACTTTGTGTGTGATCAAGTGATAAAGTGTGCAAAATTTTAATGAGTTAGGTGTGAATTTGCAACATGTAAACTTTCTTTGATCCTTACAAATATTCGTTACCTATCTTACTAAGTGTCATTGGTACAACTTTGTGGAATTTTAAAATCCCTAAAGAACTAGCATGTGGAAATATGGGTCCTTACCAATCCTTTAAACTCCCTAATGTTGTTTACTATAATAAAGATTGAAAACTATCCTATATTGCAAGTATGTCGGCATGTATGGGCCTGTTAATTTGATCTTTAAACTCTCCTAGTGATGTAAACTAAGAAATAAATTTTAAGAAACTATCCTAAGTTTGCAACATGTGGGCATGTATGGGCCCTTACAAATTTAAGATGATTTCAAAAAAGAAACTAAGAGGAGCCCTAGGGGGGATTTTTCCTCTCCTAAATATTTTGTTAAGGGAGATGAAATGTCCCCTTAATCACATTTCTAATTCTCAATATCTCTTTATGGTGCGCGAGAAGAGTATACTCAATGATCAAAGTTGATTTATTTTCCCAATGCAAACGTTTTTATATGTGATAGAAAATCATCTCAACTTAACTTTTACAACCTAAACAAGCCATCCATGTGGGAACCAAAGAAAAAGAGGAGAAAATATAGTTCTTTTTACCCCCTAAGTTCTTATGTTTAGCTAACCTTTCATATGGGAAAGTATTCTAAGTAGAATGCATTTACAAATTACATGAAAGCAATATTTTGAAGGCTAGGGACCTTCAAATCATCACAAAAACTCTTACAATTTTGAAACTCTGGAAATGTACGTGGGTTATAGTTTAGACAGAGGTGCACATTGCATAGAGAACATAATCCTTTTGGGTGCACAATATTTTTAATGCGCAGAGAACAAAATCCCTTTGGGAGCACAATGCACTGAGTGCATGTCTGTGGGCTGAAATACCCATGCACGTTCTGATATGCATCGGGGGGGGATTTGAGTGAAATTCTCCTCCTCCAGATGAAAACTTGGCTCTTGGCAGGTAAGGCTAGGCCGTTTTTGGTACCTAAAAGAAAAGTGGGTCAAAAATAAGTTCTCTCAAAGCCCAAATAGTGTGGAAATTGATACCTACTCCCTAGTATGGTCGCCAATCTGTTGTGTCTGTTTCGTCACTTGCGTGAGAAAAACAAGGGCACTTCATGTCTATTTGGGCATGTTAGACAAGACATAGGTTAGTGCATGAGTTCAACAATCCAAGCACATGAGATAAACAAGTAAAAAAACTAAAACCAACTAAGTAAATAAAAATAGAATGCATAAGAAACTTTGAACCAAAAACAATCAACCAATGCCCAAGATTATGCCACCAATGGATAACTATATTAGTTGGAAAAACACTGTAGAGAAATGAGGACTTACGAGTCCCCTCTTCCTCCTTGGGAAGGCTCTTGAGTTACCTAATGGAGAGATCTTCTTACAATGGTAGAAAAGAAAGAAAATGATGAAGAAATCAATGCATATTCCCTCAAGAGGTGAGTGGAATGGCCTATTGGAATGTTGCTAGAAATCTCCAAGGAGAAAAGAGGATTCGCAAGGGAGGATTGAGGAAACATAATAATACTATGAAAATATTAATTTCTTAGTGCACCCATGGCCTCCATTTATAACATGTCTTCAAGGAAATATTCAAACAGTTCTTAGTGTGAACAAGGGGCCCTTTAGGGCACCCTTTGGTCCTTGACTAGCCCCCCATTCAAATTCAGCTCAGATTTGAGGGTCAAATCAAGTTGGGAGTTGGTCCATAAGTGGTTTAGGGGCCTACAAGAACCATAAATGCATCGTACATAGGCATGTGTGTATTTTCTCATACACATTCACACATATGGTGCATTATGCTCTTTAAGGGATTCTTTGGCCAATGCACTGTGCACACACTTGCTTTAGTGAGTTAGCGCATGTCAATTTTTTCCGAATTGTATAGTTTTTTCCTCTTGGAAATGCATTTTGGTGTTGTAGGTGAACTAATAGTTGTTTTGGCATTGTTGTATTTCTGTAACCATTTGCGTGCAATGTTGCAGACAGAATTTTAGTGATAACAATCACCAAGAGTTCCATGTGTTTCTCTCATTTCCACACATGTGACCCAGTTAATTAATGATTGCATGGATCATTTAACTAAGACTATGTGACATATTACTTCAGTTTCTGTTAGTGAGTATCTAGATCTCTCTAGATCATTACTATGGAAACTTTACTTAGCTATGTAGAGTTTATCATGTGTAATTAATCATTATCTCATCAGTGATTACAATTCTATTAATTATTTTCTCTCATCTCTTTTCTCCTTTTCTCAATTTGCAAGCTTTGTATGAATTTTTTTTACCTAGATTCTCTGGGTAGGTTTCATCATAATTCTACACCATATGGAGATACAAGCGAAAAAGGGATTCTAAAATTGATACATAGTGATGTGCGTGGGTGAGTACTGGTCCCTTGACTTGGTGTATCAATATAATATGTTTTCTTCATATATTATTTTTCCAAGAATACATGGATATATTCACTGAGGAATAAATCATAGGTTTTTGATAAATTGAAAGAGTTTAAATCTCTTGTGGAAAACCAAACAAATAAGAAGACAAAGGTGCTTAGAAATGATAATGAAGGAGAGTTGTGTGGAAAGGAATTTGAGCAGGTCTTTAAGAAAATCATTATAGCACACCAAGATACCACACCATATACCCCCCCAAAAATGTAGTTTCTGAAAGAATGAGATGGATGTTGATGGATAAGGCAAGGAGCATGCTCAGTGGTGCCAGGCTCATAAAATAATTTTGGGTAGAGATAGTTGACATGGAAACATATTTGGTAAATAGGTCTCCTTCATTAGTGTTAGTCAACTAGAATCCACATGAGGTATGGTTTGGTAAGAAGCCTTTTCTTTCAGATCTAAAAGTGTTTGGTTGTGATACATTTGTGCATGCTCCCAACGAAAAGAGGAACAAGTTAGATAATAATGTATTCAAGTGTATTTTCATTGAATACAAGGATTGAGTAAAAGGATATAAGCTATGGGATCCATTGTTAATAAAGATAGTGTACAATTGAGATGTGGTATTCGGGGAATTCGAAGGAACTTCCAGGTATGAAGGGGCTCAAATGGAGAAAGAACTGGAGAAGCTAGTGTTTGAACTAAGGAATGATGAACACGATTCATATGAGTCAACTAAATCAAATGAAGAGGTGGAACAATTGGATTTGGTTGTAAGGATATGTGAACGAGTAAGAAAATAAGTTGAAAGGTATAGTCTGTCGGATTTCTATTCTGCATTTATGTTATCTTCCACTCACGAGGAGCCCAAGTCAGTCAGGGAGGAAGTCAACTCTATATAGGGTAAAATATAGAAGGACACCATGGTTGAAGAGATGGAATCCTTGCACAAGAATGAGACATGGTATTTTGTCAAGCTACCTAATGGAACAAAAATCATCAATAATAAGTGGAAGTTCAAGAAAAACTTAAACACAATAGGTCAAGTTGAGAAATTCAAATATTGGTTGGTAGAGAAAGGACCTTCCCAAGTTGAGGGAGTCAACTTTGGTGATATTTTTCCCCTATTGAAAAATTAAATTCCATTAGATTAGTAATGTCTCTGGCTATAGAATTTGATCTTGAAATAAAGAAAATGGAGGTGAAGACAATGTTCCTACATAGGGACTTATAAGAATAAATATACATGAAATAGCCTAAAGGATTTGTAGTAAAGGGAAAGAAAGAAATAACATGAAAATTGAATAGATCCCTTTATTGTCTAAATAAATCATTACAAGGAATTTATATTACATCCCTTTATTATATTGAATAGTTTGGGATTTGTGAGAAACAAGGTTGAACACTATGTATATTACAAGGAATAAGGTGGGTGTTTCATATATGTAGCATTGTATTTCAACGACATGTTGTTGGTCGGAAACAACATGGATGGAATAAAGGAGGTGAAGAAACAACTATCCTCCAAGCTTGACATGAAGGATCTCAGTGTGGCAAAATTCATTTTGGGAATGGAGATCAAGAAATATTAGGTAGTTAGAAATATTTGGTTTAATAAAAGGAATTATATGGAAACGTTCTTAAAGCATTTCAACATCAAGAATTGAAAACCATTAAAGGTGACAATTCTCGTGGGAGAAAAACTATCTGTTGAACAATGCCCCAATACATAGGAAGAAATAAAGGACATGGCACATTTTCCCTATGCTAGTGTTGTTGGTAGTTTGATGTATGCAATGGTATGCACTCAACCAAACATTGCTCATATAATGGGAGTATTGAGGAAATACATGTCAACCATATGGAAATAGCACTAGATAAATATAAAGATACTATTTAGATATTTGTGTGGTGGAAAAGATTATTCTATATGATACCAAGGGAAACTTGAAGCTGATAGGAAAGTAGAAGTACATGGCTTTGTCATTGCCAACTTGGCAGGATATATGGATTGACAAAGATCGACCAATGGATATGTGTTCAATATGTTTGGTGGAGCAATTAGTTGGATGAGTAAGAGACATATGGTTATAGCCTTGTCAATAACAAAAGCTAAATATATGACAACCACTCATGGAATAAAAAAAATGATATGGCTGCATCGACTATGTTTAGGGATCAGATTTGAGTAGAGAGATATGAAGATAAATTGTGACAATCAAAGCACAACATTCTTGGAAAAGGGCCGAACCTACCATTCTAGGATGAAACATATTGATGTACAATACCATTTCATTAGAGACATGGTGGAAAGAAAGAAGGTGTTGTTGGATGATTTGAAAATCCTTAGATGTAAAAATAACTCTTAAATATACATAAACATCCGACCAGATTTGGTAAATGAATATCTGTTGAATATTTTCAAAAACACATGCGAATATCATGCTTACTTGTCCATAAACTTCATTAATATTGATGAATAACTTGAATAATAATGAGATAACATAGAAAAAAATAAAAGAACTCAAATTACATATATGGATTACATATGTCATTTCATGTTCAAAGTCCCTTTATATAGCATGATTGTTCTCCATAATTTCAAAATACCAAATTACATTATAGTATGGGCTTGCAAAAAGCCAATTTTGAAGACACTCCGAAAATCCACTGCTCAAATGCAGAAATGAAGTTTACCATTGAATTCCTTGCAAAACATTGTGAAAAAATAAATATAATATTATAAAATAGGATTTTTATAGATGATCTTTGACCATAAAAAAGATTTCAAATTCATGATCCCTGTGGAAAAATGAATCTAATGAGTATAAACTTGACTGTATTTAGAAAAAGTTCCCATATGGCACACAAAACAAGACAATGCCAAAAATTAGGTGATATCTTCCACACACTACTATGCAGTCTGTACCTAGAGATCTGTACCACATCGATATTTTTTCCCCTCTTGGAATCCATGCACATTGGAATGTGTGTAAGTTTTGGCATCCAGGCCCATTAAATAGGCCATGGGCCTTTAACCACCATCCATAATTTTTGTTAGGAATTAAATATATGGTTGTGATTTTGTTATAACAAGTGTTATAATTGGAATATTGGTTAGTGGATTGGATATAATTCGTTGACATGAGTGGGAGGTTTGGGGTTCAAAACCCACAGACTCCTTTTTATGATATGTATATGGTTATATATACTATATAGTTCAAATGTTTTGGTTATATGGTTCGTTAGCCCACGAATTTGCTGAAGTGTGGTCATATGGATTATCACATAACTAGGGGTTGGGGTCTTATCCCTTAACCCCTTTCCCCTCTGAATTTAAATTGAAACAAACTTAAACAAATACTACAATACAAATGGTTAATAACTAAAGTAATAGTGTGTTGGCAGTGGGGCTTGTGTGAAGACTTTGGGAGGTTATGGATGTCATGGGTTTGACCCCTGTTGACTCCATAATTTTTACAAAAATTCACCAATATTGGCCAATGAGAGGCTACCACATGGAAACCTCTCATTGGCTAACCTTGCCATGTGTCAATACTTGACTCATCCACATCGAGGTATGCCTTGCCAACTCATCTGCCAACTCACTTGCCAACTGGATATGCCATCTCACTTTCTATACGACCATGTGCCATGTGTCACCCTTGTAGTGGTGACATGTGTCACCTTGACTCTATTGAATTTTTGCCTAGTTTGACCAAACTTTGACTGCTCATAACATTTGCATATGAGGTCCATTTGACTTTTCGTTTACGTCGTTGGAAATATGACAACAAGCTCTACACAATGATGCCATTTTCTCAATCATTTGAGATGGTTGAATTTTAATCTTTCCTGGACCCCCTGGGACCTCTGTGAGAATTCCAGATCCTCCTAAACCTCTATGATAATTCCTTAGATACTCCTAGATCACACCTCCCCACTGGACGAATTTTGGACCTCCAAAAGTATGGATTATTCATAAATAAAGTGAGAATGATTTTTCCTCACTAGTCCAGTATCATCCATCCATCCTTCTTGGATAACAAGCACTTGACTCATCACAACCATAATGAAGACTGAAAAAATATTGATAACCAAGTTAACCATTGCCTTAAATTCACAAAATCCACCATTCATTGTTGCAGTATATATAGATGCGAAAGAGAATGAACCATCAACATGTTTTCCCTTCTTAAAAGGAGCACGATCAACCAAAGGACTTGTTCTACTTTCAATTGTAGGTTGTTTATCTGGATCTTGGATACTAGCATTGTCTAGCATGTGCCCTGTAGTGACAATTGCCAAATTAGTCTCCATCTGATGAGCTCTTACAATGAACTGAATCCCATCCTTGAAAATATGACACTTGTTTTATTCCCTGTAGAAAACTTCCTTCCTATCATACAAGTACGGACTTTCGCAAACCATATTGCAAATTTCGAGTGGAACAACATCTAACTCTACCTCATTGATGAAATTGGATGTGATCGCCAACCATAACTTGCATTGTTTAGTTACCTATACCTGAGAACTATCACAAATCCAACCCAAAGGATACAGTCTTGGATGAGGCCTAGTTTTCAATCCCAACTTCTAGACAACTTTCTCTAAAATAAGATTCACTTGTGATCCACTATCAACAAGTGTATCAATCTTAGTGCGCTTTGAGATAACTCATAAATGAAGCAGTTCTTTTCTTTTCCTTCCATTAGGTATTACTTTATAATTTGTAGATGAAGTACGTGAACTGAAACTTGCAAAACAATATTTACCTTTGATGCTCATAGCTGCAACCTGTGTTTCATCCTCAAAATATGATCCAAGATCATGCACTATGGTTGTGGCATTTTGTTTACCCTTGCTAGGCTGAGCCCACTTTGGCTTCAGTTCTAGATGCAACTTCCAAAAATGACTCTCATCATGCCCTTTCTTCTCACAGTGAGAAAATGTAGGATTTTTCTTTTCATCCTTCTTCATTGTAGTTGTCTTATTACTCTTCTTTTTTTCCTTCGATTGCTCCTTGAATTCATGTGTCTTCTCTGGCACATCCTCAACATGTTTTCCTTTTTTGGCTTCAAGATGAGTAGCTTGTACTGATACTTCATCAATATTAGTAATATTAAACATCGATATAGTATGGAGAATATATGAGTGCATACCACCAATATAATTTAGAAGAGTCTCATGAGTATGTAATGGAATTCCCAAAGATAATGACTTCCTATTTAATTCTTGTGTATAATCTTGGACATTTTTCCCTTTTCCTTGTCTCAGATGTTGCCAAGCAATCATTGATGTTTTCATATAAGCTAATGGATTAAATTTATTTCTTAATGCAACAATAAAATTAGTCCAAGAAGAAATGAATTTACCATGTTGAATAAGATCATCTTGTGTCTGACTCTCCCACCATATCAAGGTTGTGTCGCTCAGGAAAAGAGAATCCAATTGTATCCTTGAAGTATCTTGTATGATTTTTTGTACCCTTCAATACACTTCAATATTTTTAACCCAAGTATCCAACTTATTTTCATTCAACTCTCCATCATAAGTAGGAAAATCAAACTTTACATCTAGATTTAACAAAGGAAGATGATGAGAACAAGAAAACTTCTTAGAACGGTTTTTCCTCTTATGAAAAGAATGTTCATTTCCATTGGAAGATGATTATGATGATGAGGATGAGGATGAGGATGGTGATGATGATGATGATGATGATTATGGGGATGAAGGAGACCCTGGATTTTCTTCACCTTCTCCTTCTCCTTCATCCTTTACCATTGTTTCAATTGGACCACCTTCATTTTGATGAGGAGTTTCTCTCCACTTTTCTAGTTCTTCCAATAGTTACTTAACCATGGATGTCATCTCAAGGAAATTTTTTTGAAACTTCTTATCAGCCTCAGAAAGAACATCTTCCTGCTCCTTTTATTTTCTTCGAGTGAAGCTCCTTCAACCAATTTTAGCGTTATACTTGCAATATTTCCTTCATATCGCTTAGACTTGAACCTCATAAGCATTTACTTGCAAATAAACGTCAAAACTAGCTCTAATACCAACTTGATCCAAAAATCCTTAGATGTAGAAATAACTCTAAATACACATAAACATCTGACAATATGAAGAGTCGTTTTCAACATTGTTTCTATAAACTCCAAAATAGAAAAATTTGAAATGAGTGATATCGAGGAAGTGATTGAGGAGATATTGCCTCAGGTATGAAGTGACCAAGATCGTATCACCTACCTGGTGTTATTGGTTATCATAGGGGTTTATATAGGGTCCAATATGTGGGGCAATAGGAGTGAATGACGGTATACAAAGAAGAATTATACTATGCCTTAGAACCTCTTGATGCGTAGGTGATTTGGATAGTGTCAGGTGGTGATGGAAGCTCAAAGCCTAAAAAATTCTTCTAAATTTGATCAGGTATGGAGAATATCATGTCTCATCCTTTTGTGCCTCTTCTGTTAGATCCTCCCAACCCTTGTTTCGCACCGATGTTGTCGTCTTATACTCAGTTGGGCTTGGGTATGGATTTAGGGTTGGAATAGGGGTTTGGAACCCCATATACTTATCCCCTTGATTGTTGAGGAACCCTTGTGGTCCTACATTCTTGGAAAATGTAGTTCTTGATAATCTATCTTCACTTCCTTACCCACTGAAATTCGACAATTTTCTGGCTCAACAAACAGTAGGGATGAATGATCCCTCCTTGATTTAATAATTCCTTAAAGATCTTGAAGTAGACAAGGATACTCCAAAGGTCTATGGTTTCTCTATTGACTCTCCTACGGACCATCGTGTTTCTTGTTCACATGATGTGGGGAACAAATTCTAGCTATTACCACCGGTGAAAATGTAGGTCAATTTTCCCCTCGCTTGTAGGTGGTGGTGTATATGGAAAAGAAAACCCTAACTCCCTCTTTTGGAAAACCGACATCGAAGTTGGTCCAGGAAACTCAACCCCAACGAAAAATAAATCTAAGTGTGTGAAATATTAAGGGAGATCTACTCAGATTGAGGCTCGACGAGATATAACACTGGCGCAAGTGGAGGCTATGTCGGAGGTATAAGTTGTAGGAAAGGCATGTGGATGGAATTTTGGAGCAAAATACATAAAATAATGGGTTGCAAATTATTGGTCAAAAAATCTTAGCAGTCCCCCTATTGTTAAACTCCTGGAAAAAGGATGGATATTTTTCAATTTTTCCTCTATGGAAGATGTCTCATGGGTCTTCAAATATTCATGGAAAATGGATTCTTTGTCGTTGCTAATTAAAATATGGGACCCTATGTTCGACCCTAGCACAAACAAAATGGATGTGACTCCGTTATGGGTAAGAGTCTCTGCCTTCCCTCTTGAACTTTGGACCACCGAGGGTTTCCTCCTTGTTGGCAATGAAATCGAGACCTTTTTTTGATGTCGATATGATCTTCATTATAGGGAATGAGATGAAAATGGAAATACTATTGATAATGGTGGATATGAGGGGTGGATTAAAAGAAGAAATGACAATCAAAATAGGGGAAACAAAATCATTCAAAAACTAGATTATGAAGGAATCTCATTCTGTTGCAGGAGATGCCACAAACATGGTCATATGGAAAACCAATGCACCCTTCATTTTCATGGTAACAAATATGGGCATGTTTCTCCCAAAACCAAAAAAATGTCGTAAAGAAAATCCCTGGATGGGAGGTCATCTGAGGAAGGGAAGTCTGACAATTCATAGGGCTCCAGAGCTCAACGAGAAGATCCTCATAACAACTTAGGGAACATGTAGTTTTCTAAGGTCCATATTGACGACGAAAACAGTCAGCCTCGACAAGATATGGATATTAAGACCCATACCAACAATGTCTCTCAGGAATACTGCTAGGATCCATCTCCTTTTTTGGGTAATATTTCCTCTTCTCCCCCTCTTAATTTTATGATCACATCCTTTTTTATGCTAGGGCCAAATTGGTCCAACTCCTTGAAACCTTTATATTTCTCCTATGGAATGGAGAGGTCCCCTCCCTTTTTCGCACTAGGTCCCCCCATATCCATGTGTTACCTAAATGATGATACTCCATCTTTATCCCTGTCTTTGGTTCCGAAATAATCCTCCTCCACCAAATATTCAGAGGATGATTCAATTGCATGCTTCTTGAGAAACCGTCAGGTGATGGTTAGTGGAGATAATAAAATAAAAATAGAGGGCCTTAGTAGGAATCCCCTTACTCTATCAAGGGGGAAAGGGACTCCTTTCCATGGAACATAACAGAGACGTATTTGATCTGTAAAATGGAAGAAAACAAATTATTTACAAGGAACTTATAACACGGTATGCCCTGGGAGGGCCACCCAAATGAAACTCCTCTCCTTCAATTGTAGAGGTGTGTCCATCCCATAGAAGAAACTGGCCCTCCAAATGTTGGTGGAGGTTTATCAGCCGAACATCCTTATTCTAAAAGACACCCTTGGGGAAGAAGGAAAAATATCTTCCTTCCTCGAATCCCTTTTCCCTATCTGGAGTTTTGTTGGTTCAAATGCACAAGGGAGATTGGGAGGCCTTTCCATTAGATGGAACACCAAATCAGTCAAATTAATTGGAACTTGGGGGTGTGACTCTAGACTAGGCGTCAATTTTAGCTCCATTGAAGTTGGCAGATAATTCTCAATTCTAAATATATATGGGCCAAATGTGGATAGAGTTCAATTCTGGGAAACTCTTGCCTACAAATCCTTTCTAAAAAATGAAGATTTAGTTATTGGTTGAGAACTAAATTTTTCTTTGGGAGCAACAAAATCATGGGATCTTAGGGTAGGGACAGATCCTCTAAATGATTTTTTTACTCAATGGTTGGAGTCCAAACACCTCTCAAATATCGAACCCTTAAAACATTTTCCTACATGGAGAAACAAAATAGTTGGGGAGGAAATAATTGCTAAACTATTGGACATATTCTTGATTACAGATCAATTGGTGGTCTCCCGACTGCAATTTAAACAATAGTTTGGTAGTGGAGGGGAATAATATCATGTGCCATTTTTTATGGAAGTTGGAGGTGACTGTCAAAATATGACCTATCCTTTCAAATTAAACTCAACCTGGCTGAAGGATGAGGAATTTTGGGCCCTAGTGAAATCCCATTGGATTCCCTATAATGCTCAATCCTCATCTTCTACGACCATCCATCTGGTGGAGAACCTCAAAATTTTGAAGAAGGAAACCAAAGAGTGGGCTTGAGGGAAGAAATCAAAAGAAGACCAGGAACTAAAGGTCATTGAAACCAAAATTTAGCAGAGTATTATTTCAAGTGCATAAGGGTTTCCCTTTGAGGATTCCAAGGCTGAATTTATTAAACTAGAGAAACATAAGAGGAATATTTTGGAAGATAGGGAAGCTACATGGAGACTAAAGATAAATGGGAGCATTGGTGATGCGAATTCTCTTCAATCCATTCTGGCACTATTTGGGACAACAACTAGGATGCTCATTAATGAAATAAAGTCCACTCTTTCTATACACAATATGGAATTGGATGAAAAAGAATTTTACCAGGAAGCCTTTCCCATATGCTCAAAAAGACGTGGACTTGGGGTTTAAATACTTGAGTTTTCAACTCAATAAAAATAGTTATAGGAAATAAGATTGGTCTTGGCTCATAGCAAAATTGGAAAAAATATTAAAATCTTGGATTTTTAGGTGGTTTTCTAAAGCCGGTCGATTGGTGTTGGTCAAATGAGTCCTTGAAGAAATTCTAGTGTACTCGATGTCCTTGGCATGGATTCTAGAGGGAGTCCTGGAAAAAATCAGAAAAATATGCTTCAAATTCCTATGGGAAGGCTTTAAATATCATTATGCATTATCATGGGTCAAATGGGAGAGAATAGCAATTCCAAAAGCTCTAGGAGGTTGGGGCCTAAAAAACATCCATATGTTCTTGTAACAAAACCATCCTTAAACCTGTTGGGTTATGCCACACTTAAACTCTTGATTAACTTAATAGATTTTAACATACACAGCCTACCCATATTGGATCATGCCACTTAAAAACTTACAATAATTTCAGTTGTATATAGATAGTTTTAAACAAACAACTACATTATGATAATACACATATTCATGTGGAAATAACAGTAAACATATACATGCAACATACATAGGTAATACCCATAAATATAACGACATGTATACATACATAGCATGAAAATGAACACATAATTGATACTTATCGTTTTATAGAAGTCCACCAACTGCGTACATACCTTCCATGATCCTCCTAGCCTTAGACTACACTACTCATCACTCTCAAAAGTGGGTCATCCCCGAGATGGGACTAAACTCCACCCAGGTAAAGGGATTCCTAGGCTAGACTGAGAAAAATCAGACAATAGGAAGGATGTTGTTTCCAGGAGCCAACTCAAACTAACAAACTACAACCTCTCATTCCCCACATGCCTGTCCCACCCCAAGAAGTGTGCCCCTTCGCTTCTCAACAATCCTCCAGTTACCCCACTTCCCTTCTAGGGATTCAACAATAGGCTCGATATAAATTATCAATGCACTATAGTTGTAGTTGGTCTCCCTTAGGAAATCAATTCCCAACAGTTCTCTTACCTGGAGAGAGTTTCTCACAGGCTTGAAAACCTGCCTCTTCAGTCCCACGGGCCGAAAACCAACTTCTTCAATTCATATCTCTAGTCAATCAAATATAGGCTTAGGTGAAGGAAAAAACATGAAACAGATATGGCACAGATGATGGAAGCAATAGGAATCAGTTAAGGAATAATATTGGCTCAGGTACGGTACAATAATGGCTGGAGTGTAGTATGGGTATGCTACTCATGACATGGAGGTACCGCGTACAACATTTGGGTTGCATAGGTTGAATGATGGAGGTCTCAACGTGAAATGATGGTATATTGGTGAATCATGAAAAATTACAGGGTGAATGGGGAGAATGGTCAGTCCCCTGAATGTTGAGTGAGTGCGCTTGTGAATGGGGAAAGATGGGAAAACAAAACGATTTCCCCACATATATTTTCATGTTCCCTAATTAAAACATGGCCCTCCAGGAATTTTTTCCTCTCCAGTTGTAGATCATTCCACTTCCCATAAGAGCTTAGGATAATATGAGATTTATCCTTGCCTTAGTATTTTAGGAATAATAAAATAATATTCCCTTAGAGTTAAGCCCTCTATCATTTTACCTTTTATAGTCTCTTAGCCCCTCCCTTTCCCTTCCTAGTGGATTTTTCTCCCCCATACTCTTTTATTATGGTCGGTTTACATGCAATGATGTATTATATTAATGATATGAGTGTTTACATATACAAAAATAGGCTCTCTGTCATTTAACATCTAGGCTCTCCAGCCTAATTCAACACGTAAGCCTCCTAGATTATAATCACTTGGCTCACCAGCCTATAAAACATGTTTACAATTCAACTGGGGCTCGGTATTGGGGGTATTACAATTCTCAATATCATTGGCAGCTAAACTTAATTGGAAGTTAATTTCTTTTCAGTATCTTTGAACTAGGGTTGTAAATTATAAATGCATCCACCCAGTTGTTGGGTGTGTGTTATATTCTTTGAATGTGTGTGTGTGTGTGGGTGCGTCAGATACGACAACTGCGTCTGACGATCCCTTCACCTAGGGCGGTTTTTGCTATTTTTAGCGGATTTTGCTATTTTTAGCTGATTTGTAAATTAATCCCGGATTAAGGGATTAGGTTTTGGTATCTACGGAATACCTAAAAACATTGTATATATTTTATGGCGAATGGTGAAATTCGATATAATGAAAATAAGAAAGGTTTTCCCAGTTGAGGGTTTCCGGTAAAAATCTCTGTGTAATCTGTGTATGAGCCATTGATTAATTTCTGTATTTCTTAAGAATCTATATGCATTGCTTTACTTTGCAGGTTTAAAACTTACATGTGGTATCAGAGCACGTTTTTGGCTTCAGAGGGACGCCTTTGTTGCTGAGGGTTTGGCTCGATCTTGAAAGATCAATTTTATCTTGGGTCTGTGATAAACCTGGGTTCAGTGGGAGCTTTTGCAAAGGAGATTCGAGTAAAGTAAGAGGAATGGCGAGCTCATCTAGAATCGAGATAGAGAAGTTCAATGGTAAAAAATTTGAGCTATGGAAGCTCAAGATGGAGGACCTTCTTGTAGACAAAGAACAATGGATCGTTGTGGATCCTGGTACACAGCCTACTGGTACACCATCTACAAGCACACAGGCTACTGGTACACCACCTACCAGTACACAAACTACTAGTACACCTGTTACTGGTATGTCGAAGGAAGATTGGGACAAGTTGGACAGAAGAGCAAGGAGTACCATTCGACTCTGCCTGGCAGATTCAGTGTTGTTGAATGTCTCGAGAGAATCTAAAGCCAAGGAACTATGGGATAAGTTAGGGAATTTGTATCAATCAAAGTCCCTGGTAAACAATTTGTTTCTTCGAAAGAAGTTGTATCATCTTAGGATGGAAGATGGAGATTCTATGACAGAACATCTAAATGCCTTTAATACTC
>ML780382.1:940306-954220 GCA_009831015.1 Picea engelmannii
TTGATTACAGGTTGGTGCATGGTTGATGCACTTGTTTATGGTACAGGTTGATTACAGGTTGGTGCATGGTTGATGCACTTGTTTATGGTACAGGTTGATTACAGGTTGATGCATGGTTTATGCATGGTTCATATTTATTGGTATAGGTTTACAACGGTATATCTCACAGTGATAGTGTGACAGTGGTTCCATCATTCTACTTCTACTTCAGGGTGGCAGGGCGGGGCAAGGACAGGTGGTTGTAGCCACCTTCCGGTTGTATCCGGAGAACATAGGAGGTTGTAGCCTCCTTCTGGTTGTAGCCAGAGAATTGGGGAGTTGGAGCTTCCCTCAGGTTGTATCCTGAGAACATAGGGGGTTGTAGCCTCCTTCTGGTTGTAGCCAGAGAATTGGGGAGTTGGAGCTTCCCTCAGGTTGTAGCCTGAGAAACTAGGGGGTTAGACCTCCTTCCAGTTGCAGCTGGAAAACAAAGGAAGTTGGTGCTTCCAATGAATGTAATTCTTCAAGACATATAAGAAAAAGCATTCTGTGGTTTTCTCCCGATTTGGGTTTCCACGTAAAACACTGGTGTACTGTGTATGTGTATGATTGTTCATTTGTTCATTGCTTATTTACTCTCCAGTTATTAGATAATAATGCTTCATTGATATAACACTTGGATTATATGGTTAAATTTCTCTATTACTGATTCACCCCCCCTCTCAGTAATCCAACACAAGGCTCTCGATTGTAAAGTTTTGATGAAGAGTTAGTCTCTCTGGTTAATGTATAAGGTAGTTGAGACTTCTTAATTTATGGATGTCAACCTCTTTTCCATCTCTTGTATACTATGTTAGAACAACTTGGAATTGGAGGATCCAGTCTAGTTGTAGCTATTATAGGATGATGTAGGTTGGATCACTGTAACAGTTACATTGTTTCTAACTGGTTCCTATTATTTTCATAGCACTAAACGACTTAGAAGTGGAGGATCCAGTTGAGTCACTCTTCAGTTCCTTGAAGCTCTGGACCAAGGGGATCTTGGCTTCTGAGTTTTTCATCCTCAAGATTCCGAAGGCTTGTCTCCCGAGGCAGTCTTTCTCGCCCTTCTCACAAGTCTTCCCTCTGTCGCCCTTTAGTCCATTTACTGACAGAAGTTGGATCAAGACCTCCCTTGTTGTATACATACCAGGCCTGGTCTCCTGAGTCAAAGTTTTATCTTCTCGATTCTTTACCCATTTGATCACCCCATTTATTAAAATGTGACATAAAAACTGATGGGCGTCAGGCTCTTCTCTTGCAAGCAATCCAGGAGTGACTTCTAACGCTAACAAAGTGTAGAAGGGAAGTTGCATGGTTTGAGGCATCAAGATCATGTTGAAGAAGTCATGGGCACCGCCTAGAGAATTCATGAGTGTTAGGGCTCATCCTAATCATGATGAAGGTAGTTATGAAAGTGGGGGGTGGTGGTTGATACCTCGTATCATCCCATTAGTAGAAAGAATGGAAGAATGGTCATGGCGGCAGGTTGACGACCCAGAGCTCCTCTGTAGATATATTTTCCTGCAAAGCCCATATTGTCTTAAATT
The DNA here is from genome assembly GCA_009831015.1 of Picea engelmannii. NCBI lineage: Eukaryota > Viridiplantae > Streptophyta > Pinopsida > Pinales > Pinaceae > Picea > Picea engelmannii. The sequence goes on from ML780382.1 coordinate 941,875, forward strand.
TGCGTTTGATAGAAGAATGCAAGTATGGTGAGGCAGAGGAAGACGAATATGTCAAGCATTGAATTTAATGGTTAGAGTGAGTTTCTAAAGGGAGCAGTTTCTATTAGTATATATACTTAGTTTTATATTTTGTAAGGGTTGATGGTTGAGCTAAGCTCCCGATTTGTAAAATTTTAGCAAAGCCTCTGGCTTCTGGTTGTGTATCTATATTTGAGACTTCTTGTTTAATATAAGTACGGTTTCTTCCTTCATCTGATTATGTGTCTGAAATTGAATGTTCATGATTGAAGGATTCACATGGATTATTGTGAATGTGTTGTAATGGATGTTTGATTACGGTGTTGTCATAGAATTTTGAGTTTCTTGAAGTTCTGAATTCAAGAAGATCTTATTTTCTGAGATTTTCCTCCTTAGGCTAATGGAAGACCATATGTCAACAACATACCTCTTCACTCTCCTCAATCTCTTCCCCCTAATCACCACTATACCAAATTTACTGACTGAAGTTAAACCAAGACCTCATTGGCTTATGCTTTCCAGCCTAGTTTTATGATTTAAAGCAATGTGATCTTGAGTTTGCGTCCATTTGACCACCCTTAAATTTATCCATTATGACATACAAACTGATGGGTATAAGGCTTACCTCTTCCACAATCCATAGGTGACTTCTGGTGCTAACACCATTTTAAACTTTATACAAAACACTCAATGACGATCACAATAATGCAGGGAAGTAAGAAATAGAATATTCAACATCAATCACACAGATGAAATATATACAGACATATATTTCCTGAGGAAACCCATAAAGGGAAAAACCTCTTCTTCTTGATATGATAAGTAATATTTATTTCCGGTACATTATCATTCTTAGGAGCACCAACGCCCTTTGAGTCTACCACCTCTACTTTACAATATGCAACTTTCTAAGAACACCAACTCTCTAGTTTCGCTAGCACCCACTAGAAGGAAGCACCAACTCCCTGGTTTATCTAGCACCCAATAGAAGGAAACACCAACTCCCTGAGTGTTCCAGCACCAACTTCTAGTTACATAGGCACCAACTTGTATAACAGAGAACAATAGTTCTCCCTTGCACCACCCTCCCACCCTGGTTTTTCTGGCTGCAACCAGATGGAAGCTACAACTCCCTATGTTCAAGCACCCACTTGAAACTCTGAGGAAACCAGTCCTCCCTAGCACAACACTTCCACCCTGAGATATAAATATTTTCTTACTGGACTCTATTACATCGATAATTTATTTATCAATAGCCTACTAGTCTCGTCATTGTTCTGCTACACTTCTCTGCTCTTCCTGAACCAATGTCTCTCTTCTCACATCCCCTTGCGCTTTATGTTCTTCTGTGTTTTATGCTCTGTGAAATATTTCCCTTCTATGCGCTATGCCTCTTTTGTGCACTTCATCTCCTGCACATAGCATGCTTCTACCCACATGAGTAACTCTCAACAAAAACAACAACCTCATTCTATGCACTGTGCCTCTTATATACTATTTTGGTCCTCTGCACAGCCAGCTTCTTCCCGCATGCAGAAACTATCAAAGAGCCATGCCTCACTTCTTTGTTTTGCATGACATTCACACGCCGAATCCTATTCCAGATCATCCACATAGCTCATAGTCTTATTTGGTGGTTATGTTGAGTCTGTGCATAATCAGTGGATTATGATGAGATACTTTCCCTTCTCTGGCAGTGCGACACTTCGTCTTTGTTGTCACAGTCGACTTTATCCTCTTTGTTGTAGTTACAGACTTAGACACTTTTCCATCTGTCAATTATCTCTATGATGAGTCTTCATTCCACTGGCAGTTACCTCAAGACTCTTCATCTCCTCTAGAGAGCAACCTGATATTCTTCAAATTCTTTGGAAAATGCAATCAGTCATTTTATGCAGTTACAATCTATTAGTCTTGAAAATTACAGATAGAACCTCTGTGCGATCATCCCTTTAGCGCCTTTCCTCTTCCTGAGAAAACATCACAGTCAGTGCTAGATTTTATTGATGAGCCCTTTCCTTTCACGTGACCATCGACAATGACCAGGGGCCAATCACTTTCGGACTTCGAGTTTCGGGTCATCTATCATGAGTCATCCCCACTCTCCTAACTCCCGATCTCCCAAACTCCAAAGTGGATCCTAGAGATGTGCTAGCTCCTACCTCGATATGACCTTGGGTTATGAGTTCATGTGACCACATGATTGCGGGAACGTCCACAATAGGTTTGAGGGAAACCCTCTTTTCACCCTGAAATTCACGATGAGCCTCCACACGTCCTTTCTCCAAAACCGTGGCTTCAATTGTGCCCTGCTCATGAAAAATTAAGGCTCGAGCATGTTCTGGCCCCGTAATGGAGCATGATCATTGATCTCACGATCTTGACGGTGCTCCTAAACAGACGGTTCATATATTTCCTCTCAATTCTGTGGACCAGATCTTACCTTCCTAAATCAACAAATGAGATTTACTTCATGATCCAGGCTCCAAAAGTTTCAAATATAAAACCTTGTTGTTGCTGACTGGATATCTTTCAAAATGGAAGATCTACTGACATGTGTCCTCTTCAATTGACAATCAATATTTCCTCCATGAGTCTGTCCTTCGGGCCTTTCAATTCTCAAACTCCGCTTTCTCTCAGAGAATTTCACCCGGAGTCCACGATACAATGACGCGTGTCCCTCTCAGATCAATGGTCGATATCTCCTTTGGGTATCCGGACTTCAAGGATTTCAATTCTCAACCTCTGCTTGCTCAAAACGATTTTAGCCAGAGTCCACAAATTCCTGCCATGTGTCCTCCTCGAATCAAAGGTCCTCGTTCGCTTTGAAACTTCGGAGTTTGAAAATATCAACTCCCAACTTTCTTTCATCCTTCCTTTTCTTTTTCTCATAGTTGACAATCTACTGATGTGTGTCCTCTTTAATCCAACGTCTATCCTCCACTCCCAGACTTCGGCCTTCGACAATATCAAACCTTTCTCCTTCGCATTTTCCTGAAGAAGTTTCTCCCAGAGTTCATGATATGTTGACACGTATCCTTCTACACAATAAACAATCTAAAATACACCCGAAGTGATCTGTAGATCAGATGACTCGTATCCACTTCGGATCTTCGACATTCGGGACTTTGGGTATTTGGCCGAGTACTCGTGGTAAAACTCTCGAAACAAAAATATCAGAGTGATGTAACTCTTGTGTCAGTCGATGATGTGTTTCAAGATGAGAAGCTTACATAATCTAGGTGGATATCGGTGGCCATACACCTTTTCCGACTGGCTCAAAACAATTTTTTGGCAATTTTGGCAATTTTGGCAATTTACTATTTTTAGATGGTTTTAACTTCCAGGGCCATTTTGACGGCATAAATGAAGGTTTTTCAATATTGAGTTTCTCAATGATATCCAAAGTCATGATTTATCCCCCAAAATGAATCTCCTCTATGATACCTTTCCAATGAGCTATCATACACCTAAAGCGGAGATCGTATGCAAAAGTTACGACCTCGGGAAGTTGATGTACTAACTTACCCAAACGGGGCCCACATGACTTTTGGCGCTTCATCTCCTAGGGTTAGGGTTTTCAGATTTCTAGGGTTTTTGTCATTCTTTTTTATTGTAAAAATACCTTCAGAGCCTCATTGTAATCATATTCTTGCGAATGCGAGTAGCCGTCACATCTCTTCTTAGAGATAAGCTACCACCATTCTAGTGAGTCTTTCACTCTGTATTTTTACAATCTCTGTACATTTATTTCATTAATAGAAATTGTGTATTACTGTATCTCTGTGTTTATGGTTGCATATCTGATATATTTCTATTATATTATTGGATATACATGATATCTATGCGCATTTCTTTATTATATCTTTGCTCTCATTTCATGCCGAAAATAATCTGGATCAGTGGTATCAGAGCAGGTTGTTCTTGGTCATTTTTTTAGTGCATGTCCCCGACGAGGTCTGAGTATAGCAAGTTGGGTCTCGAGCTTGTCTCTCTTGAGGAAAATCACTCTCGCATGCCCAAGAAACCCTCAATGGCAGAAGAAAAGAAAAACGACGGAGTAGACGATCCTATCAGTCTGTTGCTTGAGCAAGCTCTCACGTGACAGAGGGACAAAATGATGGAGAATTTTTCCCACATCCTTCAATGCTTGCCAATAGCAACAAGTGCATCTTCATCAAGAGGCCATTTTAGAGGCACCTCACCTGTAACACCCTATTTCCCCCAGTCTATAAAGATAACTATACTGGCCAAGAACTATAGCAGACTCAAAGATGTGAATGTGTGATTTTGAATGGACCTTAGTATAAAAGGTCGTCGAATGTAAATAATGTTATGAATATATGTTGCAGGACTGCTGGGAGGGGGATGTGCTGAAAAGAGACCACAATGGCTGATTAAAGGTGGTGGAAGGCACCTAGAATGGTGGCGTTAACTTCCACCGAAACCAATACCGTATTTGGTCTTCACTGGCCCAAAGATCAAGAGCGGCTCGCTGGCCCCGAAATGAATTACTCGACAGGTTGGTAGGTGAAGAGGCTCCTCATGGGTAATGAGGGATGGTGGTGAACCGCCCATCCATGGAAGCCTCAGACCTGACCACCGTAGGGAAGCTCATGCCACATGCAACCTTGTCATAAAGGAAAAGGCAGGAAAGAGGTGTGGAAGGGGGGGACAGACAGACAAAGATCACAAGAGGGGAGAAATCAGAAGGACTCAGGAAAAATATATAGAGTGATGGATAAGCAGAGAAGAAGGAGAGTAACCTTCGTTCTCAACTTTTGATGAACATAGACTCAATCTCACAGCATCGTGGTCTAATCTCGGGGATGGCTAGTGGTAAATCCATTAGGAATCGTTGATCCTATGATTGGGTGGAAATGAGCACCCCTCTCAACAATTGCATCACCTGGTGTTTTCTGATAAGTGTTTATATCTTGTGTCTTGCATTGAATATCCTGGAATGTATTTCATGGTTTGACTACTTATAAATGGCTTCTGTGTAGAAATGTATGCATGGTGTGTTGATCGGAAATGGTCGTTACATGCGTATATTGGAATGACCACATTTATTTTTATACAGAAACAATTATACGTATTTGAACAAATTCAGTTTTCAAGTCTGTTCTTGGGAGATTTGTTTTCCCTTATTTGTCTCACATGATTCCCTGGATAGATTTCCTTACAGGGACACCCTTTTGGTACCATTCTCTTACATTCCAGAGGCGGGGTAAGTTCCTGGAAAGAACTATCGTCTTAGTAAACCTTTGAGTTTTCTTTACCTGTCATGGAAGTTAATAAGCCCGGTGATTTAAGAAGACTTTTCAGTATGGTCTTCGAACCTGAAGGAGGATTTTATGGATTAAGTCTTAAAACACTGCACGAGGGAGAGTGGTTATCTTATATCCCAATATTTTGGTGTTTCGTCATCCGGAATACCCAAGGGCGAGTTCCCTTGTACTCGTAAGTCCCGAATTCCCGACATGCGAAATCTCGAAATGACAGCGTGTAACTAAATCCTGATATTTCGGTGTTTCGACATTCGAAACATCCAAGGGCGAGTTCCCTTGTACTCGCACATCCTGAAATCCTGATGGAGGAAACCCCGAAATAGTAGAGCATGTTTAGAGTGTGGTGTTTCAGAGTTTCGGCTCCTGGGAAACCCAAGTGTGAGACCTCCTGTCATCACACATCCCGAAATCCCGATGGAGGAAACCCCGAAATAGTAGAGCATGTTTAGAGTGTTGTTTCGGAGTTTTGGCTCTCGGGAAACCTAAGTGTGATACCTCCTGTTGTCTCACATCACAAAATCCTGATGGAGGAAACCCCAAAATAGCAGAGCATGTTTAGAGTGTGGTGTTTCATAGTTTCGGCTCCCAGGAAACCCAGGTGCGAGACGTCCTGTCGTCGCATATCGCTAAATCCCAATAGTCAAAATCCAAAAATGGATTAGCACACATGGTTTTGGTGTTTCTCTGTTTTGGTACTCGAGATCTCCAAAGGTCATTTTTTCCTTGTGTTCTCTAGACACGAAATTTATGATGGATGAAACCCCCAAAAGGGTTTGGCGGATATACGGTCTTCGGTGTTTCAACACCCAGAAAAGTGAAGGGTAGGAGACCCTCGCCCTCTTATACCACGAAAACCCATTATGAGAAAACTCGAAAGGTGGAGTGCCATGCTTCAATCTGAGGCATTATTAATTGTGATGAACTGCTGGTTCCCTTCGGGTTTCAGCACCTCGAAAGCCAGGGAACCGAGAATACATGCTTTGCGATTTCCCAAATCGTGAAAGTTGGGAGCACCTCTCCGGTAAGGCCTTTGGTCATCATCGATGATCATATGGGTATGGATAAGGTATGGTAGGATCTACAATAGGCCCCATAGGAATTATGGGACTCTGATGCTTGAAGAAGAGAAAGAAAAGCCGAAAATTTTTAGTCTTCTGAAGAAGGGGTGTTACAAATTGGTATCAGAGCATGGTTACAACACTTGGCCTGCTTGGGCTCATGAACGAGTTTCGCAGGACCTCCGTTCGAGACACTACAAAAAGAAGTAACCCCTTGTCTTAACCTTCTTAATCAGAAGTCAAAGTTAGGAATGAAAACACTTATTGTGTGTGTGTGCATGTGAAAAATATGAATTATGTACCAGTTATAAATGAATATAGACATTGACTAACAACCGGGGTTTTTCTTTTTCACACAAGCGGAAGATCAACCACGAGAAACTACAGACGTATAAAATGGTGACTCACCATGAAGTGGGGGATAGATTCCACAATAGAGATGAAGAGTCTAACAAAAGGAGGGTGGTAGGGACCCCTCTAGATCTAGCTGAGACTGTGAGGAGCCTCATGGTCGAGTTACGGAGCTGCAAGGCTGACAACGAGAGGATGATAAAAGAGCAAGAGAAGAAAATGAAAATTAATGCAGTTTTACTGGAAATCTTATCCGACATACAAAGGCAATTGCAACATGAACCTGAGACACAAAAATGTGGTCATGTCAGTGGCTACACTGAGAGGAGCACCTCAAGAAAGGTCCATCCCAAAGATAAGGGACAAGCGTTGGACGATTCTTCCGGAAAGGAGGCTGGTGACTCAAAGGGATCTTCTAGCAGCAGAACTAGTTCTCATTCCCGAAGAAAATGAAAGAAGAAAAAACTTTCCAAGAGTCATAATCTTGAAGAGTTCAAGAAGGCAAAACCACCCTCCTTCGATGGTGAAATAAAGAAGCGAGAGGAAGCGGAGGCTTGGCTGCTTGGACTAAAGAAGTATTTCAGAGTCTGTGACTTCTCAAAAAAATTGAAGGCCCGAGTAGCCACCTTCAACATGAATGGAAAGGCTTCCATTTGGTGGGAAGACCTTAAGAATGTGAAAGGGGTTCGCGAAGAGGACGTGTCTTGGAAACGGTTTGAGAAATACTTTCGGAAGAAGTATATGTCGGAAAAATATTTCGACGAAAAGACTAAAGAATTCTATGAACTCAAACTGGGGAAACTCACTATAGAGGAATATGTTAGTAGATTACTCGAGTTGCTAAGGTATGTACCTTATATAAAAGATAAAAATGAAAAGGTGCAATGTTTCATCAACGGACTACCTAAGGACTATCAGAACAAAATTGAATTTGATGAGCCAAAGACCCTAGAAGGCACTATCCGAAAGGAAAGATATTGTCATGAACAGTTTGGACATCGGACAGAACCTCGCGAAGGCTGGAAACTGAAGAATAGTTCAGGATTTCAGAGAAAGGGGATTGAATCCCCAAGATTTAAGAACTATAAAAAGAGCTCAAGGATGAGCTTCCCAGCCTGAAGTGTACACCAGCATAACTTTCCCTCCTTGAGTGGAAATACACTTTCTGGATCTTCCCCAGTAAAGACTGATAACCCAAAGAGAGAACCTTTGAAATGTTGGGGTTATGGAGAAGAACATCTACTGAGAGGCTGTCCACACTGACAATAGAATAGTCAGAGAATTTACAACATCCAGGAAACTACCACCGTCAATGATGTGGCCAGGAGTGTGCCACAAATTTATGCAGCCTTGAATAATAACCAAGCCAACCACCAAGCTTCAGTGGTGGAAATAGAAGGTATGATTTCCAACCATATAGTGTCTATTTTGATTGACCCTGGTTCAAAATTGAGCTATATAGCCCCTAAGACTATTGATAAGTGTAAACTACAACCACAGAAACCTACCAAGCCATGGTTGGTATAGTTAGTCACTGGCACCAAAAGAAGGGTAGCAGAGGTCATACCAGCCTGCCAATTAATGTTGGGTGAATTCCCCACCCAAGAAACCCTTAACATATTAACCCTGTGATCATATGATTTGTTGATTGGTATGGAATGGCCAGCTGCCCATAAAGATAGATTGGACTGTTACGATAAAACCTTAGAATGTGTAAGTAAATAAGGAAAAAGGATAACCCTTCAAGGGATCCGACAACCTGTCTTGGTGAGACAAATATCATCTCTACAAATGAGAAGGTATTGCCAAAAAGGATGTCCCCTATATGCAATACAGGTGTTGAAAACAATTGAAGGCAAAAAACGAAGCCTTGAACATCACCCTACCCTGAGAGAATACAGAGATGTATTTCTGGAAGAGGTACCAGGTCTACCTCCGAGAAGGGACATTGAATTCTCAATAGAACTTGCACCAGGAGCGGTGCCAGTGTCTAGGACACCCTACAGGATGAGCACACCTGAGCTATTTGAACTTAAATTACAACTGAAAGAAATGATGGACAGAGGCTATATCCGGCCTAGCGTGTCTCCATGGGGAGCACTAGTCCTGTTTGTGAAAAAGAAAGACGGTACCCTCCGACTGTGTATAGATTATAGACAACTCAATAAGGTAACCATAAAGAACAAGCACCCCTTACCCAGGATCGATGACTTGTTCGATCAATTGGGAGGTGCCTCTATCTTCTCGAAGATTGAATTGAGATATGGATACCATCAAGTCTGAATCAAGGGTGAAGACATCCAAAAAACTTCCTTTAGGACGAGATATGGTCACTACGAGTTTGTGGTAGTACCATTCGGATTGATCAATGGCCCTATCACTTTTATGTGCTTAATGAACAATGTGCTCAACAAATTTTTAGACAAATTTGTGCTGGTTTTTATCGACGACCTACTAATTTACTCCATGAATAGAGAGGAACATGAGGAACACCTTAGGCTTGTGCTTCAAGTGCTAAGATAACATCAACTCTATGCCAAATTTAGCAAGTGTGACTTCTTCCAGAAGAAAATACATTACTTGGGTCATGTCCTATCCGAAGAAGGGGTAGCAGTAGACCCTGATAAGATCATGTCTATCACGGAATGGCCTACCCCAAAGGACATTTCGGATATCATATCCTTTATGGAATTAGCAGGATACTATAGGAGATTTATAGAAGGATTCTCCAAGATTGGTTGTCCAATCACTGCCCTCCAGAAAAAGGGGACAAAATTTACATGGACACAAAAATGTGAAGAAAGATTTCAAACCCTAAAACATATACTGACCCACGCACCCATGTTGAAGATCGTTGATCCCGAAGATGACTTCCTTGTGTGCACAAATGCCTGTAAGGAAGGGCTCGAAGGTGTTCTTATGCAGGGAGGAAGTGTGGTCTGCTATGAGTCCCGAAAATTGAATGAGTATGAAGTCAACTATGTGAACCATGATCTCGAGCTGGCCGCTATAGTGCACGCCTTAAAAATGTGGAGGCATTACCTCCTAGGAAGGAAATTTGTACTTATGACAGATCACTATGGATTGCGATATTTGTTTGACCAACCGAAGCTCAATGCCACACAAGCTAGGTGGATGGCCCTCCTTAGCGAGTTTGATTTTGAAATCAAACACATCAAAGGAAAAGAAAATGGGTTGGTCGATGCCCTTAGAAGAAGTATGAAAACCATTCACCTAGAAGCGGTGAGCACCTGTAAGACGAATGTCAAGGAAAGAGTTATAAATGCCCAAGAAACAGATCCTTTGTCCAGACCATGACCTCGTACCTACAGCAAGAGGCCATCGGGGTAAAGTATGGAGACTACCAGATGATGGAAGGAGGTCTTCTCACTTACCGAAGAAGATTGTATATCCCATATTGTGACGACTTGAAGAGGTTCATACTGGATGAACTACATAAGAGACCCTATACTGGTCATCCAAGATACCAGAAGATGATCACGACCACTAGGAAACAATTCTACTGGCCTGGGTTGAAGAAAGACATAGCCAAGTACTTAGCCAAATGCATAGAGTGCTAACAGGTTAAAGCAAAACACCGACACCCAGCAGGATTATTGCAACCTTTACCAATCCCAGAATGGAGATGGGAAACCATCTCCATGGATTCCATCACTGGGTTACCAACCTCGACCAACAAAAATGACGCCATTATGGTAGTGGTGGATAGATTGAGAAAGTCTGCTCATTTCATCCCCATCAAGTTGACTTGCAAGGAAATAGATATCGCTCAGGTATTCATGAAAGAGATATTTAGACTGCATGGTATGCCGAAGGAGATCGTGTCTGACAGAGACATGAAATTCACTTCCAACTTTTGCAAATCACTGATGGCGGGTTTAGAGACCAAGTTGTTGTTTAGCACTGCTTATCACCCTCAAACCGATGGTTAAATGGAAAGACTGAACCAAATACTAGAAGACATGTTAATAATACATGTAATACATCAAACCAAGAAGTGGGAAGACTACCTTTCACTGGTGGAATTCGCCTACAACAATGGCTACTAATAATCCTTAAAGATGAGTCCCTTCGAAGTCCTCTATGGTAGGCCGTGCAACACTCCTGTCAGTTAGAGTAATCCCGTAAACATAATTTCTTTTGGACCTGACATGTTGAAAGAAATGGAACAACAAGTGACTCAGATAAAACAAAACCTGAAGGTGTTGTGGGGAAATTCTACCCTACGGACTAACAAGCTAGGGTTTAAACTTGCATGCAGATCATGAACCTTAAGAAATTACTTTTAACCTTCTACCCCAAACCTAAAACCCTTTTTCACATGCAAACATGGAAAGAACCAACTAACCTTTTTATCGACGGTTGGTGTAGATCCTACGTTGCGCTTTATCCCCTTTGCTTCTGCTGCTCCTTCCAAAAATCTTTCCTGCAATCAAGACAAAACTACGCATGCATTCTATTGTTCTACTAGAGGGTTAGAGATTAAGAATCAATCAAATAAAACATATGAGATTCATGCATTTGGGACGGGAAAAGTATCTTTTTATTAATCTCAAGATGATCCAACTTACAATGATTATAGAGACCGACCACCGTTCCTTGATCCTGATCCTGGGCTCCTCCTCTTCTTTGTCCTCCAACTGCTTTGCTTGAATTCTCCTAAATCTTGAGGAAAGGCTAAAGGGTTGGGACAAAATGGATTCGGCAATTGGGCAGAGTTTCTTTGCTATGATTTTCCTCCTTTGAATAGTACCCCTACCCCTTCTTTTATAGGCTAGAAGGAGCTAGGGTTTTAGACGAACTCTCGTCCATGCATGGCTGGGAGTTCCAGTTAAATGACCCAAAGCTTTTCGTTCCGTCGGAAACTTTCCGTTTTTTTTTATTCTGAAGGCAAACGCGGGCTGTAGTGGGCCTGCTAGCATTTGCCCGCAGGCTGTAGTGGGCCTGCTAGAGTTTTCCCGCAGGCTGTAGTGGGCCTGCTAGAGTTTGCTTTTTAAAAATGGAGTTTTTAGAAGAGTCGTTCAGTAGTTTTTTGGCAAAGAAGGGATATGAGTTGGCCTGATGCTAGGTAAGCATGTGTGGTGCAATTTAAGGTTATAACAAATGCCCCCTAATGTGTGAGGTCAGAAGAGCATCTGATGGTCGAAATACATTACCAATATTTTACCAATCTGTAGTGATATGCTGAATGAGTGAGCCCAAGAATCAGGAATCAGGAGGTGTCATCTGCAAAGTAACAAATGTCTCACCGAGGTGGGCAAACCCATGCTCGGGATAAAATAGAACGCATGGCTACCAATCAAATACACTATAGATCCATGTCATATAACTATATAAAGTGTAGCCACAAACAGTACACAGCGGAGCTACATCTCGAAATCCAAAAGATATACATGCAAAGTATCCATCTTCGTAGAAGCTGATAAGGTCTGATGGATAGAGATGAGGACTTCAGAGCTCGAGAAACAACTTCAAAATCTTCAAAACTCGGGTAGGAGTGTAATATGAGTGTACGACTGCACTACCCAGAGGTCTTCGACGGCTCGTCGGGCGTGGACAAAATTGATAATCTTGATGATCAGACTGAAGGCTTCAGTGATTTCGAAC
>ML780382.1:954962-989697 GCA_009831015.1 Picea engelmannii
ATTTAGAGAGTCTGAAAAAGCATAAAAGAAAACTCCATTGGGGTACCTTTTTCGACAATAGTCTAGCCGGTTCGAAAAAGGGGTAAACTAGCACCGACTAGACGTCAATTCAAAACCATTTTAACGAGTGTGACAAGGACAAGTTCACTTGGCAATCTTTTCAATTTTAAGGAGTCTGAAAAAAGCTTAACTATGGACTCCGGGGGGGTTTCTTTTTCGTAAATTTAGTCCCTCAGGCCCGAAAAAGGAATAAAATTATACCTGAGGATACTCTTCTAAAGAATTTAAATTCGATAGAGTATTCCTTTGTTCGTACAGTTGATCGTCCAGACCGAAAAAGGGTAAACTACCGCTGGACAGACGTGACTTCAAATTTCAGTTTAACAAGCGTGAAAGGCCACAAGATCGCTCGGCAATATTTTCATTTTTATAGGGTCTGAAAAGGGCTTAAAAGGAGACCCATTTAAGGAACGTTCTTCTGGACCAATTTAACGAGTGTGAAGAAACAAGGTCACTCGACAATCTTTTCATCTTTAAGGAGTCTGGAAAGGGCTTAAAGAAGACTCCATAATGGTTACTTTTCTCAGTTAATCCGGACGAGATCGAAAAACATAAATGCAGTCTCATCGGATGTTGCTTTTGAATCTCGAAGCGAGATTGAAAAACAACAAAGGTAGCTCATGATCGACACTTTGTGGATCAATGCCTGGAATCTCCTCGGGGGAGCTATATGCTCCAACGAAAACATTGTCTATGATGCTAGGGGTGCTGGAGATATTGATAGGTATAGTTTCAGCTATAGTCTCCATATTTCCCTCAGCATAAATTTCCTGTGTAGCTAAGAGGTTAATAGGACACGGCTGATCTCCCGTCATGGTGATAGTGAATTCTCCTGCCTCGATTCGGTATAACTCTGGGAGGAAATATGATCTATGATGAAGATCATCCCAAGGTTTTTCTGGACTAGTCATTGCTTCGATTACTTCTTCGTCGGAAGGCAAGACTAAGTCTAACGAATCGGTGATAGACAGAGAATCTTGAGCCCAAATAGGCTCTCGAAGTGGATCCAACTCTTGTGTGGGAGTTGGATCAGGGTTAGCTGAAGCTTGCTGGACTATAGAGTACGCTACTTCAGCAGCCGACAAGGGCATGGACATGCCAGCATGCCCTATCTCATCCATCGTGGCTAATGGGGAAGGAAGAGTCCACGGATCCTGAAAGTAAGTCGTGCGAAACGATGAAACATGGAAAATCTTAGCCTTGTGGTGGTTCAATATAAACTTGACATCGCTATGAGGAGGTGGGTAATCGAAAGTACCCATCAAAGATGGGCACAAACCAACTCCTATGTTGATGACACCGGCTTGAGCATTATCTACCATGGGAGCCGTGGATGCCCCCAAGGCTGGGTCAGGTCGAGAGAAGGACAATTGATCAATGGTCACTATCCGGCCTTCATGTGGAAACAATAAAACTCGGAAAATTGTAGTGACCACCACTTGCATTGCATAAGTCCAACTACGACCTAACAATAGATTGTAGTCGATGGGGGCATCAACTACCTCTACTTCGACGCACATAGTCTTCCCCCCTAACTGCACCGGGAAAGAAGGAATGATTCCATGCGGTCGGAAAGAATGACCATCGAACGCAGTGAGGAGAGTAGGTGACGGAGACAACTCAGGTTGACCAATGGATTTCCACCATGCTAATGACATAACGCAAGTCGAAGCGCCCTCGTCTACCACTGTGCCGAAGATATTCCGTGTAAAAATTTTCGTGGGATGAGCCACTACTATCTGAAACGCGACGTGGTAAGGAAAATGAGGTTTCAAGTCAGTCATATCTAATATGATGGTACCCGAGTTACAAGTCTCAGTAGAGCCTAAAGAAGTCAACCAGGATTTCCTCTAAGCGGGGCAACTTTGGAGGACCTCCAAAGCGGACATAGCACAAGGGGTTTGTGATAAATCTTCCACCATAGAGTAGTTCTGGGCGGCCCTTGTGTTTGGATTGTGAGAAGCTCGTTTGAACGCACCTTTTGGAATGCATGTCATTGTTTCACCCAACGTCTTCTTGATCTGTAGAGGAAGAGACGGGATCTCGACTTCTTTTCCCTTCTCAGAATTGCTTGGTTTGCTATAGTCGTGCGCTCTACTTGTGATTAAAGAATCACTTTTAACCATGTATACGTTCGCGGAAGATGAATTGTTTGGAGGAGGGAAAGTTTCTGAACTACCCCCTTCAGCACTTGCAGAGGCTTGAGTTAAATTTTACCCATGCTGAAAGGGATTAGTCAACACAACTTGTTGTTGCTGTGTGACAAACTTCTGGGCCTCTGCAAGTCGAGGACATAGATGGTTTGGGTGGTCTTCCGCACATAAGTTGCATGGATACCTTGCCTTCCTCTTTTCCGTGGTGCCCTCGCCAGCATTATCAGTGTGTTTCTTATCCCCCTTACTCTTCTTGCGTTGTTTTTTCTTCCCTTCGGGCTGTTGGGTGGCCTTTGGGTTAGTCGTCTGTACGGAGTGTACTTCCGACGTTTGAGTAGGAGGAGCATCCAAAGCAGTAGTCTGGCTGGCCGCTGAGTGTTGTATAGATAACTGTTGCAATTGTTTTGTCAATTGCTCAGCGGGCTTGGTTTGTGTCGAACCAATGATACCATCGGCATGTGGTTTGACTCTCTGTCTGGTTTTATCCATTATTGACCATGGTGCATCCGACAGGATGTTGTACAGTAAACCAGATTGAGAATAGATAAGCTCAAACTGTTGAGCTCTCATGATGGCATCTTCCTCGGAGAAAACCCCTGAAGTTGCGATGTCTTTGGATAACTGCGGAACTAAATACTTAAGGAACCACTCAAGCAGGAATGTTGGTGGGACAGGTACCTTGATAAGACTCTTTCAGCGTCGCCACTCTCGAATATGATCCGAGATATGGTCCACTGTCGTCTGCTCGAAATTGGCTAGCAGCTCTGTGCCGGCGTCGTATCTCACAGGTAACTGGAAATGGTTAAGGAAAGCCATCGCCAGTTCGCCAAAAGAAGAATATTGTGAGTGGTCAAGCTCTATGTACCATTTCGTGGCACTCCCAATAAGAGTGCATTGAAACAATCACAACTGGACTGAGTCATATTTCAGTGAGTTAGATGAACACCATAAGTGGAAAGTAGTCACGTGATCACCTGGATATTTGTTAGGCTTAGCCTCGAACTTTGGAATGTCTGAAGGCAACTTCGTTGGCATAGGAGGCCAACACGGATTGTGACAGATAGGATCATTCAACAACCGTGTTAAATCTGGCAAGTGTAACGTCACCAAGAAAGGTAGTTTAGGTTGTTGTTGATAGCTAGGATAAAAGGGTCCTAGAGTTTGACTGGCACCAAGTTGCCAGGAAAAGTTTGGCTGCTGGCCCGGGTTTTGGTAGAAACTGTGGCCCTGACCAGCGTAAGGGTTTTGCATTTGAGGAGACATCATTTGTTGATTCCCCATGAAGGACATAGGATGTTGGGCATTCATCGTGTTTGACGGACTTTGGGAAGGATTACCCCATGCCGGTCCCGAAGGGAGAGGCATAGAAGTTTGTCCGGGGTTCCATTGGTTGTGGAAAGAATTACCCCAGAACGACATTCCAGAGGAAGGAACGGATCCTTGTCCTGAGTTTCAAGGTCTTGGTATATGTGCCCCCAACGCAGGAATAGTACCCTGTGCCGGTGTAGATTGTCCAAAAATGGGTGTACCCCCAGATGGGAAAGCAGTGGATGCGAAAGCGTTATTACCAAACGTCCCGTTCCAAACAAACGGAGACGAACCTACCAACAGAGTTTGCGCAGGTGTTCCTTGACTCCCGGCTCCAAATGAACTCGTGTGTGCAGGCTGCCCGGCGGACTGCTGATGAAATCCACCAAGCGAAGGGGACGAAGGAGGTATATGACCTCCAACATAAGGAAAATCATTGAAAGGGACAGGAATGCCCCCGAGTTGACCTTGCAGAGGAGCGTTAGAGCTCCCTGCCCCCAGACCCAAAGTCTTTAAAGTGGAGGAAGTGAGTACAGGACTTGTACCTGAACTAGGCATACCGTATGAAAACGAAGGGCCTGTCGCACTAGGTGTGTAAGGAGGTGTGGCCGCCGTGATAGATGGGGTCGATCCACTGTGCGACGTAGTTGTGGCTGAGACCATGGTGGCCCGGACCATCGACAAAGGCAAGTTAGGAGAAGCTTCTCCTGTGGTAGCAACAGTGGTGGGAATGGAAGAATTCCCAGAGGAAGTAACAGAGTTTGGTTCCATAACTGGGTTACGCACTCACAGGCGTTCGTAAAATTGAATTGGCACAATAATGTCCGGCCAAGTATCAGTGTTTGAGGTTTCAACCGATCCAATATTGGAGGTTGACTCCTCTGGGAGTTGTTCGGGCTCAAAAGCCCCGGTTGCTTCAAAAGACCCTTGATGGTCTAGCTTCTACCTCAATGGTGGCGGGGGTGGCTCCAGTATAACCGGAGGCAGGCCCAGAAGCCTTCGTGATCAGTGGATATCTGAATCCTCCACTGTGTGAGAAGACTCACGACACGCTAAGGTATTCTACATGAACAAACAGTAACACTCGCTAAAAGAATGCCCCTAAAAGATAAATCAAGCAAGCACTAAACTAGTTGGAAGAACAGTTACAACAACCAACACTAGAGCAACTTACCAGTGCAAGTGCAACTCGAATACGGAAGCACCCTCCTGGTATACTCTGCAAAGCGTGGTCCGATGTCTGTCCTAGGTACCATGGTATACCCCCGCATTCACCCGTGTATGTCCCTAGAAAAGATTGGCAACTAGTTTGCCAGCACATGAACAGTCACCAGGCGGGTACAGTGGATAGTTGGGTAGACCACAATGAGCAGGGTATCAAGCCCGAAACCTGTCAAGGGTATCAAGAGAAAATGGTCCAGAAGATGACTGAGGACCTCAAATGGATTCGAGACCCACGAAGCTCCATGGAAAATGCAAACGACGGAATCCCTTAACAAATCCTCGATATGTGTTCTCCACAACGCTCCGTCCAGCTTTGGAGGGGTTATCTCCGCTACCTTTCCTTATGCGACCTCGTGTTTATCCCCTGTGTTAGAGGGGGGTCCCAGATAACTTTCCGTAACTGGACTTCTACACTCCCTACTGACAGAATCCAATGTTTGGTTTGAGTGGCCTTGGAGAATTTACTCTCCAAGCTATTCCAAGGCCCTAGTCCTGAGCTAGTGTATGTACCCTACAAACAAAAAGTGTAATCATTTTTAATTAGCGTTGCTTTTAATGGGCTTTTTAAGTCACAAGGTATGAAAGTGAAACTGATGGTGTGTAAAAAGACTCAAAGCAAAATGAACAAGGAATGCTTGGAAACAAAAACTTTTACAAAAAGTGCAAAACCGACAACTTTTCAACAAGAAAGACTTCTTTTCTTTTCAAATTTACTAAGATTTCATGCAGTAAATGTAAAGGACTTTCGCTCAAATATGCGAGCTACTTATACTCTAAATGCACTGCAAAAACTTATGCAAAAAGACTTCTTCCTAGCTACTGATGCAACAACACAATCTTCAACCCAAGAAGAAAATGGAACAAGAGAATTTTTTTTTATTTAATTGTAAAATGACGCAACAAGGGAAAATACTGACAACCACAAAACCGAGAGGATGAAAATAAAACTCTGGCTCAAAGTGCAGATCGCAACAGAATCAGAGCAACGATGAAAAAAAGAAATCAAGAAAGCATCGATCCTAACACTTGCCTAAAAACCATAAAACCAATTTTTTTTTTCTTTTTGTCTTTTCTATCAAAACATCAACTAAAAAACACAGGCTAAGGATAAGATGCCCTAACCTGCTGACTGTGCATCCCCAGACTCTAAACCCCTGAGAGGAGCTCTTCTCACCAGAGGAGGGGATGACTGCCCCACCCAAGATGAAAAGATACCAATCAAGCCCGTGACTGTCACTGTGGCAACACGCGTGCAAACGCGTGCTGCGTTATAACAGCGCGTGGGTACCTGCGGGCTAAACTTATGCAGGCCGTGGGTCTGTATAAAAACTGAGACAAAACAACACACAGGTAGCCCAGACCTGAAAAACGCCTCTGGTATTGACAACCAGGGTCTCTAAAAGGCTTGGATGCTTCTACTTTAACAGAAAAGGAAATTTTGCAAAAAAAGAAAACAAATGCAAAAAATAACCAACACAATAAGGAAGACTGAAAGAAAGATAATAAACCAATCAAGACCCAGACAGGATCCAGAAAGCCCCCTGAGAAGGTAAAATTCTGACAGGGAAGAGGAGACTGCCTCTTAAGCTTCCTGGGCTCTACGCGCTACTAAAACCACTACAGCAGGCGCTCAAACGCAGGCTGTAGAAGGTTAGGGCGCGGGTTACATGCGTGTAGGCCTTCTGCAAGCCGCGTGTACCTCTGTGTGTCCCGAGAATCAATGTCAAGAAACAGTCAAGGAAAAACTGGTATTGATAACCAGGTTCCCTGCTAGCTTTGACTTAACAGAAAACAAATAAACAAAGAAATTGAAACTCTACTTCTTTGAACTACCCAAAAACCTTCAATGAAATCCGGAAACCCTAAGAGTAAATATCCCCAGTGGAGTCGCCAATTCTGTTGTGGGGAAATTCTACCCTGTGGACTAACAAGCTAGGGTTTAAACTTGCATGCAGATCATGACCCTTAAGAAATTACTTTTAACCTTCTACCCCAAACCTAAAACCCTTTTCCACATGAAAACATGGAAAGAACCAACTAACCTTTTTATCGACGATTGGTGTAGATCCTACGTTGCGCTTTATCCCCTTTGCTCCTGCTGCTCCTTCCAAAAATATTTCCTGCAATCAAGACAAAACTACGCATGCATGCTATTGTTCTACTAGAGGGTTAGAGATTAAGCATCAATCAAATAAAACATATGATATTCGTGCATTTGGGACGGGAAAAGTATCTTTTTATTAATCTCAAGATTAACCAACTTACAATGATTATAGAGACCGGCCACCATTCCTCGATCCTGATCCTGGGCTCCTCCTCTTCTTTTTCCTCCAACTGCTTTGCTTGAATTCTCCTAAAGCTTGAGGAAAGGCTAAAGGGTTGGGACAAAACGGATTCGGCAATTGGGCAGAGTTTCTTTGCTATGATTTTTCTTTGAATAGTACCCCTACCCCTTCTTTTATAGGCTAGAAGGAGCTAGGGTTTTAGACGAACTCTCGGCCATGCATGGCTGGGAGTTCCAGTTAACTGACCCAAAGATTTTTGTTTCATCGGAAACTTTCCATTTTTTGTGATTCTGAAGGAAAACGCAGGCTGTAGTGGGCCTGCTAGTGTTTGCCCGCGGGCTGTAGTGGGCCTGCTAGAGTTTTCCCGTGGGCTGTAGTGGGCCTGCTAGAGTTTGCTTTTTAAAAATGGAGTTTTTAGAAGAGTTGTTCAGTAGTTTTTTGGCAAAGAAGGGATATGAGTTGGCCTGATGCCAGGTAAGCATGTGTGGTGCAATTTATGGTTATAACAGAAGGTCACTCAGAACCAACATAAAAGTTACGCCGACCAAAAGAGAACTCAAAGAGAGTTCAAGACGGGAGACCATATGTATCTCAGAGTTAGGCCCAGAAGAGTTCCCTGAAAATGGGAACTTGTGCCATGTTGGAACCTCGGTATTGTGGACCCTTTGAGGTTCTATATAGAGTGGGAGCTGTAGCCTATAGGCTAGCACTTCCTCCCACAATAAAAGCACATAATGTTTTCCATGTTTCATTATTGAAGAAATATGTACATGATTCTAATCATATAATTGACTGGTCTGTGATCCAGGTGGAATAGGGAGAATTCCTACCAGAACCTTAATGCATACTAGACAGAAAGGAAACCCCACTCCGAAACCGAACCATTGCACAAGTCAAGGTGCAATGGAGACATTTTGGCCCAGATGAGGCTACATGGGAAATGGAGGATGCCATGAAATAGGCATATCCAATTTTTTTTACCTTTGTAAATACATGTCATATTGATAGATAGAACATTGAGGATGATGTTCCTTTAAGGAGGAGGGAATTGTAACACCCTGTTTCCCCCAGTCTATAAAGATAACTATACTGGCCAAGAACTATGGCAGACTCAAAGATGTGAATGTGTGATTTTGAATGGACCTTAGTAGAAAAGGTCAACGAATGTAAATACTGTTATGAATATATGTTGCAAGACTACTGGGAGGGGGATATGTAGAAAAGAGACCATGATGGCTGATGAAAGGTGGTGGAAGGCACCTGGAATGGTGGCATTAACTTCCACCGAAACCAATATTGTACTTGGTCTTCACTGGCCTGAAGATCAAGAGTGGCTCGATGGCCCCGAAATGAATTAATCGAAAGGTTGGTAGGTGAAGAGGCTCCTCATGAGGAATGAGGGATGGGGGTGAACCGCCCATCCATGGAAGCCTCATACCTAACCACCACGTGGAAGTTCATGCCACACACAACCTTGTCGGAAAGGAAAATGTAGGAAAGAGGTGTGGAAGGGGGGGGATAGAGGGACAGAGATCACAAGAGGGGAGAAATCGGAAGGACTCTGGAAAAATATATAGAGTGATGGATAAGCAGAGAAGAAGGAGAGTAACCTTCATTCTTGACTTCTGACGAATAGAGACTCAATCTCACAGCATCATGGTCTAAGCTCGGGGGTGGCTAGTGGTAAATCCATTCAGAATTGTTGAGCCTACGGTTGGGTGGAAACGTGCACCCCTCTCAACAGTTGCATCACCTGGTGTTTTCTGATAAGTGTTTATATATTGTGTCTTGCATTGAATATCATGGAATGTATGTCATGGTTTGATTACTTATAAATGGCTTCTGTGTAGAAATGTCTGCATGGTGTTTTGATCGGAAATGGTGGTTACATGCGTATATTGGAATGACCACATTTATTTTTATACATAAATAGATATACGTATTTGAACGAATTCAGTTTTCAAGTCTGTTCTTAGGAGATTTTTTTTCCCTTATTTGTCTCACATGATTCCCTAGATAGATTTCCCTACAGGGACACCCTTTTGGGACCGTTCTCTTACATTCCAGAGGCGAGATAAGTTCCTGGAAAGAACTACCATCTTAGTAAACCTTTGAGTTTTCTTCACCTGTCATGGAAGTTAATAAGCTCGATGATTTAAGAAGACTTTTCAGTATGGTCTTCGGACCTGGTGAAAGTTACCCGCGAACCCGAAGGAGGGTTTTATGGCTTAAGTCTTAAAACCCTGCATGAGAGAGAGTGGTTCTCTTAGATCTCGATATTTCAGTGTTTCGGCATCCGAAATACCCAAGGGTGAGTTCCCTTATACTCGTAAGTCCCAAAATCCCGACATACGAAATCTCGAAATGACAGCGTGTAACTAAATCCTGATATTTCGGTGTTTCAAGATTCGGAACATCCAAGGGAGAGTTCCCTTGTACTCGCACATCCCAAAATCCTGATGGAGGAAACCCCAAAATAGTAGAGCATGTTTAGAGTGTGGTGTTTCGAAATTTCGGCTCCCGGGAAACCCAAGTGCGAGACCTCCTGTCGTCGCACATCCCAAAATCCCGATCGAGGAAACCCTGAAATTGTAGAGCATGTTTAGAGTGTGGTGTTTCAGAGTTTCGGCTCCCGGGAAACCCAATTGTGAGACTTCTTGTCATTGCACATCCCAAAATCCCAATGGAGGAAACCCCCAAAATAGTAGAGCATGTGTTAGAGTGTGGTGTTTCGGTGTTTTGGCTCCTGAGAAACCCTAGTGCGAGACCTCTTGTCGTCACACATCCTGAAATACCGATGGAGGAAACCCCGAAATAGTAGAGCATGTTTAGAGTGTGGTGTTTCGGGGTTTTGGCTCCCGGGAAATCTAGGTGCGAGACCTCCTGTCGTCACATATCGTGAAATCCCAATAGGCGAAATCTCGAAATGGATTAGCACACATGGTTTTGGTGTTTCATCATTTCGGTACCTGGGATCTCCAAAGGTCATTTTTTCCTCCTGTTCGCTAGACATGAAATTTATGATGGATGAAACCCCAAAAAGGGTTTGGCTGATATAGGTCCTTTGGTGTTTCGGCACTCGAAAAAGCGAAGGGAAGGAGACCCTCGCTCTCTTATACCATGAAAACCCGGTATGCGAAACCCCGAAAGGTGGAATGTCAAGCTTCAATCTGAGGCATTATTATTTGTGACGAACTATTGGTTCCCTTCGGGTTTCGACACCTCGAAAGCCAGGGAATCGAGAATACATGCTTTGCGATTTCCCAAATCGCGAAAGCCGGGAGCACCTCTCTGGTACGGCCTTTGGTCATCGTCGATGATCATATGGGTATGGATAAGGGATGGTAGGATCTACAACAGTCCCCATAGGAATTCAGGGACTCTGATCCTTAGAGAAGAGAAAGAAAAGAAGAAATTTTTTAGTCTTCTTAAGTGGGGGTGTTACATCGCCTTTCAAGGTACAAGTTAATTTTGATATTCATGTATTTGAAGGACAGATAGATGCAGAAGCCCTAGACAAATGGTTAAATCTGATAAAATTTTATTTCTCTGTTCACAAATTTTCTGACAAAGAAAAGATTACCTTCGCACTCCTTAAATCTCTCTCTGATGTCAAACATTGGTGGGAAACTTATTGGGAGCAGAGTTCCATAGAGGAGTTTGAAATATATGGGGCCGATCCCACTTGGGCTTTTTTGTGTGGATGCGGTAAAGGAATAATATTACCCTATTGGAAACTATGAGGACCAGTACATGAGATGGACCACACTGTGGCAAGAGAGGGGCCAAGCAGTTCCAGAGTTCACCAATAACTTCCATACCTTATGCACCAATCTGGGTATCAAAGACTTTGAATGACATTTGGTTCTGAAATATCGTGGGGCTATACACAGATACATCCAAACTGAAATTGATTTTCTAGACATCTCATCACTCGATGCTGCCTATCGATATGTTGTTAAAATCGAGCAGAAATTTGAGCACCAGAACAAAGGGGATTTTGGTTTTGCAAATCCACCACAACCAAAGTATGACAAAGATGTCCCTAACAAATAGTCTCTCGAAAACCAGTCCAAGCCATATGAAAAGAAAGGTCATGGGAAGACAAAGAAGAACACCGGAAAATTGTACAATTTCCACAAAATCCCGTGGCACAACACCAATGAATGTCACTCAAAAAAGTCATTGGTGTCCGAGATCAAAGACTTGGAGCCGAACCCTGATTCATAATATGATTATGAAAATACTGGTAAAGGATAGATCATTGACGCAGACCCCATGCTATTGTCGTGACTGCAATAATTCAACCAGAAGAACCAACAGATCCTGAAGAGTGGGAGTTCCTTTTTCATTCATAGATGTGGGTGAAGGGGACCTCGCTACATTTTATTGTTGATAGCAAAAGCCAGAAGAACCTCATCTCAGCAGAGGTCATCAAATAGTTGGGATTGTCGACAACACCACACCTGCAGCCATACAACATCGGGCGGCTTCGCCAAGGATGATATCTTCGTGTCAACCAAAAATGTCGATTGTCATATGGAATCCAATCCTTCAAGGATGAGGTATTATGTGATGTTTCCCCACTAGATGTCTATGATGTTCTCTTGGGCCAACCATATATGTGGAAGCGCCATGTTGTTTATGAGTCTCGACCCTGTAGTGTCATTGTTTCTTTGGGGGTTCATCTCTATAGAATACCAGAGGTAGTTCCGACTACTGTCTCACCTAAAAACTTCCGCAAGGTAGTATCTCATACTGCAAAATTCATCTGCTTCACAATTTGTTCAAAAGGGGAATAGAAGGACACTGCATCCACTACAGCTTCACCCTAAGCACCTTCTATCCAACAAAAGTAGGTCGACAAGGTTGCAGTAAAGAGAAAATATTCCTTCTGCACATCGTCCTCTCATGTAGCTCAACTTGTTGAACAACCTCAGCCTCAACAGGTTCGTGATAGACTTCCACAAACTGAGTAGCGTGACGTCTCCAGCAAGGAAAGCATCTCACTAAGATGCAGATTCAGCAAACACTTTTCCCTCTCCCCCGGGAACTCAACGTAATGGAGACCATTTCTTCCTAAGGAGGGAGGATTGATCCAGTTGGATATCGGTGGCCACCCACCTTTTCAGATTGGATCAAAACATTTTTTTGGCAATTTTGGCAATTTACTATTTTTAACAGGTTTTAACTTCCAGGGCCATTTTGAGGGCCTAAATGAAGGTTTTTCAAGATTGAGGTTCTCAATTATAGCCAAAGGAATTATTTCCCCCCCCCCCCAAACCGAATCTCCTTGATGATACCTTTCCAACGATATATCATATGCCTAAAATGGAGATCGTATGCAAAAGTTATGACCCCGAGAAGTTGATGTACTAACTTACCCAAACGGGGCCCACATGACTTTTGGTGCTTCATCTCCTAGGGTTAGGGTTTTCGGATGTCTAGGGTTTTTGGCATTCTTGTTTATTGTAAAAATTCCTTCAGAGCCTCATTGTAATCATCTTCTTGTGAATGCGAGTAGCCGTCACATCTCTTCTCAGAGATAAGCTGCCACCATTCTAGCGAGTCTTTCACTCTGTATTTTTACAGTCTCTGTACATTTATTTCATTAATATAAATCATGTATTACTATATCTCTGTTTTTATGGTTGCATCTCTGATATATTTCTATTATATTATTAGATATATGTGATATCTTTGTGCATTTCTTTATTATATCTCCGCTCTCATTTCGTGCCGAAAATAATCTGGATCATTCCACGTACCACTCGAATTTGTGATTTCCGCGTACCTGAAATGTCGAATCAACTTGACACTTGTCATTGTCTGATTGCACCACATGTCCTTATTGACGTGGTCTTCCATGTGTCCTTGCTAACATTATCTGATGACGTGGTCTTCAACATGTCCTTGAGGACGATATTTGCTGACGTAATTTGTTGACGTGGATGTCTCTAATCTAACGATCATTGTCTAATCTCCAGATCCGATGGTCCTTATTCATTTCGGATTTCTAGTCTTCGGGTTTTTCAAATCTCAAACTTTTAGGAGTGCAACCTCTTCGAATATCTATATCTGAAGTGAATTTTGTTTGTTCAATCAAGATCTTGAATCGACGGCTCGATCTTTCTGAGATGCAACTTTGCTATCTTATCCTGTCCTTCCACTCGAAATTTATTCGATGGTTGATGGAAATTCGCATTATGGGGATTTCAAATCTCAAAATTTTAGGAGCGTAACCTCCTCACATATTTATATCTGAAGTGAATGTTTTTCATTTGATCATGATCTTATATCAATGGCTCGATCTTTTTGCGATGCAGCTTTGCTAGATTATCATGTCCTTCCACTTGAAATTGATCTGACGGTTGATGAAAATTCACATTCTGGGGATTTGAAATCTCAAACTTTCCTGAGTGTAAACTCCTCACATCTTTAGACCCAAACTAAATGTTGTTCATCGATCATGTTCTCAGATCAACGGCTCGATCTTTCTGCACGCTCCTCCTATCTGGACATTGATCCGATGACCACTGTCGCTCCTCCTCCTGAGCCTACACTTCCTTCGGACTTGGAAGAATGTATAAGTGTCAAAGGCCTCAACCTTTGAGCCTTCTGTGAGTCCTGATGACTTGGACCTCATCTGTGCTTTCTGGAAGCTGCTATCTGTTCTGAGCTTTCTCGTCTCCGCATACTGTTCTCTTCTCCTCCTGAGATTACGCTTCTTTTCGATATTTGATCTGCATACTTACACTATTACTCCTGAGATTTTATTTTTGTATTGTTCTCTTCTTCTTCTAAACTTATGCTTTCCCTATTTGATCTTTGCATACTCATTCTATTCCTCCCAAGATTTGATTTTCATATTGTTCTCTTCTTCCTATGAACTTATGCTTTCCCTGTTTTCCATCATTGTTTATTTTCTCATTGTTTATTTTCTTGCCTGTAAACATACCATCGTCGTTGTTTTTATTGCCATCAATGACATGCACACTCTACCTGTAAACATGCCAATAATATCCCCCTTTGGCATTGATGTAAACCCTGAAGGAATGCACTATTATACTTAGACCTCCAACTGTAGAATCAAGACCACACCTTTTCTCCCCCTTTGACATCAATGTTGAATAAAACATGCTCCCCCTGAGCTGTTGCAGTACTTGTCGGAGTTATCATATACTCAACCAATACATACTCCCCCTGACAGGATGGATTCTCTTATTTGAGTCCTACAAAGTATTTGTATCTAACTCAGAGTCTTCTCCTTCTGATTCTTGGACCTGTTCATCTTCAGCTTCAGCTGTGTCCTCTGTAGCAGACTCAATATTGCTCACCTCTCTTACTGGGACTCCTTCATCAACCTTTTATTGTCATAATTGAATGACTCCCCGTGTCACTCTTCTATGATATTCTATTACAAAAACTTCATTTTTATTCCATGATGCCTACAATCCAAGGATTTTATGACCAGATTAATCACAAAAAAAAACCATTACAAACACTCTCATACATGCTTTCCCTTTTTACAAATGAAGGACCTGTGTTAGACTTCTTAGGAGTACTGATTTCTTCCTTGTTGTATACAAGGTCAGATTTGTCATTTGGTTATATTTGACTATCCAAGATCTCATCCAGGGTCATGGAGATGTTCAAGAACTTGATTTGGGTATTTTACTTCTCAACCTTCACAACTTCTGCTTCTGTCTTATGACATGATTCTTCTTCTACTTCTTCTTTTCTTGCATGGGAGTATTCAATATCAACATCATTATCTTTCCTTATGCCTTTAGCCACCACTTGTCCCAAGTTTATATTTTTTACCTTACAGTCTTTGGACATGAACACCTCTTCACAACCTCTATCACACATTTGAATTATACTGAGAAAATTATGTTTCAGACCATCTACAAGCAGAACATCCCGGGAATCGCCTTTGCCATTACTCAAACTCACCATCCCTTTGCCCTTGATTTTACCTGGTTCATCTTTTACTTATAGACATAAGCTTATCCGTGTCTCCAGTCATGTGCTTGGAACATCCACTGTCTATATTCCAAGAGTCCTTTTGTTTTTGAGTTGAAAGTACTAGACCAGATTTCCACTATGTTTCTTTTTCCATGTGCTGGCATTTCTACCTAAGGGTTTTATCCTTGGATCTTATTTGTAATTATTCATATGGAAATGTGCAGCCTTGTGACCAAATTTATGATAGTTATATAATTCGAGCTCATTGTTCAATAGGTCAAAGTGATTGGTGTAATGTTGTCTACTCATTGGTTGTTCATTATTTCTTGACATCCTCAGTTGCATGTCTCTAAACTTAATTTGACCATTTGCAATATGTGGTTGTTTGTTACTTGACTGTATCATTCTTTATTGTGGATGATATTTATTCCTTGGGTGTCTTGGTTTCTCATGTCTAAATCTTAAGGAACAATTTACAACTTTGTGGCCAAAGGTAGAACAATAGAAACAACATCCATAGAAAAAATATTTATACTTGGAAAATGGTTGTCTTCTTTGAGTAGGTGGATTTCTTTCATGCTGATTATTTCCTCGAACAGAGGGTGTATTATTTCTTTGTTTTACAGATTCAGTTTTGGCACATTTTTCTTTACTCCTCCTTGGTGGTTAATTATCTTCCTTTGTTTCTGCAGGTTTGATGTTGTCATTGGTTGTAGATTTGACAAAATTGATGGGTTATTTGTTGCTTGGTTGACCACTACTTGATCCCTCTTCATAACCCAAACCAGTTTTCAACTTTGGATTCCTTTGCTGATTCAGAATGGTGGCTAATCCTTCTGAGGATTTGATACTTGACATATTCTGATGATACACAGCTTGAAACTTCTCCAACTCTTTCCTAGTTTTCACTACTTCTTCTTCCAAAGCTTCACATCTTGCCTTCTTTTCTAATAATTGTTGTTTTACAATATCTTCGATTTTTTTTGCCTCTTCTAATTCCACTTTTAGCAGGGAAAAGTATTCATCATGTTTTTTACTTCCCTTCTCGAATTGCATCAACAATTGTTTTTTCTTTATCTTCTTAAGTCCGAGTCTGTCAATCTATTCCAAAGCGTTGATCAACTCTCCTTCCAAGTCAACCATAGGTTTTTCATAATCAGCATCACTTCCGATGATTTTATTATCATAATACTCTTTGGCCATAAGAACGAAGTCATTTACCTTATCTTCACATAAGAGTCATTATCTGTGTCTTCTAAAGAGTCATCATTGTTTACACATAAACTTTTCCTTTTATCAAATATCTTGGATTTGTACTTCTCTTCACCTTCAGAGTTCTGGTCCTTCTTCTTGTGTGGACACTTATATGCAAAGTGACCTATCTTTCCACGGTTAAAACATTTGAAGGGAAAATTTCCTTGGTACTTGCCTGATCCTTTCTTTAGTCTTCTCACAAATGTTTCTTCAATTTCAGCAGGCTCAAAATCCTCATTCTTGTCTTCTTTAAATGATGCTTCTCTAGTGGTATATTTATCTTTACTAATCATCATTTCATAAGTAGTTAGAGTTCCTAGGAGTTGATCAATAGACATAGTCTTAAGATCATTCAATTGTTCTATTGCAAAAAAAATTGGATTGAATCTATCAGGCATAGATATTAAGATATTCTGAACTAATAATACGTCTTCAATCTTCTCACCAAGAGCTTTCATGGCATTCACAAGCTCCTCAAGTCTTAATAAAAATTTATTAATTGTCTCATCCTCATTCATCTTTAGTTATCTAAACTATAATCTATAGGTTTGAATCTTGTCATCCTTTACCTTCTCATTACCTTCATAACTTCTAATGAGTTTGTCCCACATTGCTTTGGCATATTCTAAGTGCATAACTTTTAAAAATTATGCTTCTACAAGCCCACTTAGAATAACATTCATAGCCTTAGCATTGAACATGAATTCTAGCTCGTCATCCTTGTTAGCTAGTAAAAATGACTTTACATAACAAGTCTCTACCACATTCCATACATATGCACCTAAAGCCATTATGTAGGTTCTCATCCTAACCTTCCTGAAGACAAAGTTTGTTCCATTTAATAGGGGGGCCTTATTGGTTGAATTTCCTTCATGACTTGTCATGTTTAAGCTTACTGATCTACCTTTGAATAAAAGGAACCAAATCTGATACCAATTGTTTGACAACTGAGAGGGGGGGGGGGATGAATCAATTGTTACTGTTCTTAAACAATCATGCCCATTTTAAAATCTTTACAAAACACTCAATGATGATCACAATAATCAAGGGACGTAAGAAATATAATATTCAACATCAATCACACACATGAAATATACAGAGACATATATTTCCTGAGGAAACCCATAAAGGGAAAAACCTATTCTTCTTGATATGATATGTAATCTTTATTTTCTGTACATTATCATTCTTAGGAGCACCACCTCCCTTTGAGGCTACTACCTCTGATTTACAAGCTGCAACTTGCTGAGAGAACCAACTCTTTGGTTTCTATAGCACCCACTAGAAGGAAGCACCAACTCCCTAACTGTTCCAGCATTAATTGGATAGAAGCACCAACTTCCAATTACACATGCACCAACCTGTATAACAAAAGAACAATAGTTCTCCCTTGCACCAACCTGTATAAAAAAGAAAAAAGAGAAATAGTTCTCCCTTACACCACCCTACCACCCTGGTTTTTATGGCTACAACCAGATGGAAGCTACAACTCCCTGTGTTCAAGAACCCACTTGAAACTCTGTGGACAACGGTCCTCCCTAGCACCACCCTTCCACCTTGAAATATAAATATTTTCTTACTAGACTCTATTATAGTGATACTGTATTTATCAATAGCTTACCAGTCTCATCATTGTTCTGCTACACTTCTCTGCTCTGCCTACACCAGTGTCTCTCTACTCACATCCCCTTGTTCTTTTTGTTCTTCTGCGTTTTATGCTCTGTGCAATATTTCCCTTCTATGCGCTATGCATCTTCTGTGCGCTTCTTCTACTGCACATAGCATGCTTCTACCTACATGAGTAACTCTCAACAGAAGCAACAACCTCATTCTATGCATTGTGCCTTTTATATACTCTTCTGGTCCTTTGGAAATCCATATTCTTACTGCATGCAGAAACTATCAAAGATCCATGCCTCACTTCTCCATTTTGCATGAAATTCAAAAGCTAAGTCCTCTTCCATATCATCCACACAACTCATATTATTATTTGGCATTTATGTTGAGTCTATTCGTCATCAGTGGCTTATCCTAAGATACTTCACATTCTCTGGCAGTGCAACACTTCGTCTTCGTTGTCACAGTCGAGTCTATCCTCCTTGTTGTAGTTACAAACTTCGACACTTTTCCATCTGTCAATTATATCTATGATGAGTCTTTATTCCACTGGAAGTTACCTCAAGTCTCTTCATCTCCTCTGGGGAGAACCCTGATATTATTTGAATTCTCTAGCAGATGCAATCAGTCGTTTTCTATAGTTACAATCAGTCTGTCTCGGCAGTTACAGAGAGAACCTCCACACGCTCATCCCTTTAGCGCCTTTTCTGTTCCTGTGAAAACATCACAGTGGGATCTATCTTTTTTTGTTGAGCCCCTTCCTTTCACATGACCATCGGTGGTGACTAGGGGTCAATCACTTCAGGACTTTAGGTTTTGCGGTCATCTGTCTTGAGTCATCTTGACTCTCCTAACTCCTGATATCCCAAACTTTTAAGTGGATCCTAGCAATGTGCTAGCTCCTCCATCGATATGACCTTGGGCGATGAGCTCATGTGACCACGCGATTGCATGCGCATCCATAAGTGTTTTGAGGGAAACCTACTTTTCTCCCCACAGTTCACTATGAGCCTCCACACATCCTTTCTCCAAAACCGTCCTTTCTCCAAAACCGTGGTTTCAATTGCGACCCGCTCATGAAAAATTAAAGGTCGAGCATGTTCTGGCCCCTCAATGGAGCATTACCATTGATCTCATGATCTTGATGATGCTCCTGAATGGACGGTTCATATTTGTCCTCTCAAGTTTGTGGACTAGATCTCACCTTCCTAAATCAATGACGGAGATTTACTTCGTGATTCGGGATTTGGGAGTTTCAAATCTAAAACCTTGTTGCTGCTGACTAGATATCTTCTGGAATGGAAGATCTTCTAACATTTGTCCTCTTCAATCGATGATTGGGATTTATTCTGTAAATATGGACTTAGGGCCTTTCAATTCTCAAACTCTCCTTGCTCTAGGATCATTTCACTTGGAGTCCATGATCCAATGACACGTCTCCCTCTCAGATCAACGATCGATATCTCCTTCGGGTCTCCAGACTTCGGAGATTTCAATTCTCAACCTCCACTTGCTAAAAACGCTTTTAGCCAGAGTCCATAGATTCCTGCCATGTTTCGTCCTCGAATCAATGGTCCTCGTTCACTTCGGGACTTCAGGGTTTGACAATCTCAACTCTCAACTTTATTTCATTCTTCCTTTTCTTTTTTCCAAAGTTGACAATCTACTGACGTGTGTCCTCTTTAATCCAATGGATATCCTCCACTCCAGAACTTCGGCCTTCGACAATATCAAACCTTTCTCCTTCGCATTTTCTCAGAGAAGTTTCAACTAGATTTCACGATCCCTTGACATGTATCCTGCTACATGATTAATGATCGATAATACACCCGAAGTGATATGCAGATTAGATGACTCGTATCCACTTTGGGTCTTCGACATTCGGGACTTTGGGTCTTAGGGCGAGTACTGGTGGTAAAACTCCCGAAGGAAAACTCCCAACATGATGTAACTCTTGTGTCACTCGATGATGTGTCACGAGCCAAGAAACTACCACGTATCACTCAGAATTGTGAATTCCACGTACCTAAAATGTTGAATCAATGTGACACTTTTCATTATCTGATTGCACCACGTGTCCTTGCTGACATGGTATGCCACATGTCCTTGAGGACACGATTTTCTGACGTAATCTGTTGACGTAGATATCCCTGATCTAACGGTCATTGGTTGATCTCCAGATTCAACGGTTTTTATTCATTTCGGATTTTCGGTCTTTGGGTTTTTCAAATATCAAACTTTTAGTAGTGTAACCTCTTCGCATCTCTATATATAAAGTGAATGTTGTTTGTTCGATCAAGATATTGAATCGATGACTCGATCTTTCTGTGATGCAACTTTGCTAGCTTATCTTGTCCTTCCACTTGAAATTGATCTGACGGTTGACAGAACTTTTTATTCCAGGTATTTCAAATCTCAAACTTTCAGGAGCGTAACCTCCTTGCATCTTTATATCCAAAGTGAATGTTGTTCGTTCGATTAGGATCTTAGATTGACGGTTCGATATTTCTACGGTGAAGCTTTTCTATCTTATCCTGTCCTTCCACTCTAAATTGATCTGACAACTCACAAAACTTCACATTCCAGGGATTTCAAATATCAAACTTCCCTCAGTGTAAACTCCTCACATCTTCAAACTTGAACTAAACATTGTTCGTCGATCATGTTCTCATATTGACGGCTCAATATTTCTACACTCTCTTCATGTCTAGACACCGATCTGATGGTCGTTGTCACTCCTCCTCCTGAGATTACTCATCCTCCTGACTTGGAAGAATGTCTAAGTGTCAAAGGCCTCGATATTTGATCCTTCTATGAGTCCTGATGACTTGGACTTCATCTTCCCTTTCTGGAAGTTGTTATCTCTTCTGATCTTTCTCATCTCTGCATATTGTTCGCTTCTCCTCCTGATCTTATGCTTCTTTCCAAGATTTGATCTATGCATACTTATGCTATTCCTCCTGATCTTTGATTTTCATACTGTTCGCTTCTTCTTCTGAACTTATTCTTTCCCTGTTTGATCTTTGCATACTCATGCTATTCCTCCTGAGATTTGATTTTCATACTATTCGCTTCTTCTTCAGAACTTATGATTTCCCTGTTTTCCATCATTGATGCTTTCCTCATTGCTTATTTTCTTGCCTATAAACATACCATCATCGTTGTTGTTCTTTCCATCAATGACAAGCACACTCTGCCTATAAACATGCCAACATTATGGATGTCTTGTGCCCAAAACTTAGGCCAACAATGAAATTGACAAGGCAAAACTATTGAAGAGGCTTGGAAATTATGGTGTCAAGACCACTCAAAGAGAAGAATAAAATCCCTCCCCTTGATTGTCACCTAGTATGTATGGGTGGACATAAATGCCTCTATTTTTCATGATAATTCATCTCTTCCAGAAATCATAGCTTCTCAAGGTCTCAACATTTTATCCCATTTCCCCCATGTTCAAGGTACAGAGCCAATCAAATTCATCTATCTTGAGACAGTTGATCCTTTCTCTCCATGGGCCTTCTTTGATGGAGCTTGACAAGAAAACAATGCCCAAAGAGGTGGAGGATATGTCCTTTTTCTTTCCTCCATCGAATCTTTTAGTCGTTCTATGGGTTTTCGACTAAGACTGAATAATCATGCAGAACTTCTGGCATTAAAAATATTACTCCTCTTTGCAAAGTAAAAATCTATCCAGGCCATACAAGGTTTTGGAGACTTGATGTTGGTTATTAACTGGATAAGGAAAAAACTAATTCGTCATAGTTTGTTCTTGCAACCACTACTTGAAGAATTTTTTAGAATTGTATCCACTTTTGACTCCTCTTTAAAACATGTTTTCAAGGAGAGTAATGAGGCAACCAATCACCTCTCTAAAATAGGTGTTCATTTGGCTCAAGGGAACATAACAGTCACACAATATGATGGGGATTCCTCATCGGAATATCCTTTTTTGCCTACAGTTTAATTCCTTTTTGGATGATGTATAACCAATTTATGGTTGTTACTAGGTTAAATGGTACTTGTTAAGACTCTTCTTAAACTTCATATACCGGTTGAACAGGTGGAGGTATGTCTTTTTAATGAAATGGATTTTTATGAACATATGTGTTGATTTAGATGGTAATGTTATATGGATATTTATGCTCAACAAGTCACATCCTTGGCTAGTTTTTTGATGGTTTAGTATATTCCTGATGTATGAGAGCTTCAATGTACTGTGGTTTATATCACCTTTTGGAAATATCTTTAACTTTAAAATGTACGGAGGGCCCCCTACGATCTCTACTCAATTATGTATTGATTAGGAACGTTGGTTTTTGTGTCTTTTGGGTTTATTTTTTTCCCATAAAATCATAAAAATGCATGGTTCAACATGCATTTATGCAAAAAATAATTTTCTTTTTCTTCTCGAAAATAAAAATTATGATTTTTCCAAGAAAAAAACATCCAACCATATTCAGTAAATGAAGATCGTTTGACTATTTGTAAAAACACATGTGAATATTCTTAACTATCGGTAAGCTTCATTAATATTGATGAATAACTTGAAGAATAATGAGATAATATAACAAGAAATAAAAGAACTCAAATTACATATGCCACTTCATCTTCAACGTCCATTTATATAGCATGACTATTCTCCATCATATAAAATATCAAATTACATTACAATATGAGCTCACAAAAATCCAATTTTGAAGACACTCCGAAAATCCATTGTTTAATGCAAAAAGAGAGTTTAAAATTGAATTCCTTGTAAAAAATCATGAAAAGTGAGTATAATATTGGCCATATTCCGAACAGGCTCAATTTTACCCTCTTTGGCATGTAAAACAATATTCTACAATCTCATTAATGAAAATATGAAGCAATACTTTTACAAATGACCTTTAACCACAAAACAGACTTCAAATTCACGATCCTTGTAGAAAAAACGAATCCAATGAGTATAAACTTGACTACATTCAGACAAAGTTCCATATGGCACGCAAAATGAGATAATTCCAAAACTTAGGTGATCTCTTGCATGCACTTCTATGCACTCCATACCTCGAGATCCATACCACCTCAAGATATGTACCCTTCTTGGAATCCGTACACATTGGAATGTGTCTAATTCTTGGTATATGTGCCCATAAAATAGGCCATGGGCCTTTAACCACCATCCATAATTTTTGGTAGGAATTAAATATATGGTTGTGAGTTTTTTATAACAAGTGTTATAATTGGCATATTTATTAGTGGATTGCATATAATTCATTGGCATGAACAGGAGGTCCAGGGTTCAAAACCAGTGGACTCATTTTTATGGTATGTATATGATTATATATACTATATATAGTATACAGTTCAAATGTGTTGGTTATATGATTCGTTAGCCACCAAATTTTTTGGAGTGTGGTCATGTGGATTAGTAAATAACCAGGAGCTATGGGCTTATCCCTTGACCCCTTTCCCCTCTGAATTAAAATTTAAACAAATTTAAATAAATACTACACTACATATGGTTGAGAACTAAATTAATGACACATTGGCAGTGGGGCTTGAGTTAAGACTTTGGAAGGTTATTGAGGTCATGGTTTTGACCCCTATTGACTCCATAATTTTTACATACATTCACCAATATTGGCCAATGGGAGGCTGCCATGTGGAAACCTCTCATTGGCTAACATTGCCATGTGTTAATACTTGAATCATCCACTTGAAGGTATGACTTGCCAACTCAACTTCCAACTCACTTTTCAAATGGATATGCCATGTCACTTGTTGTATGGCCATGTTCCATGTGTCACCCTTGGAGTGGTGACACATGCCACCTTGACTCTATTGACTTTTTTCCTGGTTTGACCAAACTTTGATTGCTCATAACTTTTGCATACGACCTCTATTTGACTTTTCGTTTGCATTGTTGGAAAGATGATAATGACATCTACAAAATGATTCCATTTTATCAATCATTTGAGATGGTCAAATTTTGAGTTTTCTAGACCCCCTAGGACCTCTCTGAGCATTTTGTATCCTCCTAGATCATTGGAGAAGGAAGATACTTTGGAAAACATAGTAGATTCTTTGAATACGTTTGTGAGTGTTGTGAAGTTCTCTCAGTGTAGAGAGGCAATGGGCATTTCTGCCCTGGTTCAGTGAACATAAGTTTAGGTTCTCCCGTATCAGTAAAGAAGAAAAAAAGTGGGAGAATGTTGAGTAGTTATATTCTTTGCAGTGAAATAAAAATCAATCAACTATCTAGTCTAGGTTGATCAGCTAGGTGATAAGTTTACCAATGAGTTAAGTCGAGTCGCTAGTTAAAGTTGAGGTTGAAGTGATCGACCAGGAAGTCAAAGTTGAAGTAATTGATGGGAAGTCGAAAGGTCAACCAATAACAAGTGTAGCATCCCCAACAACCAACTGGGTTATGCCAACCAAAAATTTGAACTTTGATACCAAATAAAAACATACAAATACTCTGCAAATACATTGATTCATACAAAATAATAATAAAAATACACATCCAACATACACAAGAAAAACCCATTAAAATAAACGCATAAATAATAATGAAGCACATAATTTAACACACAATTGAAACTTATCTTGATAAAAATATCTCCAACTGCATGAAGACCTTCCACGTTCCTCCCAACCTTAGACCACACTGCTCAAAAATATCAACAGTGGGTCACCCCCGAGCTGGGGCTAAACGCCACCTAGGTAAAGGAATTCCTAACTAGGATGATGTATCTCTGACAATAGGAAACTCAGTCACAGGTGCCAACACGAACTAACAACCTATAGTCCCTCATTCCCCACATTCCTATCCCACCCCAGAAAGTGTGCCCCTTCTCTGCTCAATAGTTCCTTGGTTTCCCCACTTCCTTTCCAT
The DNA here is from genome assembly GCA_009831015.1 of Picea engelmannii. NCBI lineage: Eukaryota > Viridiplantae > Streptophyta > Pinopsida > Pinales > Pinaceae > Picea > Picea engelmannii. The sequence goes on from ML780382.1 coordinate 979,712, forward strand.
GGCTTCAACAACAGGATGAACAAGAAGTCTCAATGCCATGTAGTTGGAATTTGACACCTTCAGAAAATCAATTCCCTACAATTCTTTCACCTAGAAAGAATTTCTCAGGGGCCTGACAACCCACCTCTTCAATATCCCATGGGCCTGACAACCCACTTCTTAAGTCTAGATCCTAATCTAACCAGGTACAGGTACAAGTACAGTGACAGTAACAGGAAGATTTGAAGGACAGATGAATGAGTGAGTGAATGATGATGGAATCGTGGAAAATGAACTAAGTCCAAACTATATGTATGCATGTTCCAAACTTGACACTTGTCATGTTGAGAACTACCTTGGCCCACTTATAGCCATCCTTAGAAATTAGGATAAAATAATTATCTATACTTTATACTTTAAGGAATATTAATACAATATTCCTTTTGGCTTAAGATCCCTAGTTTATCCCCTTAAACTTAACTTTTAGCCCCCTTTCCCTATCTAGTAGAGTTTATCCCCCCATACTCTTTTACATGGTTGGTTTACCACAGTGATGTGTTTCTCATTAATATTTGTGTATGATTTACATTTATAATATAAACATATTGTCCTTTTTGTATCTAAGCTCACTAGCCTAAAAAACATGAACATATACACAAAGGCTCTCTGGGCTCAAGATCATGAACTCAAGTTGTTGCGCGCGATATCATAGGATGTTTACAATTCTTCTTTTAGTGTGCAACACATATGCAAATTATAATATGAAGGAACTTATAAAACTAATTCCAAGACTTGATACAAGAAACTCACTAGCTTATATACATATGTGCATTTATATTTACCTTTATAGTTTGGGTTTGGCCTATAGGTATTACATTCCCCTCCCCCTTATTTATTGATGGAGGAGCATCACTCCAAACCAGCTACGTGCCATCTAGCTAGCACATCAAGTGCGCATTCAATGGAAGGAGAGAGGTGCAACCCTCTCATTTTTTAAAATTTGAAAATTTCCTTAAATGGTTGTAAGGTTGAGATCTAGATCTGATTTGGGCTAGACAACCATTCAATGTAATTGAATGTAAATTAATGAGAGTTGGTGAGAATGGAGGGAAGCACTTGAGGAGCCCCTTTTTGTAAAAATATCTTCTTTTGTTTTTCAGTTAGAGTAGAAAGAAGAACTAAAAGAATAGGGAGAAGAGAGGAAGTCGTGACTCTGTTGCAGTCCGAGCTCACATTGTAAAGAGACATTTCATATTAATACAATCATAGCATTTTTTCCTGCATGTTGTTGTTCATGTGTTTGTGAGTTCATGAATGAATGCCTTTATGTGTTGATTATATGTTGTAGATGTATGTTAGATATGAATTTGCAGGGATAGATAGATTTTCCTATCTGTGAGTTCTTTGATTTCAGGTTTGGATTCTTTGTGGTTTCATGCAAGAGTGCATGACAGAGTACTACGGTCTCTGAAAACTAGTGCAGGAGTGCACTTCTGAATTCTGCGGAATTTCAGACAAGGACGTGCCAGGAGGGTGCACCAGCTGAAGTCATTGACTAAAGGAAGAATCCTCAGGGTTGTTGAACACCCTGAAGGAAGAACTGTGCTGAGGAGAGTACAGAAGAGAGGAGAAGCAGAATTGTTGAGAATTCTATAAAGGCTCTGCCAGAAGGGCATTGAGAAAATGCATAGGATGCATTGAGGAGAACTCTATTTCCAGTTCGGTCAGAAGACAGAGTCACTGAGGATTATGGAGAACTCTGCCAGGTGGGCATTGAGTTGGTGCAAGTGTGCATGGAAGGAACTCTTGTTCGAGTTCTGAGGTAAGAGAAGTGTCATAGAAATACACTCACAAGGTTACTGAACACCTTGTAGGCTCAGCAAAGCGTGCTTGAGAAGGAAGTTGTAGAAGAGGGCACTTCCATCCCTTCAAGGAGAGAAAGGGATAGAGACACTTTGAGGTCCGAGAAGTTGAAGTTCAAGCAGGAAAAAGACCTGTGCAAGGAGTGCACCAGGCTAACATTCGAGTGAAGTGGTGATAGATAGTTGTCTGAAGGCTTGTCAGGCACAAGGAGTGTGTATAGGTGAGAACTTGTCTCAAAGTTCTTAAGATCAAGAAGGATCACACCGTTGTGTGCAAGAATCCTGCAAGGAGTACATATGTCGAGAAACTTGCGAGGTTTTAGAGCGAAGCAAGCTCAAGAGGGACAACGTTTCTAGAATGAAGGCGAGTTCATCAGAGTTAGATCGAACTCAAAGAGGAAGAAAAGGATGAGGTATTTGAAACTTTGAAAATCTTCTAAGGAGAAGGGAAGGAGCGCATGCTTAGGAAAGAGTAACAGCTACCATTGGATCAGTAGTATAGATAACCGTTGATCACAGGATCATGGAAAACTACGCGGAGGTTAAATCCATAGAGGTGGCATAGTGGAAGAGATGAATTGGACGGTGGAGATGCTTTGTGGAGAAGTGTGAAATGTGATGAGCCGTTGGAACTCGTAGAGCAGTGAGGGGATTAAGTGTATCGAAGTTCGGGGAATGGAATGACTAGTGGTTTGCATCGCTGCATTTCAAACTCCTAGTTACCGAAATCCTGAAAACATCGGGACCATTGGATGAGAAGAAACAGGAGCGTTGATCCCCCTTTGGAGTGGAATTTTTTCATTTCGGTATTTCGGGGTTTAGAATTTCGGAAATTCCAATGACAAGGAGTCGACGCACTTTGCATTGAAAACCCCGAATTCACGAAACACGACTTGTCTCGGGAGTGGAATTTCGACATTTCGGCATTTCAGGGTTCAGAAAGTAGAGGAGGTTGTGATTTTGGAATTGACAGTTTCAAACTCTCGGTTCATGAAATCCTTAAGTCTCGTGCTCAGATTTCTCTATTTCAGAGTTTGGGGTTTGGGGTTTGGAGTGGCAAGGGATTTTGGAGTCGCTGCATCATGAACTCCCAGTTGTGAAATCGCACCAGGCATTGGATCTGGAGTTCGGTGGCCTGAGAGCCACTGGATCAAAGATACGTGCACAGGGTTGAGTCTTGAGGAGGTGCACATGAAAAAGGATATGGGTCGTCAGATCTAACATCAAGGACCGATAACCATCAGATATGGAAGGAGGTGCGAGGGGTTTAATCCTCATAACCAAAAAGGGAAGAGGACTCGTCAAGTCCCGAAAGCATCGGGGCCATTAATAAAGGGGACACGTGGTGAGTGGTCAAGGTTCGGGGAAAACCCTAAAAGGTTCTCTCAAGGGGTATTATTTCGTCATTTTGGGACCCGGGAGGTTGAAGGACCAAGAACCGTCTGCAGCTGGAATCACAAAATCGTGAATTCTGAAATCCAGAAAAGTGGACCGTGGTCATGGGTAGAGTTCGGCATTTTGGAAACCGAGAGTTGGAAGGACAAGGAGCCTGGGAGAGCTCACAGGTAGGAGTCTTGAAACTGCGAAACACGAAAGGTGTGTTGGTTCAGAACAGAGAAGAGCATCAAAAGGGGGGTGAGCACGCAGGCTTTCTCAAGGCCTGTGCCAGAGGATGAAGGGACCTATGTATTCGTTCAAAGGGTTCCAGCAGGATTCAAAGAGCTATTCAGCTCAGAAGAAGAATGATCCAGACACCGGGAGGTCAATGGACCCTGCTGAGGTAGGTGGTCTGTGGAAAGTGGTATCAAAGCTTGATTTTGTATGTATATTGTAGGTAGAGGGAGCCAGAGGAAAAGGAAGACAGAGTGTTGAATCTCTTTGATGATTGTTACAAGGTGTGCAACAATCAATAGACAGTAAGGAGGGATGTACGAAAGGATGGAAGTAGTCAGGGTTGCAGAGTGACAACAACAAGTTTTCCAGGAGGGAAGACAAGAACAAGAGGATGGCTACTTAAGGCCATGGACGCGGTGGAATGAAGAACCACCAGTAGCAGAGAAAAGATGAGATGGATGAAGAGCTTGCTGATATAAGGGAAAGAATGGAAGAGCTTGCACTACGGATGCAGTAGGATGAAAATCTGCATTAGGTATATGAATGGCCCATGAAAACAAAGGTGAAATGGCCAGTCAAAGAATTGTTGGCAAAAAGACGACGAAGACTGTTGAAATGATGGTTGAGGTACACTGAAAGCCTCAAAGACTTAGAGGAAGTGGTTCATGTGTGTGAACCAGAAGCTAGGAGAAATCTCACTGATGATGAGGAAAAGGGATAACTGGATCTCATAGACTGTCAGGAGGACAACCATGGAAATTCATATTGCTAGGAGGGAAATGGTATGAGATTAACAGAGGATCTCATAAACTTCCAGGTGGGAAGAAGTGAACTTTTGAGTTGCCAGGTGGGCAATGGGAAGAGATCAATAGAAGGTATCTCATACTGCCAAGGGAGCAGTAGTGAAAGTTCAGATTACCAAGTGGGCAATGATATGGGATCACTGGATCTCATTGACTTCCAGGTGGGCAGCAGAAAATTCCCAAATTTCCTGGTGGGCAGGGGAAAATAAGTGAAACTGTTTGAAAGTCTCATGAACTCAGAGGAGATTTCAGATCAACAAGGAGTGTTGACATGAGAGAATCATAAGAGAATTATGATCATTGGAGGAATAGAGGTGTTCCTACCATATATCCCAATTGAGGCCAATGAAGGTGTTGCAGATGCAGCAACAACAGGAGGACAACTAGAAAAACTTGTCATGGAGGAAGAAGTGGAGAAGACACTGACATTTTCCCAAGGAGATGAAGGAGATGAGCATTTGGAAGAATGTCTCAAAATTTTCAGCTAGGAAATTGAAAAGGAGATGATTGCATCACTGGATCTTGCAGCAGAATAAGATGAGCATTTGTTGGAATGGCTCGAAATTTTCAGCCAGGGAGTCGAACAGAAGGTAACAATAGAACTGGAGACTACAGAAGTAGAAGAGGAGGAAGCAGACAACATAGATTTTGTTGTTCTGTGTGAAGATATTGAAGCCTTGGAGAGAAGGGTGAAGGTGCAGGGCATGCACATCCAACAGATCAGGTTGAATACATAGGGAGAATACCAACCCAAGGAGTGACTGGAGGAAGATGGAAATACACCAGCAGGAGAAATGGAAGAAGCAAAGTTGTCAAACGGAGAATCTGAGAAACAATTCAGTGAGGAGACTGTAGAGCTGGAGTCTGCAGTAGAGTGGCCACTCAGTGCCATAAAGGTAAATAAAGATATCATGGGAGATCAAGCAGATCTGCCCATCGAGAAGACAAAAGTGTAGCAGAGAAGACTGCATATAGAGAGCCAACCACTGGAGAAGTTGGATGAGGTAATTGAAGAAATGAGAAGGTTGATGTTGATTTTAGTAGCAGAGACTACCAACAATGAGAAGCTAAGCAGAAGGGATCCTACAAGAGCAGTAGGGAATCAACAAAAACAACAATGAAGTAGAGGAGCAGATGGATAGCTCCAAAGAACTGTTTGGGATCCAGGTGGATTTCGACAGCCATGCTGGGAAGCTCATGAGCAGGACATCATGAATTTTTCACAGAAGAGGAGTATGATGCAGGAGAATCACTCCAATCTAGCTACGTGCTAGCTAGCCAGCACATCAACACGCATTCAATGTATGGAGAGAGGCGCAACCCTCTCGTTTTTCAAAATTTGAAAATTTCCTTAAATGGTTGTAAGGCTGAGATCTAGATCTGATTTGGGCTAGACATCCATTCAATGTAATTGAATGTAAATTAATGAGGGTTGGTGAGGATGGAGGGAAGTGTTCGAGGAGCCCCTCTTTGTAAAAATATCTTCTTTTGTTTTTCAGTTAGAGTAGAAAGAAGAACAGAAAGAATAGGGAGAAGAGAGGAAACCGTGAATCTTTTGCAGTCCGAGGTCACATTGTAAAGAGGCATTTCATATTAATACAATCATAGCAGTTTTTCCTGCATGTTGTTTTTCATGTGTTTGTGAGTTCATGAATAAATTCCTCTATGTGTTGATGATATGTTGTAGATGTATGTTAGATATGCATTTGCAGGGATAGATAGATTTTCCTATCTGCGAGTTCTTTGATTTTAGGTTTGGATTCTTTGTGGTTTCATGCAAGAGTGCATGACAAAGTACTACAGTCTCTGAAAACCAGTGCAGGAGTGCACTTCTGAATTCTGTGGAATTTCAGACAAGGACGTGCCAGGAGGGTGCACCAGCTGAAGCCATTGACTCAAGGAATGATCCTCATGGTTGCTCAACACCCTGAAGGAAGAGCTGTGCTGAGGAGAGTAAAGAAGAGAGGAGAAGTAGAATTGCTGAGAATTTTGTAAAGGCTCTGCCAGAAGGGCATTGAGCAAATGCACAGGATGCATTGAGGAGAACTCTATTTCCAATTCAGTGAGAAGACAGAGTCACTGAGGATTATGGAGAACTCTGCCAGGTGGGCATTGAGTTGGTGCAAGTGTGCACAGAAGGAACTCTTGTTCGAGTTTTGAGGAAAGAGAAGTGTCACAGAAAGACACTGACAAGGTTATTGAACACCCTGTAGGCTCAGCAAAGCATGCTTGAGAAGGAATTTGCAGAAGAGGGCACTTCCATCCCTTCAAGGAGAGGAAGGGACAGCGACACTATGACGTCCGAGCAGTTGAAGTTCAATAAGGAAAAGGACTTGTGCAAGGAGTGCACCAGGCTAACATTCAGGTGAAGTGGTGATAGACAGTCGTCTGAAGGCTCATCAGGCACAAGGAGTGTGCAGAGGTGAGAACTTGTCTCAAATTTCTTAAGATCGGGAATGATCACACTATTGTGTGCAAGAATCCTGCAAAGAGTGAAGATGTCAAGAAACTTGTGAGGTTTCAGAGTGAAGCATGCTCAGGAGGGACAACATTTCTAGAACAAAGGTGAGTTCATCAGAGTTAGATCGAACTCAAAGAGGAAGCAAAGGCCGAGGCCTTTGAAACTTTAAAAATCTTTTAAGGAGAAGGGAAGGAGTGCATGCTCGAGAAGGAGTAACAACTATCGATGGATCAGTAGTGCAGATAACCACTGATCACAGGATCAGGGAAAACTACGCGGAGGTTAAATACGTAGAGGTGGCATAGTGGAAGCGATGAATCAAACGGTGAAGACACTTCGTGGAGAAGTGCAAAATGTCGTGAGCCATTGGATCTCGCAGAGCAGGGAGGGGATTAAGCGTATTGGATTTTGGGGAATGGAGTGGCCAGTGGTTTGGGTCACTACATTTCAAACATCAGGACCATTGGATGAGAAGAAAAAGGATCGGTGATCCCCCTTTAGAGTGGAATTTTGGCATTTCGTTATTTCGGGGTTCGGCATTTCGGCAATTCCGATGACAAGGTGTCGGGGCACTTTGCATTGAAAACCCCAAAGTCGCGAAATGTGACGTGTCTCGGGAGTGGAATTTTGGCATTTCGACCTTTTAGGGTTCGGAAAGTAGAGGAGGCTGTGATTTTGGAAACGAGAGTTTCAAACTCTCGGTTCACGAAATCCTGAAGTCTTGTGCTCGAATTTCGCTATTTTGGAGTTCGGGGTTTGGAGCGGCAAGGGATTTTGGAGTCGCTGCATCGCGAACTCTCGGTTGAAAAATCACACCAGATGTCGGATCTAGAGTGTGGTGGCGTGAGAGCCGCTGGATCAAGGATACGTGCACAATAAAAAGGATCTGGGCCATCAGATCTAGCATCAAGGACCGATAGTCGTCGAATCTGGAAGTAGGTGCGAGGGGTTTAATCCTCATAACCACATAGTGAAGAGGACTCGTCAAGTCCCGAAAGCATCAGGGTCGTTAATAAAGGGGACACATGGTGATTGGTCAAGGTTCAGGGAAAACACCGAAATATTATATCAAGGGGTAGTATTTCATCATTTCGGGACTCAGGAGGTTGAAGGACCAATAATCGTCTGCAGCCAGAATCACGAAATCACGAATTCCGAAATCCCAAAAAGTGGATCATGGTCACGGGTAGAGTTCGGCATTTCAGAAACAGTGAGTTGGAAGGACAAGGAGCCTAGGAGAGATTGCAAGAAAGAGTCCTGGAACCCCGAAACGCAAAAGGTGTGTTGGTTCAGAACAGAGAAGAGCATCGAAAGGGGGGTGAGCGCGCAGGTTTTCTCAAGGCCTGTTCGAGAGGACGAAGGGACCTGTCGATTTGTTCAAAGGGTTCCAGCAAGAGCCAAAGAGCTATTTTAGCTCAGAAGAAGAAAGATCCAGAGATCGGGAGGTCAGTGGACCCTACTGAGGTTGGTGGTCTATGTCATTTATGCGTTGTCCTTAGTGTAGTATATACAAATATACAACCAAAATTTCAAAAATATTCAAAAATATAAAGGTATTATGCCCACATAGCATCCTCATGCTCCCAATTTGCATCTTCAGGACCATACTGAGTCCATTGGACCTTTACTAGCTCTATGGCTCGATTCCAGATCTTCTTGATCTTTTGATCCAATATGCCCACTAGATGCACTTGAAAAGTGACTTACCTGAATCAAATTCCAATCAATGACATGATTATCATCAGGTATATACTTTTTGAGCAATGATACATGGAATATATTATGAATAGACATTGATGTGGGCAAGGAAAACATGTATGCTATAGACCCAATCATCTATAGGATTTAAAACTTCCCACAATATGTTAAGTCATAGACAAATCCCCATGATATGTATAAAACCCCTTATTATGCCCTACATATTGAATTATTACATTTCTATTAGGTCGGCTAGAACCATTCTTTGCACCCTTTCATTGTAATTGTAACCCTTTGTCTCCTATATATATATCAAGGAGATCTAGTATTATGATCATATTGTCTCATATCATATTGTTTTATGAAGTTTATATACTGTAAGGGAGGTTTCCCCCTCGAAGTGGACTAAATTTTATTGATTTCGTATCATTTTTAAGGCATTAGGTCATAACATTTGGTATCAAATCTCAAGGTCTTGGGGTTTCGTTGCTGGATCTGAGACACCTTAGAAGTTTCACTATAAATTGTTTTCTATGACATTTCTGAAGGAACCCCTTGAAATATATTTATCAAATGGATCAAGGTACTCGAGTTTCAAATTTCAGCTCCCGAGGACTTACACTTTATGAGATATAGTCTATGTAAGACAAGGTTCTAGAATCATCCTGAATTTAGTCATCGTGGAATTTTTACTATAAAATTGTTTCTGTGACGTTTCAGACCCTGAAACCCGAAAATATTCATAGAAATTATCAAGGTAGTTGTGATAAAAATTTCATCTTCTGGGTCATCCCAATTTTGTAGATACACCCTGTGTAAGATAGGGTATCTGACTAGTCATATTAACTACTATCAAACAAGTGTTTTAGGTAAAATAATGATATCTTCTTGTTCGACAACACAGGTATTCCAATAGAGGATGAACACCTTCAGTAACCACTCACATAACCATATCAAATATCAACACACTGATCTTTTCATGTGGTAAAACCCCTACGGGGAAACATCCACGACCCCAGCCAATGCGGCCACTTGGAGCAGTTTATTAATGCAAAGAAAAAGATTACAAAGAGATTTTACAAGAGCGTTTCTCACAATCGATCATCGTCAAATGACCCTCCATGCTCTTTAAATAGAGATCATGGACCAATCGGGTGTTAAGCCACAGATCAATGGCCATTAAGATCGAGGAGAGTATGAACCGTCGGATCACTCTATGTCGGGAACATATTGTGACCGTCGGATTTCCTAACTACAAATGCATAATAATTCATACTAAAGAAACTCCATGCTCTTTAAATAGAGATCATGGACCAATCGAGTGTTAAGCCATGGATCAATGGTCGTTAAGATCGAGGAGAGTATGAACCGTCGAATCACTCTATGTCGGGAACATATCGCGACCATCAGATTTCCTAACTACAAATGCATACTAATGCCTACTAAAGAAACACACTTTTACCTAACGACATATTAGACCAAGTAGATATTAACTAACTCCTAAGTGTCTAAATATCCTAACATCCCCCCTTAAGAACAACTTGGGATAGGATTGAACGATTTACAATA
>ML780382.1:994135-1017842 GCA_009831015.1 Picea engelmannii
TTTACAATTTTTAGCATGAACTTTTTCAAAAAAAGTAACAAAAGAGAGACTTGAACTCAAGACCTCTTGCTTAATAAGGCAAGTTTTAACCAAATGGTCTAGAAAAACATATTGTAATGTTCAGAAGGAGGATTGGGGGTGTTTTTGTTGTTGTTGTGGAAGACAGCCTTGGAGAGCATGCTCCAAAAAAACTATTTTCACACAAGAAAACAATTTCGCTTCTCGATGACAACAAGGGTTAGATCTCGGTTAGCTTACCCGGAAGATGAACCTTTTCCTATCTGTTTTTAATTTTCTGAGATCACACAAGATGCGGGGCAAAGAGCATACGCATATCTAAAAGAGTAGCAGCGTAGAAATAAAAAAAATACAAACCGAAATAAAATCAAAACTTTGCAAAAATTTAAAAAAAATGCGTATTCAGAGTTTATACCTCCGGATCTGACTGTAATGGTCGTATCTTGGGAAAACGGAAACCTTTTCGAGTGAAACAAAAAGTGTTCTTGAATGAAACGAGTGCTCCAGACGCAATGGAACAGTCCTCTCGGCCCAAAAAATGTACGAAAATTCCAGAGAATGGAGATGAGGCAACTTGGCTTCACAATCTCGATCTACAACAGGAGCGGGTGTTCAAACAAGCTCTGATACCATGTTCGACAACACAGGTATTCCAACAGAGGAAGAACACCTTCATTAACCACTCACATAACCAGATCAAAGATCAACACAATGATGTTTTCACGTGGTAAAACCCCTACGGGGAAACATCCACGACCCCAGCCAACGCAACCACTTGGAGCAGTTTATTAATGCAAAGAAAAAGATTACAGAGAGATTTTACAAGAGAGTTTCTCACAATCGATCATCAGAAAATGACCCTCCATTCTCTTTAAATAGATTTCATGGACCAATCAGGTGTGAAGCCATGGATCAATGGCCGTTAAGATCAAGGAGAGTATTAACCGTCAGATCACTCTATGTCGGGAACATATCGTGACCGTCGGATTTCCTAACTACAAATGCATACTAATGCATACTAAAGAAAATCCATGCTCTTTAAATAGAGATCATGGACCAATCAGGTGTTAAGCCATGGATCAATGGTCATTAAGATCGAGGAGAGTATGAACCATTAGATCACTCTATGTCGGGAACATATCATGACCGTCAGATTTCCTAACTACAAATGCATACTAATGCATATTAAAGAAACACACTTTTACGTAATGACATATTAGACCAAGTAGATCTTAACTAACTCCTAAGTGTCTAAATATCCTAACACTTCTTCAGTGAGTATCCAAATTAAGTGAGACTAGTTGTATTGGACAATGGACATTCTATAGTATTTCTGGTGCAATTTTAAGATTCAAATATCATATATTTTTCTCTTAGCAAGCTTTACAAGTAGGATCTTCTCGAAGGGACAAAAATCAACAAGGTGTGGGGAAGTTACCATAACTTCCACTTGGAACATCCAATTTTGATCAGACCCGTGGAATTGCAGAGAGGAAATATCAGAGAACTATAGAATAAAATTGCATACCATGAAGGGCCAAAATTTTATAGATACATCAAAAGAAAGGTCAGCCAAGAGGAGAAACTCGAAATTAAGGTTTTTAAAGGTACGTAACTTACAATTGGCATAATTATTTTTGGAATATTTGTTTCGGGTGATTTGAATTTTTATATATATATAGAATAGAGGAGTATTATTATTATTACTATATACGGGTCCCAAAAAGGTGACAACACCTATTAAACCTCCAGAAGTCTCATCTATGACTCAAGAAGAAAATGAGGACATACAAAACAAGTTGTCCAAATTGGAGGGACAAATTCAGAATGTAAGTGAAAAGTATAATAATTGGCTAAACTCACAAAGACAAATTCAAGTAATGGAAGGGAAGATGGTTGACATGGAAACAAATATGGAGGGTATAAAAAACAATATGGATCGTATGTAAAATAAGATGGAAGAAAATAAGAATGACAAAAAAAAATGAAATACAAAATTCCATGAAAGAAATGCAAAATATGTCTTCCCTAATATCCCAAGATATAGGTGGGAGATTCCCTAAGGAGACATCAAAATGGAATGGAATCATGAAGATAAAGGTAGTACTCATGTTTAACAAACTGCTAATAATAATCCATTTAGTGAATCTAACTCTAATTGTGGAGTTAATTCTGGTGGGGGTCGTAAATTCAACTTTCCGAAAATTGAATTAAATAAGTTTGATGGTACAGAGGTATTTACTTGGGTGAACCAAATAGAGCAATATTTTGAACTACATAATATTATGGATGATAAGAAAATTATTCACATATCAACCTTTAACTTTGAGATAAAACCATATCAATGGTATCAATGGATGGTGAAAAGGCAACCACCTTTATATCACTACATTTCGGGTTTATTTACAAGAGACTTCGAAGCACAATATGGGAAATTTTGGATACACGACTACTTCATTCAATTGACCAGAATCAAGTAGTTAGGTGATATTGAAGAATATATTTCAGAATTATTGGTACTGACCACAAGGGTGGATAACCTAAGTGATGAGCACTTGCTAGAAGCTTATATGGGTGGATTAAAAGAAGACATTAAACATGAACTTTTCTTAAGACAACCTACAAGTATTATGGAAGCTATGAAAAATGCTCATCATATTCATGCCAAAAATAAGGCTACAGACAAGTATAGCATTGGAGGAAGATACCATTTTGGAGGTCATCAGACAACCATATCTCAACCAACAAGGTTGGCACCTCAGCAAATGGATGAAAGAAGAGAAAAATGACTATGTTTCAATTGTGATAACAAGCACAGTAAAGGGCATAAATGCGGTGAGAATAAATTATTCTACATAGAATGTGAGGAGGAACAAGATAGTGTACCTAAACAAACAAGGTCGACACCTCAATAAATGGATGAAAGAAGAGAAAAAGGACTATGTTTCAATTGTGACAGTAAGTACAGTATGGGGCATAAATGCAAGGAGAAGAAATTATTCTACATAGACTATGAAGAGGAAGAAGATCAAGAATTGGAACCGTCACAAGACCCAAATCTAGAAGAGACTTACCCAACAATATCTTGTCATGATTTGTCTAGCTTAACTACTCCACAAACCCTCAATATACAAGGATACATCAAAAAGAAAAAGGTAACAATATTGATTGATTCAGGTAGCACCCATAATTTCATTAATTACAAATTAGCAAATGGTCTCAATTGTTTTGTATATCTTGCACCAGAGTTTCAAGTAATGATTGCAAATGGAGGTACATAAATTGATCATGGAAATGACATAGTATTAATCTCAACATGGGGGAGTATTTTCTAGATAGGCTCATGATTTCCATCCAAATGGGGGGTGTTGATGTTGTATTAGGGGTCCAATAATTGCAATCACTGGGAATAGTGGACTTTGATTTTCAAAATATTTTTATGATATTTTTCTCAAATGGAAAGGAAATTGAGCTTAGAGATATCCAAGGGAAACCCTCTAAAGTGATAAGCTCTAATATCATGGAAAAATTACTCAAAAAGGGACACCAGGGTGTATTTGCACAATTGTGCTCACTTGATGTTCAAACATCTATATCCCTGTATCCACTAGATCTCCAAATAATTATCAACATTCATTCCAAGGTATTTGGTGAAATTCCTAAGGGTCTTCCACCTACCTGAGACCATGCAATGTTATTCATTTACAGCTAGGAAGTGTACCGCCTAACATTAGGCCTTACAAGTATCCATATGCACATAAGAGTGAGATTGAACACATGATCATGGAAATGTTAGAGGCTGACATTGTTCAACATAGCCAAAGTTCTTTCTCTTCACCAGTGGTGTTGGTTACAAAAAAATATGGCTCATGGCGTATGTGTCCAAATTATAGACAACTCAACAAAATGACCATCAAATACAAGTTTCATGTCCTTGTCATTAATGAATTATTTATGAATTACATGGAGAATTTTTTTTTACTAAGTTGGATCTTCGTTTAGGATATCATCAAATCAGAATGAGATAGGAAGACATTTCTAAAATAGATTTTAGAACACATGAAGGTCATTATGAATTTTTGGTTATGCCATTTGGACTGACTAATGCACCATAAACATTTCAAATCTTGATGAATTCTATTTTAAATCCCTTCCTTAGAAAATTTGTGTTAGTATTTTTTGATGACATACTAATCTACAACAAATATTGGGAAGAGCATGTACAACATGTTGACAAAGTATTACAACTATTGGAAGAGAAACATATTTATGCAAAGCCTTCCAAGTGTGTCTTTGGGGTTCAAGAATTGGAATATTTGGGTCATATTGTATTTCGTGAAGGTGTAAAAGTGGACCCTAACAAAATTAAATCTATAATGGAATGGTCAATTCCCAAAACCTTGAATAAACTTAGAGGATTCCTAGGATTGACAGGATATTACCATAATTTTGTCAAGATCTATGGTCAAATAACAACACCTCTAACAACATTATCAAATAAGGAAGCATTTTCTTGGAAAGAAGAAGAAACCAAATATTTTTAAAAACTTAAGGAGGTTATGTGTACAACTCCTGTGTTGACCACACCTGACTTCAAAAATACATTTATTGTGGAGTGTGATTCCTCAAGCCATGGAATTGGTGCAATTTTAATTCAGGAAGGAAGGTCCATTGCCTTTGAAAGCAGATAAATTAAAGGAAAAAGCTTAATCAAACCCATTTATGAAAAATAAATGTTGGCCATAATACATGCATCTTAGAAATCGTGCCCCTACCTAATAGGAAGACACTTCAAGGTCAAAACAGATTATGATAGTTTGAACTACTTTTTGGAGCAATGGTTGTCTTCAGAAGAGAAACAAAACTGGGTTAAGAAGATGTTGGGTTATGACTTTGAAATTATATGCAAAAAAGGAAAACATAATGGTGTGGAATATGCCCTTTCAGGAAAAGAAGAAGAAACAAAAGGTTCACTATGTGCTATTTCTAGTAAGCAATTGGATTGGGTGGAAGAAGCAAGGATAGAATGGAATCAAGATCAAGAGGTATGCAAGATCATTCAAAAACTACATGAAGACCCCAGTGCAGTAGAAATGTTTGTATGGAATAATGGTTTTATATGGTATCATGATTGCCTATACTTATGTAAGAATTCCCAACTCAAACAAAATATATTTATGGAATTGCACACTTCTCCTATAGGGGAACATTCAAGATTCTTGAAAACATACCATAGGTTCAAGAGGTATTTTTTCTGGGAAGCTCTTAAAAATGATGTTCAAAATTTTGTCTCAGAATGTCTGGTCTTCCATAAAAATAAGGGAGAAACAATCAATATTCCAGGTCTCCTACAACCCTTAGCTATAATAAGCCAATGTTGGGAATAATTTTCCATGGATTTTATTACAGGTTTACCAAAATCAGAAGGAAAGACCGTAATCATGGTAGTAGTGGATCGACTAACCAAGTATTCTCATCTTGTCTTTCTTTCTCATCCTTTTAAAGTGTTCGAAAACATAGGTATTCCAACAGAGGACGAAAACCTTTAGTAACCACTCACACAACCAGATCAAAGATCAACACATCGATGTTTTGACATGGTAAAACCCCTATGGGGAAATATCCACGGTCCCAGCCAACGCGACCACTTGGAGTAGTTTATTAAAGAAAAAGAAAAAGATTACAAAGAGATTTTACAAGAGATTTTCTCACAATCGATCATTGGAAAATGACCCTCCATTCTCTTTAAATAGAGATCATGGACCAATCAGGTGCTAAGCCACATATCAATGGTCGTTAAGATCGAGGAGAATATGAACCACTAGATCACTCTATGTCAGGAACATATCGTGACCATCGTATTTCCTAACTAAAAATGCATACTAATGCATACTAAAGAAAAACACTAAGAAACACACTTTTACCTAACGACACATTAGACCAAGTAGATCTTAACTAACTTCTAAGTGTCTAAATATCCTAACATCCACCCTTAAGAAAAACTTGGGATAGGATTGAAGGATTTAGAATAGTGACACAATAGGAGAAGGAAGGAGGAATTATAGCCTATCCCCCCTTAATGACAACTTCCATAACTCCTAACATATATCGAAGTTTGGAAAACTTCTCTTATGTAAGAGACTTTGTGAAAATGTCTGCAACTTGAACTTATGTAGGGAAAAAGAGAACTTCAATAACTTGATCATGAATGAGATTTCTGATGAAGTGGATGTGTATCTCGATGTTCTTGTTGCGTTGATGTTGAACTGGGTCTTTGGAGAGATTCATGGCACTCTGATTGTCGCACCAAAGGATGGTTGAATGTTTCTGCTCGAATCCAAACTCTGAAAGGATCTGTTGAAGCCACAAGGATTCCTCACCTGCATTTACTATTGCTTGGTACTCTGCTTCTGTTGACGAAATTGCAATAGCATGTTGATTCTTATAGGCCTAAGTGATAGGTCTTGAACCAAGGTTGAAAACACAACCTGCAGTAGAATTCTAATCATTAGGGTCATCGGCCCAATCTGAATCAGTGAAACCAACCAATAAAGGAGTCCCTCCTGAACTGTAATGTATCCTGAACTGAAATGTACCACAGACATAGCGAAGTATCCTTTTAGTTTATTTTCAATGTATTTGATGGGGTGTTTGCATATACCAGGAAACAAGACCAACAACAAAGGAAATAGCAGGATAGGTATGAGTCAAGTATAAGAGGCTACCAACTAACTGACGGTATAGGGTGGAATCAACTTCGGGATAAGTATAGGTGGCAGTAAGATTGACTCCACACTAGAAGGGAAAAGGGGTTGCTTTAAAATAATCCATGTGAAAGAGACGAACAATGTCACAAGCATACTTATACTGGGAAAGAAAAATTCCTTCATTGGTTTGCAAAACTTGGAGGCCAAGGAAATAGTGCAAAAAACCTAAGTCTATCATTTCAAATTTCTTCTTAAGGCTGGTTTTCACATGGTTTAAAAGTTTTGAGTCACTACCAGTAAGGATAAGGTCATCAACATAAAGGACAATGATTATGAGATGGATTCCTACTTTCTTGGTATAGACATTAAGATCAAAATGGAATCTAGAGAATCTGGTGTCAATAAGAAAGTTTTCCATTTTGGCATACCAAGCTCAGGGAGATTGCTTAAAACCATAAAGAGATTTCTTAAGGAGAAAAACAAGGCTAGATTCATTCTGGACATAACCAGGAGGTTGTTCCATGTAGATTTATTCTTGCAAATCTTCGTGCAAGAAGGCAGATTTAACATCCATCTGATGGACCTCCCATTTATGTGAGGAAACAAGGGAAAGAATAAGGTGGATGGAATTCATTTTGGCTACAGGGGAAAATGTTTCATTATAGTCAATTCCTTCAACTTGGGAAAATCCTTTGGAAACTAACTGAGATTTGTTTCTTTCAAAACTTCCATCTGATGGATACTTAGTTCGATAGACCCATTTACATCCGAAAAGTTTTCTTCATTTTGGAAGAGGTACAAGATCCCAAGTATCACTTGCCATTAAAGACCAATACTCTTTATTCATTGTTGTATCCCAATCTGGATGACCTAAAGCTTCTGCAAATGTATCTGTATCATGAGTCTCAAAAACTTGATCCAAAAGAGAAGAGGCTCACTGGAACTATGAACATGTTCGATGCTGATATGAAGGATCACCGAAAAGACCACCAACTAATTCTTGTGTTGAACGAGCCCATCTAGGAAGCGGTGGAACTGGTGTTGGTTCAACTTCAAAGGACTCATTTGGAGGAAGGTGAGTAGGAGGAGGTGTATTTTCATCCTCATTGTCATCATCTGAAGAATAAACCACAATAGGAACAGAATAAAGCACAAACGTCGAAGAAGGCACAATCACTGAATTAAGCTCGCAGGCCAAGACATTTTCATCAAATATAACATCTCTTCTAATAATAATTTCATTACAATGTGGTTGAATAAGTCTATAACCTTTTACATATTCAGGATAACCAACAAATATACACTTCTCACTTTTAGGCTACAATGCTTTATTTTTCTCATCATGAATGTGAGCCCATGCTATACTTCCAAATACAAGGAAGTGACTTACATCTGGTTTAATTTTATTCCAAGCTTCTTCCAATGTTATATTTTTAAGAGCCTTTGTGGGAGTGCAATTTACTATGTAATTTGCACAGTTGATTGCTTATGCCCAATACTTTAGACTTAATTCTTTAGATTGGATCATACAATTATCCATTTCTTTTAATGTGTGGTTCTTTCTCTTAGAAACGCCATTTTGTTGTAGTGTATATGGAACAATGTGTTTCATTTGGATGCCCTATGTAGTGCATTAACTTGTAAAATTATTTTGCACATATTCGCCTCCATTATCTGTGCTTAACTTTTGAATTTGATGTCCATATTTCTTTTCTACAAGGACCTTGTAGCCCAAAAACTTGTCAAAAATTTCACTCTTAGGTTTTAAGAAGTAAAACCAAGTACATCTGGAAAAATCATCAATGAAAGTTAAGAAATACTTGCACCTAGAAAAAGAAGGAGAAGAAATTGGACCACATAAATCACTGTGAAAAAGTTGCAAAGGGTCTGAGGCATCCCAAGAGGCACGTTTGTCAAAATTGTCTTGATGATGTTTGACAAGAACACAACCGATTCAAGCACCATCTCTGCATGAAACGAGAGGAAGACCAGTCACCATATGTTGATTACATAGTTTCTACAATGAGAGATAGTTTAGATGACCAAATCGTTCATGCCAAAGTTTGCTCAAGTCATCGCTATGAGAAACAAAAACTGATGAAAAAGATGTTGACCCATAGTTGTCAAACTTGTACAACCTAGTAATATCATCAACAATTCCGGTTGGAAGAACATGCTTAGGATATTTTATATCCTTGATTACAACTTGGTGAGGTGAAAACTCTATGGTCTTACCTTCACATGAATGAGTGGTTTGATATACTGATAGAAGGTTACAAAAAATACTTGGAACACATAATACATCATTGAAATGACCATTATGTACTTGAACTGTTCCAAATCCTACAACACCAAAAGATCTATCATCACCAACAAATATTTTCTTGGTGTTACATTCATTTAGAGAAGGAAATATGTATTTATCCTCATCCATATGATAAGATGATCCAAAATCAATAATCCACTCATTAGAGGAAGAAGTAGAAGTTGTATTGAAGGGGAAACCAAAAGAAGAAATTTCATGTCCACGAGAAGAAGAAGAAGAAGTAGAATCAATACTGATGTTGTGCTTATTCTGTTGGCATGTTTACAAGAAGAGTGTGCTTTCCATTGATGGAAAGAACAATAGCAACGATGACAAATAGGCAGACAAGGAAGATCAACAGACATGCAGGCAAGGAAGAACAACAGTGATCGAAAGTCAAGATCGAAGCGTTGATCAGACTCCATTTCAGAGTTTCAGGTACCAGGATTTCAGATATCGGGAGTTGGGGATGTCAAGAACTCTTACTATAGGAGTCTCGAAGTCACGAAACCCGAAGTCGCGAAATGAGAAATCATGAAATGTCAAAGACTCCATACCGGAGGTTCAGATACCGGGATTTGGAGATGTCAAGGACTCCCACGACAGGAATCCCGAGGTTGTGAAGTGAGAAAATATGAAAAGTTGAGCTGACTCCATTTCAGATTTTCGCAGACCAGGAGGTGGAGTTGTCAAGAACTCTCATGTCAAAAATGACGAAATTGCAATGTACGAAATCAAAAATAGATCTGGATCATCGAATCATCTAGAGTGTGGAAAGTTGATCCAACTCCATTTCAGAGCTTTAGATACCAGGAGTTGGAAGATTCAAGTGATGAGACTCTTCATCACAAGAGTCCCGAAGCGGTGAAATGTGAAATGTCGAAATCCCGAATCAGGCACAAGGAAGGCCCGTGAAGTGTCGAATTCACAACAAGATATGGACCATTGGGTTAGTAGGACACGTGATGATAGATCGTCATTTTTCCGACTGCAAATTCAAAGGAACGAGGTTCCCTAAACTCTCGAACTCGCAACAGGAATTCGCGACATGCAAAATCGCGAAAGGCCGAAATGCGAAATGCCGAAATGATTAGAGCTAGTGCAACTAAGCTCCATTTCGGAGCTTCGAATACCGGGACATGGAGCATCAAGAACTCATCACCACAGGAACATCGAAGTGTCGAAAATAAAAATCGTGAAAGCACTATATGGATAAGCGCTTAGTCACCTCTCGTAGTCACATGGTTGAAGAGCTGTAGAGAAAAGATTGAAGTGGCAAGCTCCTTTTTTCATAGTTTTGGAGATCGCGACTTAGAGAGTCGAGATGCCACACAATAGGATTGTCGAAATGCCGAAATGAGAAACACGTTTTGGCTCAGCCTGTGGTCACATCCATTGGTCACATTGGTGGAAGATGAAGGAAGGAGCTAGTGCAGACAAGCTCCATTTTGGAGTTTCGCGGATTGGGACATGGAGAGTAACAAAATATTTACCATGGGGATCCCCAAATGACAAAGTGTGAAATGGCGAAATGAATGCAAGATTCAATGAAGTCAATTCAATGGTGCAGATGAATTTGAATAAGATCGGAGGGCTACTGTTGCACTTCACAGTGTAACTTCTAGAAACAAATGATGGTTTTTTCCAGAGGATGAGCTCGTCTATGATAGAGAAGACGAAGAGTCTCAACTGCCAGAGAAGTTGAGGAATCTCTATATAACACCCAGTGATGATGGATGCATGGGGGAAACCGCTAGAGAAGATGAAGAGTTACCATGATGATCAAGCAGAGCACTCAGAATGAGCAGGAGATCTAGAAAAGAGAGAGACAACGTGGCACATAGGAGATGGGATAGATTTGGAAGAGTGAAGTGGAGAAAACACCCCAATGTGGAGGAGATTGGGGGCAAAGAGGATGCAAGAGCAAGAAGAAGATTGCATGCACAAGGTGCACAGAGACTATAAGAAAGTTGAACAAAGAAGAAATGGGTGTGGTTGTTGGGTGTGATTGATGTGTGAAGAAGGAGGCAGAGCGAGTAGCAAAAATGTACAGAAGGGGAATGGTGCATTGAAGGGACATGGTGCAGAGAGCATAAAAGGAAAAAGAATAGAAAGCACAAGGAGTGTGCAGAAGACACTGATGAAGACAGAGAAGCGCAGTGTAGCATAACATTGATGAGACCGATAAGCCATTGAAGAACTTTATATCACTGTAATAAGTCATAATAGGAAAGATTTATATTTCACGGTGGTAGGGAGGTGCTAGGGAGGATTGTTGTCCTCAGAGGTTCAAGTGGGTGCTTGAACAAAGGGAGTTGTAGCTTCCAACTGGTTGTAGCTAGAGAAACCAGGGTGGCAGGGTGGTGCAAGGGAGAACTGTTGTTCTATGTTACACAGGTTGGTACCTGTGTGACTGGAAGTTGGTGCTTCCATCCAGTTGATGCTGGAACACTTAGGGAGTTGGTGCTTCCTTCTAGTGGGTGTTAGAGAAACCAGGGAGTTGGTGCTAGAGAATCCAGAGAGTTGGTTCTCTCAGAAAGTAGCATCTTGCAAAACAAAGGTTGTAGACTCATTATGAGTTGGTTCTCATATGCATGATAATGTAAAGAATGTACATATTACTTATCATATAAAGAAGAAGAGGTTTTTACCCTTTATGGGTTTCCTCAGGAAATATCTCTCTGTGTATCTCATATGTGTGAATGATGCTAAATGGCCTATTTCTTACTTCCCTGCATTATTGTGATTTTCATTGAGTTATCTGGAAAGAGTTTAAAATAAATATTATTCTTTAAGCAATCTTACAACTCATTCACCCCCCTCTCAGTTGTCCAACAATTGGTATCAGAGTTGGCCCCTTTTATCTAAGGGTAGATCCTAGAGCTTAAACATGTCAAGCCATGAAGGAAATTCAACCAATAAGGCCCCTCTGTTTAATGGAACAAACTTTTCCTTCTGGAAAGTTAGGATGAGAATCTACATAATGGCTTTAGGTGAAGATGTCTAGGATGTGGTAGATACTAGTTATGTAAATCCAATTGTACTAGCTAATACGGATGACAAGCTAGAATTTATCTTCAACACTAAGGATATGAATTCTATCTTGAGTGGGATTGTAGAAGAAGAATTCATAAAAGTTATGCACCTAGGAACTGCCAAAGAAATGTGGTACAAACTCATTAGCAGTTATGAAGTTAATGAGAAGGTAAAGGACGCCAAGCTTCAAACCTATAGAATACAGTTTGAACAACTGAAGATGAAAGAAGATGAAACTATTGGAAAATACTTTCTGAGAGTAGAAGAAATGGTAAATGCAATGAAAGCACTTGGTTAAAAAATTGAGGAACCTTCTTTAGCTCAGAAAATCTTGAGATCTCTCCCAGATAGGTTCAATCCGAAGGTCTCTTCTATAGAAGAACTTAATGATCTAAAAACCTTGGAGTTTGATCAACTTATAGGAACATTGACTGCATATGAAATGAGAATAGTTAAAGATAAACCCACCTCCATAGAAGCATCATTTAAGGCAAACAAGAATGAGGATTCTGAGCTCGATGAAATTGAAGAAAAATTTGTGAAGAGACTGAAGAAGGGATCAGGAAAATACAAAGGTAAATTGCCTTTCAAGTGTTTCAACTATGGTAGGATAGGTCATTTTGCAAATAAATGTCCCCGCAAAAGAAAGGATCAGACATGTGATGACGAGGAGAAGCACAAACACATAAATTTCTTTAAAGAGAATAACTTTAAGAAGAAAATTCTTTGTGTAAACAATGATGATCCTTCAGATGATGAAGACAATGAATCCTCTATTTAAGATAAACTAAATGAATTCATACTTATGGCCAAAAAGGATTATGATAATAAAATAACAGTAAGTGATGCTAATGAAGAAGAAGTTGTGGTTGACATGGAAGGAGAACTGATCAGTGCACTGGAATAGATTGACAGACTAAGAATTAAGAACAAAAAGCAAAGAAAATTGTTGATACATTTCGAGAAAGACAGTAAAGAACCTAATGAAGACCTTGTCCTACTAAAAGTGGAATTAGAAGAGGAAAATAAAATTGAAGACATTATGAAACGACAGTTATCAGAAAAGAAGGTAAGATGTGAAACCTTAGAACAAGAAGTAGTGAAAACTAGGAAAGATATGGAGAAGTTTCAAGCCTTGTATAATCATAATTTGTCAAGTATAAAAGACTCAGAAGGATTAGCCACCATTTTGAATCAGCAAAGGAATCCAAAGATGAAAACTAGTTTGGGTTATGAAGAGGGATCAAGTAGTGGTAAGCCAAGAAACGAAGAACCCATCAAGTTTGTCAAATCTACAACCAATGACAACAACAAACCTGCAGAAACAAAGGAAGACAACTAGTTGCCTAGGACAAGTAAAGAAAAAAGTGCCAGGACTGAATCTATAGAACAAACAAATAGTGCACTCCCTGTTGAAAGGTGTCATCAGCATGGAAGAAATCGATTTGTTCAAAGAAGACAACCATTTTCCAAGTACAATGAATTTTTATATGGTTGTTGTTTCTACTGTTTTAACTTTGGTCACAAAGATGTAAATTGTTCCTTAAGGCTTAGACATGAGCAATTAAGTTTTCAAAGGAACAAATACTTTCCAAAACAAAGAATGATACAACCAAGTAACAAACCTTCACAGAGTGCAAATTGCCAAATTAAGTTTAGAGACATGCAACTAAGGAAGTCAAGAAATAATCAACAGTCAATAAGTAGACAACGCTGCAACAATAATTTTGACGTATTGAACAATGAGATTGAATGCTACATCTTTCATAACTATGGAAATAAATCTGCTGACTGTGGATTAAGGAACTATGAACCAGATTTGAATTCCCTTGCTGAAAATGTCAAGGTGTGGAAGAAGAAAGAAAGTGACAAGTGTGGATTAGTGTTGTCAGCTCAAAGAAAAATGAACCCTTGGTATATAGACAGTGGATGCTCCAAACATATGAGGGGAGACAAAGGTAAGTTTCTATCTCTAAGTGAAAGCAAATCAGGAAACATAACCTTTGGAAATAATGCTCCAGGTAAAATAAAGGGTAAAGGGATGGTGAGTTTAAGTGATGGAAAAGGAAAAGCCCAAGATGTTCTACTTGTAGATGGGATGAAACATAATCTTCTCAGTGTAATTCAAATGTGTGACAGAGGATGTGAAGTGGTGTTCACATACAAGGACTGCAATATAAAGTCTGTAAACTGAAGACAAGTGGTGGCCAAAGGCATAAGGACATAAAATAATGTATATGTGCTAAAAGAAAATAGAGAAGAGTGTCATTTAAGAAAACATGATGAAATTTGGTTATGGCATAGGAGACTTGGACATCTAAACTTTGACCACTTAATCAAACTCAAAAATCTCGAGGCAGTAAAAGATATTCTGAGAATATCAAAGCCCCAAGATTCAATGTGTAAACCCTGCCAAGTAGGAAAGCTAACCAGGACACAGTTTAAGTCCAAGATCTTTACTTCAACAGAGAAACGACTCCAATTAATTCATATGGATTTATGTGGACCATCAAGACAGGAAGGCACAGGGAAAGAAAACTACTTCATGTTGATTATTGATGATTACACCAGACTTACTTGGGTTGTCTTTCTCAAGGAAAAAGATGAATCTTTTGAGAAGTTTAAAATATTTAAGGCTTTAACTGAGACTCAAATAGGCAAGAGGTTAAAGGTAGTAAGATAAGACCAAGGAGGAGATTTGATGTCAAGTGACTTCAAGGAATTCTGTGATAAGCATGGGATCAAGAGAGAATACACCATCCCAAGAACTCCACAACAAAATGGAGTAGTTGAGGGGCAAAACAAAATAGTGCAGGAAATGGCCAGGTCAATGATGAATGAGAAGAACATTGGTCAAACCTACTGGGTAGAAGTAATACACATAGCAGTCCATGTTCTTAACAAATCCCACCTCAGACCACAAAGTGACAAGACACCTTATGAACTGTGGTATGAAAGACCTGCTTCAATTAAACACTTCAAAGTCTTTGGGAGTAAATGTTACATAAAGAATAATGATGAGAACCTTGGCAAATATGATGATAGGGCTGATGAAGGTATCTTATTAGGGTATGCTACAAACAAAAAAGGATACATATGCTATAATAAGAGGTTGCATAAAATGGTTGATTGTACTGACGTAAAAGTTGATGAGGGAATCCCAGCAAGAGAGGTGTATAGTAATGAGTCCTCTACATAAGACACAACTAAAGCTTAATATGAACAGGTCTAAGAATTAGAAAATGAAGACTCTGAATTAGATGAAGACACATATACTCAGATAGACTCAAATCAGAAGACAACTTCAAATTCCTCCTCCAGAATCACTCAAAAGAATCATCCTGCAAGTCAAATAATTGGTGAAAAAGACAAAGGTGTACAAACCAGGAGAAAGCTAATCAAACACATCGAACAATCACATATAGATTTCATATCCATGCTGGAACCCAAGAATTTTAATGAATCTAACAAAGATGACCATTGGGTTAAATCAATGAATGATGAACTTGATCAGATTGAGAAAAACAATACGTGGGAGATGGTTCATAGACCTGAAGGTAAAAATGTCATTGGCTCCAAATGGATCTTTAATAATAAATTGAATGAGCAGGGACAAGTTGTCAGGAACAAAGAAAGATTGGTCTTTAAAGGGTATTCTCAGATAGAAGGACTGGATTTTGATGAAACATTTGTGCCCGTAGAAAGATTATAAGCTATCATAATGTTTCTTGCCTATGCTTTTCATAAAAGGTTTAAAGTATATCAAATGGATGTCAAGTCAGGTTTTCTAAATGGAGATTTAAGTGAAGAAGTCTATATGGAACAACCAGAGGGTTTCAAATTGTTTGATAATCATGACTTAGTATGAAAGCTGAAGAAAGCTTTATATGGGTGAAAACAAGCCCCTCGAGCCTGGTATCACAGACTGGATACATATCTCAAAGGAAAAGGTTTCAAGAGAGGAACAGTTGATAACAATCTGTATATCAAAAGAGAGGATAACGATTTGCTCATCGTATTGGTCTATGTAGATGACATCATCTTCAGATGTAATAAGGATTCCTTGGTACAATGGTTTGCTTCTTCCATGGAGTCTGAGTTTGAAATGTCTATGATAGGTGAATTGACATTTTTTCTTGGTCTACAAATTACTCAGAGGTCTGAAGGGATGTTCATTTCTCAAGAGAAATATCTAAGAGAAATATTGAAAAGATTTCAAATGGAAGACTCTAAGCCTATGGGCACATCTATGGTTACTAGATGCAAATTAAGTAAGGATGATGACTCACCTGATGTTGATCAAAGTTCATATAGATCAATGATCGGTAGCCTACTGTACATCACAACATATCGCCCAGACATAATGCATGTTGTTGGAATGGTAGGAAGATATCAGTCTACACCTAAACAGAGTCATTTGCTAGCTATCAAAAGGATATTCATGTATTTGAAAGAAACAATGACTTATGTTCTGTGGTATTCCAAAAACCATAATTTTCAGTTAACTCCTTATTCATATGTAGATTGGGCAAACTATGTTGATGAGAGAAAAAGTACCAGTGGAGGAGTATTCTTCCTAGGTGACTCATTAGTAGCATGGCTTAGTAAAAAGAAAGGTTCTATTTCTTTATCAACTACAGAGGCATAGTACATTGATGTTGCTACCTGTTGCACTCAAATATTATGGATGATTCAGACACTTGCAGACTTGGAGGTAACATACGTTGCACCGATCCCAATCCATTGTGATAACACTAGTGCCATCAGTGTGTCCAAGAATCCCGTGTTCCACTCCAAGACCAAGCATATTCCCATAAAATACCATTTTCTAAGAGAGAAGGTCACCAATTAGATTGTTCAGGTCCATTACATTCTGACCATAGAAAAAATTGCAGACATCTTTACTAAACCCCTAGCCAAGACACCATTTGAATATCTCCGATAGAAGATGGGTGTCATCCCATCTCACATTTAAGAAAGTCCATCCTGTTAGGGGGGGTTTGTATTGGTTAAAATTCTGATATCTCCTAAACATACTGCAACAGCTTAGGGGGAGCATGTTTTCTTTGACATTGATGTCAAAGTGGGAGAAAAGGAGTGGTCAGGACTGAATGCTATAGTTGGACGTCCAAACAGATGAGCACATCCATTTAGGGTTTCCATCAATGCCAAAGGGGGAGATTGTTTGCATGTTTACAAGAAGAGCGTGCTTGTCATTGATGGAAATAACATTAACAACGATGATAAATAGGCAGACAAGGAAGATCAACAAACATGCAGGCAAGGAAGAACAATAGTGATCAAAAGTCAAGATCGAAGCATTGATCAAACTCCATTTCGGAGTTTCGGCTACTGGGATTTTGGATACCGGGAGTTGGGGATGTCAAGAACTCTTACTATAGGAGTCTCAAAGTCGCGAAACCCGAAGTCGCAAAATGTGAAATTGAGAAATGTCAAAGACTCCATACCGGAGGTTTGGATACCAGGAGTTCGAGATGTCAAGGACTCTCACGAAAGGAATCCCTAAGTTACAAAGTGCGAAAAGCCAAAAAGTTGAGTTGACTCCATTTCAGAGTTTTGCAGACTGGGAGGTGGAGTTGTCAAGAAATCTCATGTCAAGAATGTCGAAATCATGATGTGCAAAATCACAAAGCGATCTAGACCGTCGAATCATCTAGAGTGTGGATCATTGATCTGACTCCATTTCATAGCTTTGGATACCGAGAGTTGGAAGAGTCAAGTGACGAGACTCTTCATCACAAGATTCCCGAAGCGGCGAAATGCGAAACGCCAAAATCCTGAATCAGGCACAAGGAAGGCCTGTGAAGTGTTGAATTCACGACAAGACCTGGACCGTTGGGTCCATAGGACACGTGACGAAAGATTTTCAATTCTCCAACTGCAAATTCAAAGGAACGGGGTTCCCTAAACTCTCGAACAACATTTTCAAAGGCCGAAATGCGAAATGCCAAAATGATCGGAGCTAGTGAAACCTAGCTCCATTTCGGAGCTTAGGATACTGGGACATGGAGCATCAAGAACTCATCACCACAGGAATGTCGAAGTGCCAAAAAGAGAAATCATGAAAGCACTATATGGATAAGCACTTAGTCACCTCTCGTAGTCACATGGTTGAAGAGATGTAGAGAAAGGCTTGAAGTGGTAAGCTCCTTTTTTCAGAGTTTCAGAGATCGCTACGTGGAGATTCGAGATGCCACACAACAGGATTGTTGAAATGCCGAAATGCGAAACACGTTTTGGCTCAGCCTATGGTCACATCAGTGGAATATGAAGGAAGGATTTAGTGCATACAAGCTCCATTTCAGATTTTTGCGGATCGGGACATGGAGAGTAAAAAAATATTTACCACGGGGATCCCGAAATGCCAAAGTGTGAAATGGCAAAATGAACACAAGATTCAATGAAGTCAATTCAATGGTGCAGATGAATTTGAATAAGATTGGAGGGCTACTGTTGCACTTCACAGTGTAACTGCTAGAAACAAATGATGGTTTCTGCCAGAGGATGAGCTCGTCTATGACAGAGAAGATGAAGAGTCTCAACTGCCAGAGAAGCTGAGGAATCTCGATATAACACCCAGTGATGATGGATGCATGGGGGAAACTACCAGATAAGCTAAAGAGTTACCATGATGATCCGACAGAGCACTCAGAATGAGCAGGAGATGCAGAACAAAGAGAGACAACATGGAACACAGGAGATGGGATAGTTGTGGAAGAGTGAAGTGGAGAAAACACCCCGATGTGGAGGATATTGGGGGCAGAGAGGATGCAAGAGCAAGAAGCAGATTGCATGCACAAGGTGCATAGAGACTATAAGAATGTTGAACAAAGAAGAAATGGGTGTGGTTGTTGGGTGTGATTGATATGTGAAGAAGGAGGCAGAGCACAGCAACATAAATGTACAGAAGGGGAATGGTGCATTGAAGGGACATGGTGGAGAGAGCATAAAAGGAAAAAGAATAGAAAGAGCAAGGAGTGTGTAGAAGACATTGATGCAGACAGAGCAACGTAGTGTAGCAGAATAGTGATGAGACCGGTAATCCATTGAAGAAATTTATATCACTGTAATAAGTCATAATAGCAAAGATTTATATTTTAGGGTGGTAGGGAGGTGCTAGGGAGGACTATTGTCCTCAGAGGTTCAAGTGGGTGCTTGAACAAAGGGATTTGTAGCTTCCATCTGGTTGCATCCAAAGAAACCAGGGTGGCAGGGTGGTGCAAGGGAGAATTGTTGTTCTCTATTATATAGGTTGGTGCCTGTGTGACTGGAAATTGGTGCTTCCATCCAGTTGATGCTGGAACACTTAGAGAGTTGGTGCTTCCTTCTAGTGGGTGCTAGAGAGACCAGGGAGTTGGTGCTTCCTTCTAGTTAGTGCTAGAGAATCCAGAGAGTTAGTGCTCTCAGCAAGTAGCAACTTGAAAAACAGAGGTTGTAGCCTCATTATGAGTTGGTGCTCATATGTATGATAATTTAAAGAATGTACATATTACTTATCATATAAAGAAGAAGAGGTTTTTACCCTTTATGGGTTTCCTCGGGAAATATCTATCTCTGTGTATCTCATATGTGTGAATGATGCTGAATGGCCTATTGCTTACTTCCCTGCATTATTGTGATTGTCATTGAGTGATCTAGAAAGAGTTTAAAATAAATATTATTGTTTAAGAAAGGTTACAACTAATTCACCCCCCCCCCCTCTCAATTGTCCAACATATTCTTCGTTTCTTCTAAAGCTGCCATCTTCTTAAAACATTTGGACTCACGATGACCATCTTTATCACAAAATTTGAAATGTCTATTAGTCTTCTTATTTTAATATTTTTCTCCTCTTTCACCATTAGGAGCTGAAGTTGTCTAAGTGGGTTTGGGACCCTTATGTTGCTTATTTGTGTAGAGAGGATGTTTCTTTTGATACTTGGGTTTATCTTTTTGTTGGGCAACTAAGGCTTTGTTGGAGGTACCTGTAGTGATGATCACTCCAAGTTGTACATTCTTATCTTCCTCTCTAATCAAAGCATCACAAAAGGACTCAAGAGTGGATTTTTGATAATATTTACCTAGAGCCTCTCTCATGGAATAAAAGGTATATACAAACAAAGAATATGCACTACCTAGCCTAGAAATAAAAAGATAGATGCAATGCTCTTCCTCCATTTTTATCTCACATTCTTCACATAAAATTCTGAGTGTTTTAAAATTACAAAGATAGTCTCCAAGGAAAGAAAAATCATTTGTACTTAAGGTCAGTACTTGATTTTCTAACTGTTGTGTTTGAATAATATTGAGTTTACCAAACACAGATTCAATATTTTCCCAAGCTTCATCAAGGTCATCAATTTATATAAGGTGGAACCTTAAATCAAGAGAGATGGGCATTCCGATTAGTCCACGTAATTCATCACTCCTATTATCCCATTTGAATTTCTTATCAGCATGAGTGGGTTATTTTTATTTTCCCAAGGTAATCTGGTACAAGCCTTTACTTCTTAATAAATCCTCCATATGAGATTTCCTTTTGAAGTAGTTGGTGCTAGTAAGCAAAATATTACTGTAAGAATCCATATTAAATATGTATATAATATGGATTTAAAAAATGAAACTAATGATATGTATGGAAATATATCGAAAAATTATGCGGTTTAAAAAAAACGACACTAAAAACGGACTTCGGATGTGAAAGTTATGCCCTTTTTAAAAAAAGGAATAAATGTTAACCAAAGGACCACGTGGTGGTGTAAGTTGATTTATGAAGTTACCCACTTTTATAAAGAGAATTGGGGATCACTTTTACAATAAGTTACTTTATAAAAGAAAATTTGCATGCAAAATAATTAAAGCTACTTATAGTGATTCACTTTTATACTTGAAGTGAAATATACTTTATTATTTGAGCATGAACTTTTTCAAAACAAGTAACAAATAGAGAGACTTGAACTCAAGACCTCTTACTTAATAAGGAAACTTTTAACCAAATGGTCTAGAAAAACATATTGTATTGTTTAGCGAGAGGATTGGGGTTGTTTTTATTGTTGACATCCTTGGAGAGCGTGCTAAAAAAAACTCTTTTCACACAATAATTTGTTTTTGCTTCTCGATGACAACAAGGGTTAGATCTCGGTTAGCTTACCCAGAAGATGCAATTTTTCCTATTTGTTTTTTATTTTTCAAGATCGCATAGGGCACGAGGAAAATAGAATACGAATATATAAAAGAGTATCAACCTGAAAAAAAATAATATAAAACCAAAATAATACTCTGCAAAAATTTAAGAAATGCGTATTCAGGCTTTATACCTCTGGATCTGACTAAAATGGCCGTATCTTGGGAAAATGAAAACCTTTTCGAGTGAAAAGAAAAGTGTTCCTAACTAAAATGAGATCTCCAGATGCAATGGAACAATCCTATCAGACCATAAATTTATCAAAATGACATAAAATGGAGATGAGGAAACTCGGATTCACGATCTTGATCTACAATAGGAGCAGGTCTTCAAACAGGCTCTGATACGATATTCGACAACACGGGTATTACAATAGAGGATGAACACCTTCAGTAACCACTCACAAAAACCGATCAAAGATCAACACACCTATGTTTTGACATGGTGAAACCCCTATGGGGAAACATCCATGGCCCCAGCCAACGCGACCACTTGGAGCAGTCTATTAGGGAAAAAGAAAAAGATTACAGAGATATTTTACAAGAGAGTTTCTCACAATTGATCATTTGAAAATGAACCTCCATGCTCTTTAAATATAGATCATGGACCAATTGGGTGTTAAGCCACAGATCAATCATCATTAAGATCAAGGAGAATATGAACCATCAGAGCACTCTATGTCGGGAACATATTGTGATCATCGGATTTCCTAACTACAAATGCATACTAATACATACTAAAGAAACACACTTTTACCTAACGACACATTAGACCAAGTAGATATTAACTAAATCCCAAGTGTATAAATATCCTAACATAAAGAAAGCACAATAGAAACAACATTCATGGAAACAGTTCAAAAACTACATGGAATCCCCAAGATTATTGTAAGTGACAGAGACCCAAGTTTCAGGAGAAATTTTTGGACTGAACTATTTTCTTGTTTTGGTACTCAATTGTCTCATAGTTCATCTTACCATGCTCAATCTGATGGGAAAACCAAGATTGTGAATAAATTTATAGAAGGGTATCTTCATTGCTTTGCATCTGATAAACATACACAATGGGTCAAGTGGTTTCCCTTAGAGGAATGGTGGTAAAACACATCCTTCCATACTTCATAAAAAATGTCCCCATTTATGGCACTTTATGGCACTTTAAGGACAACTTGGTTGTGGCACAAAATAGGATGAAACAACAAGAAGATCAACATCGCAGGGAGGGAATTTGAGGTGGGGGATTGAGTATTTATAAGGCTACAAAAATACAAACAAATGTCCCTAAAGCAACAAAATAAGGACAATAAACTAACACCCAAATATTATGGCCCCTATAAGGTTTTGAAAAGGATTGGAAGTATGGCTTACAAATTGGAGTTTCCTCCATATTCACGTGTACATCTAGTATTCCATGTTTATTTCTTAAAGAAGGTCATAGAAAACAATATCTCAGTCCAAACAAGTTTACCTGAGCTCAATGAAGAAGGGAAAATAATACTAGAGCCAGAAACAATCCTTGAAACGAGAATTAAGCAGCTGAGAAATCGAACAATTACAGAATACCTCTTCAAATGAAAGCACCTACTAGTGGAAGAGGCGACATGGGAACATAATTTCTTCATGTAGAAACATCCATGGTTAGAAAAGTGCTGAGGACACCACTTGTTCGAAGGGGGCGGGCATTTTAAGCCCTAGACAATGCCCCATGATATGTATAAAACCCATTATTATGCCCTAGATATTGAATTATTACATTTCTAGTAGGTTGTCTGTAACCCTTATTTGCGCCCTTTCATTGTAATTGTAACCCTTTGTCTCCTTTATATATATCAAGGATATAGAGTATTAGGATCATATTACCTCATCTCATATTGTGTTCTGAAGTTTATATACTATAAAGGAGGTTTCCCCCTCTATTTGGATTGAATTTTATTGATTTCTTATCATTTTTAAGGCATTGGGTCATAACACAATAACGAGCTGCCAACTTTGAAAAATTTCCCAACTTCAGGGAGCTTCTATTGGCCTTTAATTTCAAGAACACATGGTCACCAAATTTAAATTACCTGTGAGTTCTTCCCTTATCAACATATATTTTATTCATGGCTTGGGAAACCTTTAAATTCTATTTTATTTTCATCATTTTCTCTTCCATTTCCCTGAGTAATTTTGGCCCAACCAGTGCTCTATTGCAAGATACCAGATATATAAAATATGCAGAACAGAAATGAAATGCTAGAAATAACAGATTAACAGTAAAATATCCAGCATAATCTTCACAATACACATAAATGATTCACGAAATAGCAACAGATATAGCACTTTGAATCAGATAGCAATGTTCACAGGCCTCTTCGAGGGGGCAACCTCCAATCGAGCAGCGCTCTATTACAATAATATCCAAGCTAGGGTTCTCATACCCTCGACTCCTATTTATACTAAAAAGAAGCATCTAGAG
>ML780382.1:1022469-1042029 GCA_009831015.1 Picea engelmannii
TGTCTGATGCGCTACCACTCGAAGGGGTACCAACAGGGGTTACAAGGGTGGCCAACAAACGTGCGCTTAAGAACCACTTGTATTTCCTGCGTGTATGAATCCCTCAACCACGGGTTTATGCGCGTAACGACAGATCTCTGTGGTTTAAAGACGCCGGAATACATCTCTACCCTGAAAAAAAATACCCACAATTTCTGCCAAGGAAAGTGCTCTGATACCACTTGCAAGATACCAGATATATAAAATATGCAGAACAGAAACAAAATGCTAGAAGTAACAGTAAAATATCTATCATAATCTTCACAATACACAGAAATGATTCACGAAATAGAAACATATATAACACTTTGAATCAGATAGCAATGTTCACAGGCCTCTTCGAGGGGGCAACCTCCAATCGAGCAGCACTCTATTACAATAATATCCAAGCTAGGGTTCTCATACCCTCGACTCCTATTTATACTAAAAAGAAGCATCTAGAGGAAGATCCTTCTAGAAGTTGAAGCGTCTATTAGGTCTTCTTACATCCGCCTTATTCTATTTTATTGAAAGGTCTTATTAATATTGACCTTTATTACATCCGAATACATTGATCTACCTATGTGCGGGTTAGGACCTAAACATCTATCTATTGGGTTGTCCTAGCTTACCGGTGTGTTGCACCTTCTTCCATAAAGTACCTCAAATGGGCACATCTTTAGATATGCTTGGTACACATTGTTATAAGAAAAATCTACCAAGTGTAGGTAGTCTTCCCATTGTTATAGCCACAAACAAGAGTAATTTTGTAACATGAGCATGAAAACAAATTTTGATACATTTTGGACATGAAGCATCCTTGACATTCTTGCATAAATTCTTCCCATCTGGAGTGTTTGGGATCAGCAGGTCTCCATCAGTAGATAATGCAACATTTAAGGACTTTTCTAGATTGATATATCACCATTTGAGAAGGTATGATGAAGACTATGCCAGTTTAACTATCAAGAAATATGGAGCATGAATATAACTTCCAAATCCATCTAGTGCGCATATTGGACAGTAAGATCACAACAATTTCTGTAGAATTTTGAAGAGCTCTGATTGTACATATGTCTATAGATGCACCGAGGATAGTGGATAAATAAGGGGGATGGGAATTTAATACCCTCGCTTGATTTATGGATTGTAAATATATTGTACATGTGATACTTAGGATGGCGAGCCAATATGTTTGGGCCGGAGCACATATATATGATACTTAGGCTGGTGATTCAACATGTTTTGTCTGAAGTGCCTATAAAGATAATTAAATGCTAGAAAGTATGTATTATAAATTGTACATATTCACTAACTAATAAAATAATACCATGATTGTAGACCAAGGGATGAAAAGAGTATGGGGGGATAAGAGTCCACGAGTGGGAAAAGGGGCTAAGGGCTAGCTAAAGGGAGCTTAAGCTAAAGAGGATAATAAAATATAGTATAATAATTCCCCAGGTCTTTATATTATTATATTATATAATAATATAAGCCTTTATATTATTATATTATATAATAATATAATATAAAAAGGACATACACATATAAAAAGGGCGAATTTGGATTAATTCTAGATTCATTCACTCCATTCTTACCATGTTGACTACAAGATTAGCTATGGGGAAGATGTTGATCGAAGAATATGGATCCTACCCTGTAGATCTCGGGTGGATCTACGTGTGTGGACACTTCTCCTTGGGTTTCCTTGGAGAAGGTTGGAGCCTTGGAGGGAGAAGTGTGGGGACAGGTTCCCCGGTATGAGGCCTGGAGGGTATATGGATATCTACGAGGGAAGATGGAAATCTTGGAGCCACAATGATCTCAGACTTCCTGGTTGGCTTGTGTTGGAGCCCGAGGGACCACGGTGTAGAGAATGGGACACACTACCTTGGGTTTTTTGGGTTGATGGGGAATGAGAGATCATTGGTTGGTTGGAGTGCTGGTAAGTTTTAGTACCTTGGCCTAGAGAATGTTGGTATTGATTGTGGACCATGGTGATCTTGGGAATAATTTTCCCTAGTGGAGTCATAACCCCAGCTCTAGGTTGATCCCCTGCTGATATTTTATCAATAGTGAGATCTATGGTTGGGTGGAACGTCATGGGTCTACAGCTAGTTGTTTATTTCAATGAGATAAGTACCATGTTTATATGTGATTTGATGTTTTTACATTATGTATTGATATGTTAATTGTTGAATACTTATAAAATAATTTTGTTTGTGTGTGTACACACATTCTTGTTGTCAACGCACTACAACAAAATAGGCCATTAGTGCCTAGTTTAGCGTTGGATTTTAGTGCATTTTAGGGCATGAATTGGGATGATGAGAGGGCGCAAAACCCGACTCTAAGTGACGTGTTCACTTGAGTGTTGGATATAGTGCCTAGTTTAGCGCCCAAAATCTCCCTCTTTAGTGTCATGTTTTTCTCCCTTGTTAGCGCCTAGTTTTGCTCCCTTTTTAGCACCCAGTTTTGCTTCTTATTTAGCTCCTAGTTTTTCTCCGGATTTGGCACCTAGTTTAGCGCCTAAAATGTGATATAGTTCGCTAAATAATGCCCAGAATAGTTCTTGGTTTAGCTCTAGGTGTGGTTCTTAATTTAGCTCATGGTTTAGCTCTTGGTTTAGCACCTATTTTAGCTCCATCTGTATCTCCTAGTTTAGCTCCTGGTTTAGCACCTAGTTTAGCTCATGGTTTAGCTCCTAGTTTAGCGCCTAGTTTAGCTCCATGTATGGTTCCTAATTTAGCTCCAGGTTTAGCTCTTGGTTCAACACCTAGTTTAGCTCCTGGTTTAGATTCTAGGTTAGCTCCTGGTTTAGCTTCTGGTTTAGCGCATAGTTTAGCTCCTAGTTTAGCTCTTGGTTTAACTCCTAGTTTAGCTCCTAATTTAGCACCTAGTTTAGCTCCTAGTTGATCACCTGGTTTAGCTCCTAGTTTAGCGCCTAGTTTAGCTTTAGGTGTGGCGCCTAGTTTAGCTCCCAATCATGCTTCGTGTTTTTCTTCAAGTGTAGCATGGAAAATAACTTGTATTTTGGCTTCCAAATTAACGCCAAGATGTGCTTCCATTATTGCATCAATTTTTTCTTCCATAATTGCTTCCTTGTTAGCTCCATGGTTTGCTTCCTTTTAGTTCCAAGGTTTTCTTCCTTTTTAGCATCTGGTTTTTCTTCTTTTTTAGGTCCAGGGTTTGCTTCATTTTAGTGTTGGGATTTTCTTCTTAATTAACATACAATTTTGCTTCTTGTTAAGTAGCCAATTTAGCTTCCTACTTAGATCCAAAAATAGCTCTAAGTATGGATTCAAATTTAATGTTGAGTTTTACTTCCATTTTAGAGCCACATTTTTCTTCCATTTTAACAACTCATGTTGTGTCCTTTTTAGCTTCCATTTAGTAATTTAACTTTTTTTATTTCAATTTAATTAGTTAAATATATCATGCATCTTAAAAAACTTATATTATTATAGAGTAAGTCATATTTCATTTGAAGTATTTTATATGATAGCTTTTATAAAGAATTTTTAAGGAACTGGACATCCATACAAACTAACAACATCATTATACTTATTAAATATCCATCTAAATAAAATCTACAACATACAGTATATATAAAATAACAAGATAATGATTATAACATGGTCATCATCTATAATTAAAATTAGTCAAATATATCAATATTAGATAAATATCATGTCAAACAACTTATATCTTTAATACTGATAAGATCATCATCATATATAACTACAACAAGTGAAATTCAAATATGACAATAGATCAATAACATGTCAGAATGATACATGGCCAACAGTCAATGTAAGTTAGGATGATATATGTCCAAATAATATAAGTCAAAATGATAAATGTCAAAATGGTAAATGTCAAAATGATAATGTTGAAATTACAAAGACAACTGAGAGGGGGGGGTGAATCAATTGTTACTGTGCTTAAACAATCTTAAGTCTATTAAAACATTTTTAATCTTTCATCAAGTGACCATAAATAATATACATCATATGAACACCATAAATAATGAGCATCAATCACACATAAGATATACACAGAGACATATTTTCACGAGGAAGCCCATAAAGGGAGAAAACCTCTTCTTCTTCGAAATTATAGGCATTCTTTTAAGTTTTGTACATCATTTATGTTTTAGCACCAACTCAAAGTGAGGCTACTACCTCTGTTTTACAAGTTCCAACTTGTTTGAGAGAACCAACTCTCAGGTTTCTCTAGCACCCACTAGAAGGAAGCACCAACTCCCTGAGTGTTACAGCACTGACTGGATGGAAGAACCTACTTCCATTTATGCAAGAACCAAATTGCATATAGAAAACTCTGTGTTTTCCCAAGCACCACCCTGCCACCCTTTTTTTCTATCCACAACTAGATGGAAGCTACAACTCCCAATATTCAAGCACCAATTCAAATATCAGAGGACCACAGTCCTCCCTAGAACCACCCTACCTCCCTGGTTATGAATAAGTGATTGAAAAAACAAACAATACAGGGGTCTCAATTCTTACCCCTTCTTTTCTCTTATGCAATTCTTCTATGCTTCAAAAACTGTTCTGCAATTCTACTCTGCTTCATGCTATTCTTCTATTCTTCTCTGTTTCATGCTATTCTGCTATTCTTCTCTTCTTCATGTTATTCTACTATTCTTCTCTTTCTTCTGTCTGTTCTGCAACTGTTACTCATCTCTGAGTTTTTATCTCAAGCTCTGCAACCTTTAATTTTACTCTCTTTACAATTCATCATATTTTTCCGGTTAGAACAACCATACTTACACAGTCGCTTCATATCTCCTTTTATTCACACACGCCTAATCAGTTACACCTCAAATATTCTTGGGCAAAAACGCCTCAGCAACTGAATCGCCAACCGATCAAGAATCATGAAATAGTTTTTCTAACAAAATCGTAACTGATTAATTAACTGTGAAGTGCAACAGTATCGCTCCAATCATATTCAAATTCTCTTACACCATTGGATTAAATCGGTAGGGTTTCATGTTTATCCTATATGCCCACTGGCTGTGACTGAGCGCTAAACAGAATTTGAATTTCGTGATCTCGCATCTCGATATTCCTATGATAAAGGATCTTGACACTCCAAGTCATGATCGCCGAGAATCCGAGTTGGAGCTTAGCACCGCTATCTTCTTCCCCTCACGTGACCACCAGTGGTGACCATAGGCTATGCCAAAAGGCGCTTCATATTTTGCTAACTTATCAACTTCATCGAGCCTAATCAACGGTCGAGATCTTTGATGATCCAACGGTCCAGATCTCATCGTGATCTCGCATATCGTGATTCCTATGATGAAGGGTCTTGATGCTCCAAGTCGCAATCGCCGAGACTCCAAGATGGAACTTAACACCGCTAGCTTCTTCCTCCATCTTTCACAGATGTAACTATTAGTTGTGACTATAGCCTTATTCGAAAACATGTTTTGCACTTTCATGTCTTGGGTATTCTGTCATGCTCTGATCTATCACCACGTGCCCCTCTTGGATCAACGATCCATATCTTATAGCAATTTTTCCACTTCATGAGCCTTCTTCATGCCTGATCAACAATCTACAATCCTTGGTGATCTGATGGTCCAGATATTTTTGTGATCTCACATATTTCGATTCTTGTGATGAAGGGTCTCGATACTCCAAGTTGTGAACGCCGAGATGGAGCTTAGTAATAAGCTCCTTCCCTTAAGCCTTCAACGATGTGACCTTGAGATATGACCACTTGCCAATCAAATGAGCACTTTGCTCCTTTGACTTTCCAGTCAGCAAAATGATGATCTTTCGCCCTGTGTTCTATGGAACCAACGGTCCAGATATTATCGCGATTTCACCATGTGTCCTTCTTGAATCAACGGTCAAGATTGTTATCGTGATTTCGCATATCGCTAGTTTGAACCTATTTCCTTTGGATTTCTCGATCTGTGAAACTCTGAAATGAAACCTTTGTCATTCTTTGACTATTTTCCTCCTTCTGAGATTACACTGTTGATATTACCACTGATCATGCTGATCTTCGCCATCTGATCATGCTAATCTTCACCATCAATGACAAACACGCTCCATCAATGAAAAACATGCATACTCTGCCTCTCTCTAAAAACATTCCAACAATCTCCCCCTTTGGCATTGATGGAAACCCCTTGAAGAACATCCAACTATACCATTGTAATATCCTTGAAATTACCACACTTTCTCCCCCTTTGACATCAATGTCAAAGAAGAAACACGCTCCCCCTGAGTTGTTGCAGTACATACTCCCCCTTTCAACTATGAGCAACTTAGAAATACAATAGATATTCAATAAGTACTCCCCCTGACCAGGTGAACAGATTAGACAAAAGAAGTTATAACCCCCAACTTTTGATGAAGATATCCAAAAGGAGTCGTTTCTAATGGTTTAGTAAAGATATCAACTATCTTTTCTGTGGAAGGGATATGATTAAGCTGAACAACTCTGTTTGTGACTTCTTCTCTCAGAAAATGGTATTTTATTCAGATATGCTTAGTCTTGGAATGAAGAACAGGATTCTTGGAGACACTAATGGCACTAGTGTTATCACAGGGAATTGTAATCGGATCAATATAGTTTACCTTCAAATATGCAAGAGTTTGAATCATCCACAAAATCTGAGTGCAGCAAGTAGCAGCAGCAATGTACTCTGCTTCTGTAGTTGATAAGGAAATAGATCGCTACTTCTTACTAATCCATGCTACCAATGAGTCACCCAGGAAGAAGGCACCTCCATTGGTGCTCTTTCTTTCATCCACACAATTTTCCTAATCTGCATCTGAATAATCAATTAACTAAAAATTTTGATTTCTGGGATACCATAGACCATAATTCATTGTTCCCTTCAAGTATTTGAATATCCTTTTGACATCTACCAAGTGACTTTGTTTAGGAGCTTACTGATAACGACCTACCATTCCAATAACTTTCATTATATCAGGACATGATGTTGTGATGTACAAAAGACTGCCTATCATAGAGCGACATGTCCTTTGATCAACATCCAATGAAATATCATCTTTACTGAGATTGCAACCAACCACCATAGGTGTGCTAACAAGAGAGGAATCCTCCATCTGAAATTTCTTCAACATCTCTTTCAAATATTTTTCTTGAGAGATAAATATTCCTGCAGAACTCTGATTTACTTGTAAACCAAGAAGATATGACAGTTCTCCTATCATGGACATCTCAAATTCTGTTTTCATAGAGTTAGCAAACCACTGGATAGATGATTCATTAGTATAACAAAAAATAATATCATCTACATAAACCAAAACAACTAGTAAATTTTCACCTTCAGACTTAATATAGAGATTGTTGTCAATAGTACCTTTCTTGAACCCTTTGTCTTGTAAAAATTTGTCCAGTCTATAATACCAAGCTCGTGGTTCTTGTTTCAGTCCATATAAGGCCAGTATATACTAACATAATTAGGATTATCTATCCATGAGAATCCTTCCGGTTTCTCCACATATACTTATTCCTCTAGATCTCCATTAAGAAATGTTGATTTAACATCCATATGATAAACTTTAAATTTCTTATGACATGAATAAGCAAGAAACATTCTGATGGCCTCCAATCTTTCCACTAGTGCAAAAGTTTCATCAAAGTCTTGACCTTCAACTTATGCATACCCTTTATAGACCAATCTGGCTTTATTTCTAACAACTGGTCCTTTTTCATTCATTTTATTTTTGAACACCCATTTGGAACCTATTACATTCTTATCTTCAGGTTTAGGGACAAGCTCCCAAGTATTGTTCTTCTCAATCTGATCAAGTTCTTCATTCATTTCTCTAATCCAATCATCATGTTGGCTAGCTTCATCAAAAAATTTAGGTTCAGTTATATATAAAAAAGCAACATGATATTATTATGAGTCTTTAATCAATTTCCTTCTTGTCTGAACTCCTTTATTTATATCTCCAATTATTTGATTTTCAGGATGATTCTTTCTAACAATTCTGAGAGGTGATTTTGCTTCTTTCTGTTGATTTGTGTCATCCTGAGTATTCGTATCTTCATCTGATTCAGATTCTTCTCTTCCTGATCCTTGGACCTTTTCATGTTCATCTTCAACTATATCTTTTGTGCTTGGTTCAACACTGTTTACATTCCTGACCGAGACTTCTTCATCAACCTTTATGTCTATACAATCAACTAGTTTATGCATCCTCTTATTGTAACATATGTACCCTTTACTGTTTGTAGCATAGCCCAAGAAGATACCTTCATTAGCCCTATCATCATATTTTCCAATATTTTCATCATTGTTCTTGATATAACATTTACTCCCAAAGACCTTAAAATGTTTGATTGAAGCATGTCTTCCAAACCATAGTTCATAAGGAGTCTTGTTACTCTGTGGTCTGAGATGTGCTTTACTAAGGATATGAATAGCTATATGAATTGATTCTACCCAATATGTCTGAGATATGTTCCTTTCATTCATCATTGATCTTGCCATTTGTTGTACTGATCTATTCTACCTCTCAACGACTCCATTTTGCTGTGGAGTTCTTGGAATAGTGTATTCTCATTTGATCCCATGTTTATCATAGAACTCTTTGAAGTTCCATGAACTAAAATCTCCTCCTCTATCAGACCTTACTGCCTTCAATACTTTTCCTGTTTGATTCTCAGTCAGAGCCTAAAACACTTTGAATTTTTCAAATGCTTCATGTTTTTCCTTCAAAAAGGAAACCCATGTTAGTCTAGAATAATTATCAATAATCAACATAAAATAGTTTTCTTTTTTTGTACCTTCTTTTCTTGATGGTCCACATAAATCCATATCTACTAACTGGAGAGGTTTTTCTGTTGAAGGAAATATTTTAGATTTGAACTAAGTGCGAGTAAGTTTTCCTATCTGGCAAGGTTTACAAACAAAGTCGTATGGATTTGATATCTTCGGAAGATCTTTTACTACCCCATTGTTTCTGCGCTTGATTATATGATCAAAATTTAGGTGTCTAAGTCTCCTATGCCACGGGAAACTTTCATCATATTTTCTTAAGTGGCATTCTTCTTTTTCTTCATTTAACACATAGACATTTTTTTTCTGTTCTTATCCCTTTTGCAACCAGTTGTCCTGAACTCAAAGACTTTATTTTATAGTCTTTAGAAGTAAAAACAACTTCACATCCTTTGTCACAAACTTGACTGACACTTAGTAGATTATGTTTCAGACCATCTACAAACATCACATCTTGAGCTTTTCCTTTGCCATTACTCAGGCTTACCATTCCTTTACCTTTTATTTTTCCTGGTGCATCATTTCAAAAAGTTACATTCCC
Source organism: Picea engelmannii (assembly GCA_009831015.1). Taxonomy (NCBI): domain Eukaryota; kingdom Viridiplantae; phylum Streptophyta; class Pinopsida; order Pinales; family Pinaceae; genus Picea; species Picea engelmannii. The sequence goes on from ML780382.1 coordinate 1,031,829, forward strand.
TGATTTGTTTTCACTTAAAGTTAGAAACTTACTTTTGTCTCCAGTCATATGTTTGGAACATCCACTGTCAATATACCAGGAATTCTTTTGTTTTTGGATTGATAACACTAGTCCACACTTGTCATTTACTTTCTTCTTCCAAACCTTGACATTTTCAGCAGTGGGAATCAAATCTGGCTTGTAATTTGTTAATTGACAATCTGCAACTTTATGTCCATAATTACGGCAGATGTAACATTATGGTTCACTGAATAAGAGATCATAGTGATTGTTATTCTCATAACTATTGTTATTCTTAACCTGCGTCCTTTTCCCATCCATCATATGATTTATAGTATGAGGTCGTTTATTGCTTGGTTGTCTCGATCTTTGTTGTAGAATATGGTTATTCATTGAATATCTTGATTGTTCATATCTAAATCTTATAGAACAGTTTATAGCTTTGTGACCAAAATTAGAGCAAAAAAAACAATAACCATAGAAAAAAACCTTTGTACCTTGAAAAAATTTGTCTTCTTTGAGGAGGTCGATTTCTTTCATGCCGATAATCTCTCTGATCAACAGATTCAATTCTGGTACTTTTTCTTTCATTCCTTCTCGGTGGTTGATTCTCTTTCTTTGTTTTTGTAGAGTGAATGTTGTCAATGTTTGAGGATTTGACAAACTTCATGGGTTCTGTATTACTTGAATGATTACTACTTGATCCTTCTTCATAGCCCAAGCCAGCTTTCAACTTTGGATTCCTTTGTTGATTTAGAATGGAAGTTAATTCTTCTGAGGCTTTAATACTAGACAGATTTTGGTAATACAATGCCTTAAACTTCTCCATTTCTTTTTTGGTTTTTACTATCTCTTCTTCTAAGGATTCACACTTTGATTTCCTCTCTGATAATTGTTGTTTCAGAATGTATTCTATTTTCTTTGCCTCTTCTAACTCCACTTTTAGTAGAGAAAATTCTTCATCAATTTTTTTATCATTCATTTTAAACTGCATCAACAATCGTTTTTGTTTTCTCTTCTTACATCTGAGTCTGTCAATTTCTTCCAAAGAACTGATTAATTCACCTTCCATATCAACCACAGCTTCTTCATCATCCATTTCACCTCTTGTGTGTTCATCATTAGGATCTCCCATGGCCATAAGCATAAAATCATTCACTTTGTCTTCACATGATGAATCACTATCTATGTCTTCTGAGGAATTGTCATTATTTACACACAAACTTTTCTTCTTACTATATTTCTTGAATTTGTACTTCTTTTCATCATCAGAGTTCTGGTCCTTTTTCTGATGGGGACACTTAGATGCAAAATGACCTATCTTACCATAGTTAAAATATTTGAAGGGAAGCTTGCCTTGATATTTTCCTGATCCTTTCTTTAACCTTCTCACAAATTTTGCTTCAATATCATCTAAATCTGAATCAATATTATTTTCTGCTTTAAAAGATGCTTCTCTAGTAATGGATTTATCTTTGTTGATTCTCATTTCATATGCAGTTAAAGTTCCTAGGAGTTGATCAATGGACAAAGTTTTAAGATCATTTAGTTCTTCTATTGCAGAGACTTTTGGATTAAACTTATCAAGCAAAGATCTTAAAATATTCTGAACTAAATTTGATTCTTCAAACTTATCACCAAGACCCTTCATGGCAGTCACAAGTTCTTCAACTCTTAAAAAATACTTGCTAACTATTTCATCTTCATTCATCTTTATTTGCTCAAACTTTAACGTAATTTTTTTAAGTTTGGCATCTTTTACTTTCTCATTTCCTTCATAGCTGCTAATAAGTTCATCCCACATTTATTTGGAAGTTTGAAGATGCATCACCTTTACAAACTCAGCTTCTGCAAGTCCATTCAAGATAACATTCATTCCCTTAGCATTAAATCTAAATTCTAACATATCATCCTTGGAAGCTAGCACAACAGGCTTTGTATATCCAGTCTCTACTACATCCCAAACATCAACACCTAAGGCCATTAGGTATGTTCTCATTCTAACCTTCCAAAAGGAAAAAAATGTTCCATCAAAAAGAGGAGGCTTACTGGCTAAAGTCCCTTCATGACTTGTCATGTTTAAGTTTACAGATCTACCTTTAAATAAAAGGAACCCACTCTGATACCAATTATTGAAATTACTAAGACAACTGAGAGGGGGGGGTGAATCAGTTGTTACTGTTCTTAAACAATCTTAAGTCTATTAAAAAAAAATTAATCTTTCATCAAGTGACCATCAATATTATACATCATATGAACACCATAAATAATGAGCATCAATCACACATAAGATATACACATAGACAGATTTTCACGAGGAAACCCATAAAGGGAGAAAACCTCTTCTTCTTCAAAATGATAGGCAGTCTTTTAAGTTCTGTACATCATCTATGTTTGAGTACCAACTCAAAGTGAGGCTACTACCTTTTTTTTACAAGCTCCAACTTGTTTGAGGGCACCAACTCTCTGGTTTCTCTAGCACCCACTAGAAGGAAGAACCAACTCCCTGAGTGTTCTAGAACCAATTGGATGTAAGCACCTACTTCCACTTATACAAGCACCAACTTGCATATAGAAGATTCTGTGTTTTCCCAAGCACCACCCTCCACCCTGTTTTTCTAGCCACTACTATATGGAAGCTACAACTCTCAATATTCAAGAACCAACTCAAATATCAGAGGACCACATTCCCCCCTAGCACCACCCTACCTCCCTGGTTATGAATAAGTGATTGAAAAAACAAACATTACAGGTGTCTCAATTCTTACCCCTTCTTTTCTCTTCTGCAATTCTTCTCTGCTTCAAAAACTATTCTGCAATTCTGCTCTGCTTCATGCTATTTTGCTATTCTACTCTGCTTCATGCTATTCTACTATTCTGCTCTTCTTCAAGCTATTATGCTATTATGATCTTTCTTCTGTCTGTTTAGCAACTGTTACTCATCTCTGAGTTTTTATGTCAATCTCTGCAACCTTTAATTTTACTCTCTTTATAGTTCATCACATTTTTCCGGTTAGAACAACCATACTTACACAGTTGCTTCATATCTCCTGTTATTCACACACACCTCATCAGTTACACCTCGAATCTTCTTGGGCAAAAACATCTCACAAATTGAATCGCCAACCGATCAAGATTCATGAATCAGTTTTGCTAACTAAATCGTAACTGATTAATTAACTGTGAAGTGAAATAGTATCCCTCTGATCATACTCAAATTCTCCTACACTGTTGGATTAAATCGGCAAGGTTTCACGTTTATCCCATATGCCCACTGGATGTGACTGAGTGCTAAACATAATTTGAATTTCATGATCTCGCATCTCGACATTCCAATGATAAAGGATCTCGACACTCCAAGTCGCAATTTCCGAGAGTCCAAGATGGAGCCTAGCACTGGTAGCTTCTTCCCCTCACGTGACCACCGAAAGTGACCATAGGCTACGCCAAAAGGCACTTCATATTTCGTGAACTTATAAACTTAATCGAGCTTGATCAATAGTCGAGATCTTCGATGATCTGACGGTCCAGATCTCATCGCAATCTCGCATATCGAGATTCCTGTGATGAAGGGTCTTGATGCTCCAAGTCGTGATCGTCAAGACTCCGATATGAGACTTAACACCGCTAGATTCTTCCTCCATCTTGCACATATGTAACCACTGGCTGTGACTATAGCCTTATTCAAAAATTCATTTCGCACTTTCCCATCTCAGGTATTCTGTCGTGCTCTGATCTATCGCCACATGCCCCTCTTGGATCAACGATCCAGATATTATCGCGATTTCGCCACTTCACGAGCCTTCTTCATGCCTGATCAACGGTCCACAATCCTTGGTGATCTGACGGTACAGATATTTTCGTGATCTCGCATATCACTATTCCTGTGATGAAGGGTCTCGATATTCCAAGTTGCGAACACCGAGATAGAGCTTAGCAATTAGCTCCTTCCCTTAAGCCTTCGATGATGTGACCTTGAGATATGACCACTCGCCAATCAAATGAGCACTTCGATCCTTTGACTTTCCAGTCTGCGAAAGGATGATCTTTTTCCATGTGTTCTATGGAACCAACGGTCTAGATATTATCGTGATTTCACCATGTGTCCTTTAATCAACGGTCAAGATTTTTATCGCAATTTCGCATATCGCTAGTTTGAACCTCTTTCCTTTGGATTTCCCGATCTACGAAACTCCGAAACAAAACCTTTGTCGTTATTTGACTATTGTCCTCCTTCTAATCTTACACTACTGATCTTGCCACTGATCATGATTATCTTCACGATCTGATCATGCTAATCTTTGCCATCAATGACAAACACGAGCCATCAATGACAAACACGCATACTTTGCCTCTATCTAAAAACATGCCAATAGATAAAACTCAATAATATGGCATTGCAAGTGAAAATGATACACATGATAATAAACATGAAAATAAGCATCATAACGATATACAACAATGTACAATGATGGAGTCTATATGATCAATGTCACTGGATACTACCAACAACTAGGTCACCATCATTATCTTTATCATCATCATTGTGGTCATAATTGTCGTCATTCACAGTGTCTTCTTCATATGACTCATCATCATCTCTCATGTATGTATCAGACCCATTATAATCTGGATCTATCTCTTGAGGATCAACTGGATCTTTTGGAAGACCCGTGTTCTGCAAAAAAGAACATTCAAAATGAAAAGTTATTATTTATTTCATGCAATATGTAATTTTTGTGCTATATTTCTAATATCGAAACCATAATCATATTACATCATATCAAAGTGCACATACCATAATAAATTTCAAATAAGTTACAAATAAGAAGTCATTCCAATGTTGTAAAACATGCAACAATTCTAATAAACGTTAGTAAAGATCATAAAAAAATGTGTTATACATTTTAACTATCAATTGTAAATTATATTACATAATCGTAAGTGCCAACCCTCTCCAATGTGTGATATATATGATTATGTTTTCCTATAAAAATACTTTGAGAGTTAATTGGTCTATATATATTCTTCTCTTGTATTTCACAAATGAATATTTTTCTAGGACATTTTTCCCATTGTAATATGCTTCAAAGGTCCTTTGAGAATTAACTAGTTTATAGGTGATTTTGAAGATGCTCTCGATACTCACTCGACTAGACCACGTCCAAATGTCAATCCTTCCAAAGAAAAAGTTCAATACATCAAGCCCTAAAGGGTTGAAAATTATGACAAAAATATGATAAAAGTTGTCAAGGTGTATTGCCTTGCCTTACCTTTTCATGTCATTCCATACCAAGCCATACTTTTCCATTCCATGCCATGCCATGGATTGCCTTTGCATGCCTTTCCTTGCGATGTGTTTCCATGCCATGCCATGGCTTGCATTTTCATGTCGTGCCTTGCCATGTGTTTCCATGCCATGCCATGCCATTCCATGGGATGCTAAGTCATGCCTTGCCTTGCCATGCCATGCCATGCCATGAATTGTTATCGTATGGTATGCCTTTCTATGCCATGCCCCTCCATACCATTCCTTGAAATGTAATGACTTGCATTCACTTTCCATATCCTACCTTTCCATATCATCCCTTCCCTTGCCATGCTATGTCATGTTGTGCCTTAAGGTTTTTATTGCCTGAGGAGGAATTGGACAAGAGTCCCCGAAATGGTTTGGGATGCCACTTGAAACTGAGCATAAAAAAAAAACTAAGACTTGGATTGAGGAACCTTCAATTTTGATGGATTACTAGGATAGTATTTCAGCTAGAGCACCCCTCACTCTAGGATTCCATGTCTCGGAAGTTGCTTTACTCATTGATTTCGAGAATTAGTGTTTTTTACAGTTTGAAGAAATTCATCATTTGTATCAAGGGGTACAATTTATGAAACCATCCCTCATGAGAAGATCGATAATGTGGTCACCTAGTCCATGCCTAAAAAATCTTGCATCATCTCACAAAACTCAAAAATGTTGCTCCGTTAGGTTTTTATGCCCTGAGGAGGAATTGGCCAAGAGTCCCTGAAATGCTTTGGGATGTGAATTGAAACTCTGTATATAACAAAAAATGAGACTTTGATTGAGGAACCATCATTTCTATTGGATTCCTGGAATAGGATTGAAGCTATAGCACCCCTCACTCCAGGGTCCAATCTCTCATAAGTTGTTTTTTTCATCGATTTTGAGAACTAGGGTTTTTCTCAGTAAGAAGCAATGCAACATTTGGATTTAGGGGTCCAATTTATAAAACCATGCCTTGGGAGAGGATGGAAAATGTGGTCACATAGTCCATGCCTAAACAAGCTTGCAACATCTCACAAAACTAAAAAATGCTACTCCATTAGGTTTTAATGCCTTGAGGAGGAATTGGCCAAGATTCCCCGAAATGGTTTGGGATGCCACTTGCAACTGGGCATAAAATGAAAACCCAGACACAAATGGAGGAACCATTAACTTTGATGGATTATTGGGATAATATTTTAGCTAGATCACCCCTCACTCTCGGGTGCCATGCCTCAAAAGTTTCTTTATTCATTGATTTCGAGAATTATGGTTTTCCTCAGTAAGAAGAAATGCAACATTTGTATTTAGGGGTCCAATTTATGAAACCATGCCTCAGGAGAGGATGGACAATGTGGTCACATATTCCATGCCTAAACAAGATTGCAACATCTCACGGAACTCAAAAATGTTGCTTCGTTAGGTTTTTATGCCCTGAGGAGGAATTGACCAAGAGTCCCTGAAAGGGTTTGGGATGTGACTTGAAACTTGGTATATAATGAAAATAGAGACTCGGATTGAGGAACCATATTCTTCATTGGATTCCTGGCATAATATTTCATATAGAGCAACCCTCACTCCCAGATCCAATCCCTCGTAATTTTTTCTTCATCGATTTTGAGAACTAGGGTTTTTCTCAATAAGAAGCAATGCAACATTTGGATTTAGGGGTCCAATTTATGAAATCATGCCTTCGGAGTGGATGGACAATGTGGTCACATAGTCCATGCCTAAACAAACTTGAAACATCTTATGAAACTCAAAAATGATGCTTTGTTAGGTTTTTATTCTGTGAGCAGGAATTGGCCAAGAGTCGCCGAAATGGTTTGGGATGCCACTTGCAACTGGGCATAAATACAAAACCGAGACTCGGATTGAGGAACCGTCGACTCCGATGCATTACTGGGATAGGATTTCAGCTAGATCACCCCTCACTCTCGAGTGACATGCCTCAGATGTTTCTTTACTCATTGATTTTTAGAATTAGTGTTTGGCTCAGTTTGAAGAAATGTCGCATTTGGATTAAGGGGTACAATTTATGAAACTATTCCTCATGAGAAGACCAATAAATTGGTCACCTGTTCCATGCCTAAACAAGCTTGCTCCGTTAGGTTTTTATGCCATGAGGAGGAATTGGCCAAGATTACTTGATATGGTTTGGGATGCGACTTGCAACTCAGTATATAACGAAAATAGAGACTCGGATTGAGGAATCATTGTCTCCACTAGATTCCTAGCATAGTATTTTAGCTAGAGCACCCGTCACTCACAGGTCCAATCCCTCGTATGTTTTGTTTTTCATCAATTTTGAGAACTAGGGTTTTTCTTAGTAAGAAGCAATGCAACATTTAGATTTAGGGGTCCAATTTATGAAACCATGCCCCGAGATCGTATGGAAAATGTGGTCACATATTCCATGCCTAAACAATCTTGCAACATCTCACGGAACTCAAAAATGTTGCTTCGTTAGGTTTGTATTCCCTGGGGAGGAATTGGACAAGAGCCCCTGAAATGGTTTGGGATGCCAATTGCAACTGTGCATAAAAATAAAACCGAGACTCAAATTGAGGAACCGTCGAATTCGATGGATTAATGGGACAATATTTCATCTAGAGAACCCCTCACTCTCAGGTTCCATGCCTCGAAAGCTACTTTACTCATTGATTTCGAGAATTAGTGTTTTTCTCAGTTTGAAGCAATGCAACATTTGGATCAAGGGGTCCAATTTATGAAACTGTCCCTCATGAGAAGATTGATAATTTGGTCACTTAGTCCATGCCTAAAAAATATTGCATCATCTCATGGATCTCAAAAATGTTGCTCCGTTAGGTTTTTATGCCTTGAGGAGGAATTGGCCAAGAGTCCCTAAAATTGTTTGGGATGTGACTTGCAACTTGGCATAAAATGAAAATCGAGACTTGGATTGAGGAACCGTTGATTTTGATGGATTACTAATATAGGATTTGATATAGACCACCCCTCACTCTTGGTTTCCAAGCCTCAAAAGTTGCTTTACTCATTGATTTCGAGTAGTGTTTTGCTCAGTTTGAAGAATGCAACATTTGTATTAAGGTGTCCAATTTATGAAATTGTCCCTCAGGAGAGGATAGATAATGTGGTCACCTAGTCCATGGCGAAACAATATTTCATCATCTCACAGAACTAAAAAATGTTGCTATGTTAGTCTTTTATGCCCCGAGGAGGAATTGGCCAAGAGTCCTGGAAAATGGTTTGGGAAGCGACTTACAACTGGACATATCATGAAAACTGAGACTCGGATTGAGGAACCATCATTTCCGTTGGATTCCTAGCATAGTATTTTAGCTAGATAACCCCTCACTCCCAATTCTAATCCCTCAGAAGTTGTTTTTTCATCGATTTTGAGAACTAGTGTTTTGCTCATTAAGAAGCAATGCAAAATTTTTGATTTAGGGGTCCAATTTAGGAAACCATACCTCGAGAGAGGATGGAAAATGGGGTCACCTATTCCATGCCTAAACAAGCATGCATCATCTCATGGAACTAAAAAATGTTTCTCTCTTAGGCTTTTATGCCCTGATGAGGAATTGGCCAAGAGTCCCCGAAATGGTTTGGGATGCCACTTTCAACTGGGCATTAAACAAAAATCGAGACTCACATTGAGGAACTGTCATATCCATTGGATTCCTGACATGGTATTTCAGCTAGATCACCCCTTAATCCTGGGTGCCATTGTTAAGAACCAAACATCAATATAGCATAGAAAAATCTCAGGAAAAGTACTCAATGCCTTAAAAAAGAGATAATTTTAGATAATAAGCCTCTTCGAGGGGGAAACCTCCTTTTACCCCACTAAAATGTTCAAGTACAAGATGATTCAAAATGAAAATGTCTCCTTGGTATATATAGGAGACTAGGAGGTATAATTACAACTAACAGCCTAAAGCCGACATAAATAAAATAACATTACTAATATAATATGCCCCAATTAAGGGGTAATGAGCCAATATTAGGGATTAACATGCCCCTCCCCTTGAGACAAGTGTTGTTCACAATGCTTGAGTAACTCTGGATGCTTTTGTATAAAAGACTCATCTTCCCAAGTGGAATCTTCAGCTGGTAGTTTCCTCCATTTAATGAGATACTCTGAAATGGATATATTCCTTAGCTGGCGAATTCTTGTGTCAGTGATGGATTCTGGCTCCAATATGATTTTTCCTTCCTCGTCAAGTTATGGAAATATAGTTTGAACTGGTATCTTGTCACCTATAACCTTCTTTAAGCATGAAACATGGAAAACTGGGTGTACTCGTGAAGATGCAGGCAACTCCAATCTGTATGCCATAGTACCAATCTTTTGCAACACCTTATAAGGTCCATAGTACTTTGGTGATAATTTATTATCTTTTTTGGCTTGCTTGAGGGACATCTGTTTGTATGGTTGTAGTCTTAAAAACACCCAATCCCCTACTTCAAAACTTCTTTCACTATGATGTTGATCTTCTTGTTGTTTCATGTGATTTTGTGCCATGGTCAGGTTGTCCTTTAAGATCTGGAGAATTTGTTGTTGATTCTCGAAGTGATCTTCCACTTCTTGAACCTTAGATTTTTCTTTTAGAGAAGAAGTGATGGAAGGAGGGTGGTATCGATAAAGTGCCATAAATGGTGTCATTTTTGTTGCAGTGTGAAAGGAAGTGTTATATCACCATTCTGCCAAGGGTAACCATTTGAACCATTGTGTTTGTTTATCAGAGACAAAGAAACGAAGGTAGCCTTCTAGAAATTTGTTCACTATCTCGGGTTGTCCATCAGATTGAGGATGATAGGATGAGCTATGAGCCAATTGAGTACCCAAACAAGAAAATAATTCTGTCCAAAAATGTCCAGTGAATATGGGATCTCTTTCACTTACAATAATCTTTGGGCTGCCATGTAGCTTTTGAA
>ML780382.1:1044294-1061086 GCA_009831015.1 Picea engelmannii
GTTCTCAATGTGCTCGGTAACTGAACCCTTTTGCTTGAGATTTATCAATTGGCTAAAGAAGGTATTGCTCCTTGTATCCTCATAGTGTGCTATCATTTCTTCCGTGAATATTGTCCAAGTGACGAGTGATTTGCGAGAACAAATCCATCGATACCAAACAAATTGATTAGGTTCTAAATATAAAGAAGCAATTCGTACCTTTTGTGTATGTGGCACATTACGGAGATCAAAGAATTGATCCATCTGAAATATCCATGTGATTGGGTCCTTGCCATCAAACTTCCTCATATCAATCTTAGGAACGTGGTTGGTCTTCAAACCAAAGTTGGAGTTTCTCCATTCTTGATTCACCTTCCTTGTGTCCTCATAGTGAATTTCATGGGATGCATTTTCACTTTTGGGTGTCTTCTCTGTTACGAAATTTCTCAATACTTCCATGATCTCTCCTTTTAAGCCATCCATCTTAGTATCCAACTTAGCTTCCATTGAATCCATCTTAGTATCCAACTTAGATTCCATTGAATCCATCTTCTTTTTTAGTTCATTTATGTCCCTGCACATTTCTTCACCTTTATCAAGAGTCCAATTAGGATTTTCTGGAGGCTTATTTGGTGTAGAAGGTCCCTTTTTTGGTGGCATGTTGGCCAAATATCACTTTTGAGTCTTGATTTTGAGGTGGTTCTGCTAGACAATATTTATTTTGTTCTATCTCCCAAGTTTCAGCCCTTCTGGGTATGGAAATTTATTTTAGATAGTTCTCTGATATTTCTTCTCTACAATGCCACAGGTCTGATCAAAATTGGATGTGCCAAGTGGAATTTATGGTAACTTCCTCACAACTTGCCGATTTTTGGCCTTTCCAGGAGATCTCACTTGTATAGAATTCCCCTCACAAAATAATTGATATCAAGTTTCGAAACTCGCACCCAAAATACTACAGACTGTCCAAAATCCAATGCAACTAGTCCCACTCAATTTGGATACTCTAGAAAGAAGTTATGATTGTTTTACCTGGAGCACCTTCTTGAGACTAGTCAATAGGACTAGTCAGATACCCTATCTTACACATGGTGTATCTACAAATTTAAGATGACCCAGAAACTGAACGTTTTACCACAGATACCTTACTCATTTTTTTAAATGGCCTCCAGAGTTCAGGGTCTGAAACATTACAGAAATGTTTTTATAGAGAAAATTTTGCAATGAATCATTTCAGGATGATTCCAGAACCCTATCGTATACAGGTTGTATCTCTGAAATTATAAGGCCTCGGGAGATGAATTATGAACCCAACATACCTTGATCCATCTGCTAAATATCCTCCAAGCGGTTCCTTCTGAAATGTTGTAGAAACAAAGTTATAGCGAAAATTCCACGGTGTATCAGATGTAGCAGCGAAACCCCAAGACCTTGAGATCTGATACCATATGTTAAGAACCAAACATCAATATAGCATAGAAAAACCTCAGGAAAAGTACTCAATGCCTTGAAAAATAAATAATTTCAGATAATAAGCCTCTTTGAGGGGGCAACCTCCTTTTACCCCACTTAAATGTTCAAGTACAAGATGATTCAAAATGAAAATGTCTCCTTGGTATATATAGGAGACTAGGAGGTATAATTACAACTAATGGCCTAAAGATGACATAAATAAAATAACATTACTAATATAATATGCCCCAATTAAGGGGTAATGAGCCAATATTAGGGCTTAACAACCATGCCTCAGAAGTTTCTTTACTTGTTGATTTTGAGAACTAGTGTTTGGCTCAGTTTGAGGTAATGCAACATTTGGATTAAGGGGTCCAATTTATGAAACCATCCCTCATGAGAGGATCGATCATTTGGTCACCTATTCCATGACTAAACAACCTTGCAACATCTCACAGAACTCAAAAATGTTGCTCCGTTAGGTTTTTATGCCCTGAGGAGGAATTGGCCAAGAGTCCCAGAAATGGTTTGGGATGCAACTTGCAACTCAGTATATAATGAAAACTGAGACATGGATTGATGAACCTTCATATCTTTTGGATTCCTAGCATAGGATTTCAACTAGATCACCCCTCACTCTCGGGTGCCATGTCTCAGAAGTTGCTTTACTCATTGATTTTGTGAATTAGTGTTTGGCTCAGTTTGAAGCAATGTAACATTTGGATTAATGTGTCCAATTTATGAAATCATCCCTCATGAGACAATCGATAATGTGGTCACCTAGTGCATGCCTAAACAATCTTGCAACATCTCACAAAACTCAAAAATGTTGCTCCATTAAGTTTTTATGCCCTGAGTAGAAATTGGACAAGAGTCCCCGAAATGGTTTGGGATGTGACTTGCAAATAAACATATCATGAGAACTGAGACTCATATTGAGGAAGCGTCATCTTCGTTGGATTCCTGCATAGGATTTCAGCTAGAGAACCCCTCACTCTTGGTTCCAATCCCTCAGAAGTTATTTTTTTCATCGATTTTGAGAACTAGGTTTTTTCTTAGTTTGAAGCAATGCAACATTTGGATTTAGGGGTCCAATATATGAAACCATACTATGGGAGAGGATGGACAATGTGGTCACATATAACATTCCTAAACAAGATTTCATCATCTCACGGGACTCAAAAATGTTGCTCTGTTATATTTTTATTCCATGAGGAGGAATTGGCCAAGAGTCCCCGAAATGGTTTGGGATGAAACTTGGAATTAGGAATAAAATGAAAACCAAGTCTATGATTGAGGAATATTTGAATCTGATGGATTACTAGGATAATATTTCATCTAGAGAACCCCTCACTCTCAGGTTCCATGCCTCAAAAGTTGCTTTACTCCTTGATTTTGAGAACTAGTGTTTTTCTCAGTTTGAAGCAATGCAACATTTGGATTAAAGGATCCAATTTATGAAACCATGCCTCGGGAGAATATGGACAATGTGGTCACATATTCCATGCCTAAAAAATCTTGCAGCATCTCATGGAACTAAAAAATGATGCTCCATTAGGGTTTTATGCCCTGAGGAGGAATTGGCCAAGAGTCCCCGAAATGGTTTGGGATGCCACTTACAACTGGGCATAAAATGAAAATCGAGACTCGGATTGTGGAACCATCGAATTCGATGGATTACTAGGATATGATTTCATTTGGAGAGCCCCTCACTCTGGGGTGCCATGCCTTAGAAGTTTCTTTACTCATTGATTTCAAGAACTAGTGTTTTGCTCAGTTTGAAGCAATGCAACATTTGTATTAAAGGATCCAATTTATGAAACCATGCCTTGGGAGTAGATGGAAAATGTGGTCACATAGTCCATGCCTAAACAATCTTGCAACATCTCACAAAACTCAAAAATGTTGCTCCGTTAGGTTTTTATGCCCTGAGAAGGAATTGGCCAAGAGTCCCTGAAATTGTTTGGGATGCGACTTGAAATTGGGCATAAACTGAAAACCGAGACTTGGATTGAGAAACCATCGAATCCAATGGATTACTAGGATATGATTTCAGCTATACCACCCCTCACTCTCGGGTTCCATGCCTCAGAATTTGCTTCACTCATTGATTTCGAGAACTAGTGTTTTTCTCAATTTGAAGCAATGTAACATTTGGTTTAAGGGTTTCAATTTATGAAATTGTCCCTCGGGAGTGGATGGATAATCTGGTCACCTATTCCATGCCAAAACAATCTTGCAACATCTCATGGAACTCAAAAATGTTTCTCTGTTTTTCTTTTATGCCCTAAGGGGGAATTGGCCAAGAGTCCCCGGAACGGTTTGGGATGTGACTTGCAATTGGGAATATCACAAAAACCAAGACTTGGATTGAGGAACTATCATCTCCATTGGATTCCTGGCATAGGATTTTAGCTATATCACTCCTCACTCTCAGTTCCAATACCTCAAAAGTTATTTTTTTCATTGATTTCGAGAACTAGTGTTTTTCTCATTAAGAAGCAATGCAACATTTGAATTTACCGGTTCAATTTAGGAAACAATGCCTCGGGAGAGGATGGACAATGTGGTCACCTAGTCCATGCCTAAACAAGCATGCAACATCTCATGGAACTAAAAAATATTTCTCCGTTAGGCTTTTATGCCCTGACGAAGAATTGGCCAAGAGTCCTCAAAATGGTTTGGGATGCCACTTGCAACTAGGCATAAAACAAAAATCGAGGATCGGATTGAGGAACCATTGAATTCAATGGATTACTGGGATAGGATTTTATATAGAGAACCCCTGAATCCTGGGTTCCATGCCTCAAAAGTTTCTTTACTCATTGATTTCGAGAACTAGTGTTTTTCTCAGTTTGAAGCAATGAAACATTTGGATTAAGGGGTCCAATTTATGAAATTGTCCCTTGGGAGCGGATGGATAATGTGGTCACCTAGTTCATGCTTAAACAATCTTGAAACATCTCACAAAACTCAAAAATGCTTCTCTGTTAGGCTTTTATGCCCTGAGGAGGAATTGGCCAAGAGTCCCTGAAATTGTTTGGGACGTGACTTGCAACTAGGCATAAAACGAAAACCAAGACTCAGATTAAGGAATCATTGACTCCAATCAATTACTAGGATAGGATAAGGTTTAATGTTGATAAAAAAACTTGCGGGAGGTTACAAAATTCGGTTATGCTACTCATTTTAGATTTTATGCCCCTAGACCAAATTGGCCACATATCCCTAAATGGCTTAAGGAGGCGAGTTGGAACTCGCGATAAAAATCAAAACGGGACTCAGATGCACAAACTGTCAGTTGCATTGGATTCAAATAACCATGTTTCATCTAGTGGGGCCCCTACGCTATCATTTTGTCAACAGAAAAATGATTTGTTGGAGTATCTCCGACATTAGGGTTTTGGTCAATGAGGCATAATGCAATTTCTGAAGATGAGATTGATTTTCAAGAACACAATGTCGATGTTTTTGGCTAGTACAGTTGCATGAACCTTGTCCAAAAACACTTTTGGGAGCTTACAGAACTCTGTTATGCTGCTTGGTTTGGATTTTTTTCCCCTATACCAAATTGGCCTCATCTCCTTGAATGGATTGAGGATATGAGTTGCAACTATCGATAAAACTCAAACTGGGAATCAAATGCATGAACCGTCAGTTGCATTAGATCTAGAGAATCTGGTTTCAACTATTAGAGCTCCTACCCTATCATTCCGTCGATTGGAAAACAATTTGTTGGAGTATCTCCAACACTAGTGTTTTGGTCAATGAGGCATAGTGCAATTTCTAAAGAGGAGGTCGATTTTCAAGAACATTGTGTCGAGTCTTTTTGGCTAGTGTAGTCACATGGCCCTTATCCAAACAAACTTGCAGGAGGTTATGGAAGTTCGTTATGCTACTCGGTTTGGATTTTATGCCCCTGGACCAAATTGACCACATGTCCCTAAATGGCTTGAGGACACAAGTTGAAACTCTCGATAAAACTCAAACAAGGACTCACATGCATGAATCGTCAATTGAATTAGATTAAGAGCACTAGGTTTCAGCTAGTGGGGCCCCTACGCTATCATTTCGTCGACCGAAAAAACATTTTTTGGAATATCTTCGACACTAGGGTTTTGGTCAATGAGGCATAGCTCAATTTCTGAAGATGAGTTCGATTTTCAAGAACACTTTGTTGAGCGTTTGTTTCTAGTGTTTTCACATGGGCATTGACCAAATAAACTTGAGGGAGCTTAAGAAACTACATTATGTTGTTCGGTTTTGATTTTATGCCTCTCGACCAAATTGGCCACATCTCCTTGAATGGCCTGAGGAGGTGAGTTGAAACTATCGATAAAACTAAAAATAGGACTCGGATGCATGAACCATCAGTTGCATTGGATATTTAGCACTGGGTTTCAGCTATTGGGGCTCTTACACTATCATTCCTTCAACCAGAAAACCATTTCTTGGAGTATCTCCAACACTAGGGTTTTGGTCAATGAGGCATAGTGCAATTTCTGAAGAGGAGGTCGATTTTCAAGAACACCGTGTCGGGTATTTTTGGCTAGTGTAGTCATGTGGGCCTTGGACAAAAAGACTTGTGGGAGCTTATGGAAGTCCATTATGCTACTCGGTTTGTATTTTATGCCCCTGGACCAAATTGACCACATGTCTCTAAATGGCTTGAGGAGGCGAGTTGCAACTCGCGATAAAACTTAAAGTGAGACTGAGATGCACGAACCGTCAGTTGCATTGGATTAAGAGCACTAGTTTTCAGTTAGTGGGGCCCCTATGCTATCATTTCATCGACCAAAAAACCATTTTTTGGAGTAGCTTCAACACTAGGGTTTTGGTCAATGAGGCATAGAGAAATTTATGAAGATGAGGTTGATTTTCAATATCACTCTGTCCGGCATTTTTGGCTATGGTATTGGTATTGGTATTGATATGGTATGGTATTTGTATGGTATTGGTATGCATATAATTGCCAATGCATACCATTTTCGTGCAATGGTATGCAATGGTATTGGTATTGGTACATAATGGTATGGTATTGGTATGCTAGTGGTATTGGTATTGTTATTGGTATTCAATGGTATGGTATTGGTATTGGTATTGGTGTGTTATTGGTATGGTATGATATGGTATTGTATTAGTATGGTATTGGTATGGTATGGTATGGTACATGTATTGTATTGGTATTGGTATTGGTATGCAATGGTATTGGCAATGCTATTGGTATTGGTATTGGAAAGGCATAAGGGTATTGGAAATGCATATTGGTATTGGTATGGTATTGGTATGCATATCATTCACAATGCATACCATTTCCGTGCAATGGTATACAATGGTATTGGTATTGGTACACAATGGTATGGTAGTGGTATGGTAGTGGTATTGTTATTGTTATTGGTATTGGTATTCAATGGTATGGTATTTGTATTGTTATTGGTATGTTATTGGTATCGTATGGTATGGTATTGTATTAGTATGGTATTGGTATGGTATGGTATGGTATTTCTATGGTATTGGTATTGGTATTGGTACTGGTATGGTATTGATAATGGTATTGGTATGAAATGGTATTGGTATTGGTATGTAATTGTATTGGTTGTATTGGTATGCAATGGTATTGGTATTGGTATTGGAAAGGCATAAGAGTATTGGCAATGCATATTGGTATTGGTTTTGGTATGGTATTGGTATGGTATTGGTATTGGTATGCAATGGTATGGTATTAGTATGGTATTGGTATTGGTATTGTTATTGGTATTCAATGGTATGGTATTGGTATTGGTATTGGTATGCTATTGGTATGGTATGGTATGGTATTGTATTAGTACGATATTGGTATGGTATGGTATGGTATTGGTATGGTATTGGTATTGGTATTAGTATGGTATGGTATGGTATTGGCATTGGTATGCAATGGTATTGGTTGTATTGGTATGCAATGGTATTGGCATTGGTATTGGCAAGGCATAAGGGTATTGAAAATGGATATTGGTATTGGTTTTGGTATGGTATTGGTATGGTATTGGTATGCATATCATTCACAATGCATACCATTTCCGTGCAATGGTATGCAATGGTATTGGTATTGGTACACAATGGTATGGTATTGGTATGGTAGTGGTATTGTTATTGGTATTGGTATTCAATGGTATGGTATTGGTATTGGTATTGGTATTGGTATGTTATTGGTATCATATGGTATTGTATTGTATTAGTATGGTATTGGTATGGTATGGTATGGTATGGTATTGGTATGGTACTATTGGTATTGGTATTGGCAAGGCATAAGAGTATTGGAAATGCATATTGGTATTGGTTTTGGTATGGTATTGGTAATGGTACGCAATGGTAGGGTAGTGGTATGGTATTGGTATTGGTATTGTTATTGGTATTCAATGGTATCGTGTTGGTATTGGTATTGGTATGCTATTGGTATGGTATGGTATGGTATTGGTATGGTATGGTATGGTATGGTATGGTATTGGTATGGTATTGGTATTGGTATTAGTATGGTATGGTATGGTATTGGTATTGGTATGCAATGGTACTGTTTGTATTGGTATGCAATGGTATTGGCAATGGTATTGGTCTTGGTATGGTATTGGTATGGAATGGAATTGGTATTGGTATGGTATATTATTCGTATGGTTTTGGTATTGGTATGGTATTGGTATGGTATTGGTATTGGTATTGGTCATGTTGGTATGGTATTGGTATTGATATGCATATCATTTCCAATGCATACCATTGCCATGCAATGGTATTGGTATTGGCATGCAATGGTATGGTATTGGTATTGGTATGGTATGGGATTGGTAGTGGTATTGGTATGGCATGGTATGGGATTGGTATTGGTATGGTATGGTATGGTATGGTATTGGTATTGGTATGGTATAGTATGGTATTGGTATTGGTATGGTATGGTATGGTATTGGTATGGTATAGTATGGTATATTGATATTGGTATGGAATTGGTATGCATATCATTGCCAATGCATAGCTTTACCATGCAATGGTATGCAATGGTATTGGTATTGGTATGCAATGGTATGGTATTGGTATTGGTATTGTTATTGGTATGCAATGGTATGGTATTGGTATTGCTATTGGTATGTTATAGTATGGTATTGTATTGGTATGGTATGGTATGGTATGGTATTGGTATGGTATTGGTATTGGTATTGGTATTCTTGGGATTTGCAAGAGAGAATTTAGAACAATGGCAATGTTATGTGGAACTTTATCTCATATTCATGTAAGGATTAAGGATGAGAAATATAGTTTAGTTTGGTCCAATAATCCTATTCTAAGATAATAGATTGCAAAGCTATGGTACAATACTATGTTATATAATGCACAACAAGACAAAATCATTGTGGTGGAAGCCCCTTTGAAATATTAGAGCTCCTATGAAGACACGTGTTTATATGTGGCTAGTGTTGAGAGACAAGTTACTTCTTTGAGATCATTTGCAAAGGAGAAGTAACCAAGGGTCTGACATGTGTTCACTTTGTAAGATGGAAGGTGAGGTTATCGCCCATATATTAGTGAAAAACAACTATGTTAGAGAACGTCCAAGGGAAAGAAGGCCCTATAAATGTTGGATGAGAATACAACTTATCCAAATAGTAGGAAAATATAAATAAATTAAACAAAAGGAGAAAAGCCCTGCTAGGCAAATTATGTTTGTTATCAGGAGCAACAAAATAAGGGCTAGTATTTCCAGACTCCATAAATTGCAACAAACATTCCACAAGTTCATAATATTCAAAGGAAATAAAGGACAAGGATGTCCAAATGGGGAGCCATTGACAAAGACCAAGGGAAAAAAAAGGCAAGGGATCCTTTAGTACTATTGATACCTCGTTCTCCATCCATATTACAAAGTCGGTCCACTTTTTATTTTGTAACATTTATTTTTCAAAATGAGATGGATGCCGACCATATTTTTCTCCTATCAAAACATGGCACATGGACTAGTTAAACTAATAAATATGTAATCATTTACCTTTTTTAGGAAATTAAAAAAAAAAAACATTTCACATAATAAATATACTTACAAAGGTGCAAATCAAGGCTTGTAAACCTTTTTTTCCAATGTGATGTGTGGCTTGGAGTTTTGCAAGCCTATGTTTGGAGGCTTCATCCTGAAACATAAACTAAGTCAATTGAACTATGCACAAATAAAATATAAAAATCGTTTAAGAAATTTGATATAATATTATGAGCAATTGAAATACCTGGATACTATCCTCACCAGACTTACTCCATGCATCTGACTTCTCATGTGATTTTACAAGTTCTTTAAATACCTTTATACTGACATCAATTGGAATTTTTTTGAGCCTTAGCTTGGGTGAGAGCTTTTATATATTCTTTGTTTGATTGCACCTAAATCTCTTGAAATTTTGAGACATTTGTCTTTTCACCTTTTTTAATGACCAACCTATGCCAAATTGAGACTCCATGTCATGAATTACAACTTCATGCAGGTGCATTGGTATCTTTGAGAATGACAAATGGAGATGGTCTTTGAACCGTTGAAGGCATGATTCCTTCAACCTATTCAAAAAAACCTTCCCGACATCTGAAATTCTTATTTCCCCTGAAACCATGTCGTATTCTATCCTTGTATCATAGTTCCCAATGCAAGTTCCAAAACATGTCGTGGTGGACGAAGTTTGGGTCCCAGGAGTGGCTTCGGTAGGTGAGGTTTATGCTCTCTGTTCCATATTATTATAGGTCATCTTATATGATTTCCTCCTTGATTTTTTGCTCGATCCAAGAGTGGTTGGGGAATCAATTGATTCCCTTTCATAGGGTTGAATTGCTTGCAATGTCTCAGGGGTCTTAGTGTATCGTTTTTCTATGTATTTTGCAAGTATTTTCACATCTACACCGTCAATTTTTTTATGTCCTCTATCCCCAATATCGAAGCCAATTCATCTTTCTCCTAATCAGTCTCATGTCCCTAGATATATAAAATATTTTTTGTGTTAAAAATTTCAATAAAAAATAAATAACTAAAAAACAAATAAAAAAATGAGACAATTAAAAATCTATAAATTGATAAGGACTTACCTCATTATGGATAGAATTTGTTTCCTTCCCTCTACTTGACATTTTAATCAATCTAGGGAAAATCCCTTCTATCAGGATTTTGGCAAGTGGACTTTGTGACGATTTTTTAAGGTGCTTATTTCTTCTCTCTTCTTCCTCGTCTTCTTTTTCCGATTCTAACAAGGATAAGTAAATGTCAAACTCATATAGACCATAAAATATGAGGAAATTTATATGTAAAGAGGTTGAGTTGTGAAATATTATGATGTTTTTACCTGAAAATCTCATTTCTCCCTTGGGAAACCCCCAAATCATGCTTTGGTCTTACCCTATCTTCGTTCGCTCTAGGAAACACCCAAATCATGTTGGAGTCCAAATCTAGTTTGAAAATTAGTTTGTATGCTCACACCCAGTGTCCCTTCGCTCTAGGAAACATCCAAATCATGTTGGAGTCCAATTGTAGTTTGAAATTGAGTTGGTATGGTCACATACTATCTCCTTTGACCCTAAGAAACACCCAAAATGTGTTGGAGTCACCCTAAAAAACACCCAAAATGTGTTGGAGTCGAAATGCAGTAAGAAATTTACTGGAACTGTCATGCTCTATCTCCATTCACCTTGGAAAACACTCAAATCATGTAGGAGTCGAAATGTAGAAGGGAATTCAGTTGGACAGGTCACAATCTTTCTCCATTCTCCATAGCAAAATCCCAATTTGTGTTTTTGTAATTCTTCCCCTCCAAAATGTCAAATTTGTCCCCTTGCTCGTGGATATATGTGTTTTTCAAGTTTTACATATCAGTGGGCATATTCGTCCCCTTGCCCGCAGGTATTTTCGTTTTTAAAAATTTCTACATATCAGTCGATGCTAAATTGGGTACCATCTACACCTAGTTTAGCGTCATTTTTTTCCTTAAAGTAATCAACTATGAGTGCATAAGTGGGTGCAAAAAATGTGAGGGATTGCGCCTAAATTTGGTCAAATGTGTCCATTTTGGGCCTAAACAGTGATCCACCATTGATCCAATCACATGTAGTTCTCAACTACAACATTACTCAAGACAATGTCTCACCTTTAGTAGCTCATTCGCTATCTATCCCTATGGTTTGGTTGGATCATGATCTAAATAAAAAATTCCTTATGTGACCACTACCACCATTTGCACAACCTCCACTTATAGAGTATGAGTCTTTGAATCCTTTGAAAAACTTAGACTTGCAAATTGATATTGTAGCTTCACACTTGGGAGCCACCAATCCACTCTCTTTTCCCATGTGTTAAAGTTATCTTTCCTTATTAACCATGAATTTCGATGATGATGAAAAATTATTTGATGCTATACCTTATTTTAATGGTCCTTGGGATAAACTCCACTTTAGTTATCCTATTGAATTCCTATCTAAGCTACCCACTCCAATAACATGCCCTTAGACTCCATATCCTCTAGAAATATCTTTGATTCTTGACTACTAGCACCACATATCACACTTGGAATTGACACCTTGGACCACTCTTATGATCATTGATTTTTCAACCACATGGATTATTGTTTAATATTTTAAGGATACAAACACTTCCATGATTTTAATTACTCTTGATAAATCTAATAATATTTTTGAATTGATGTTTCATAGATGCGTGGATTTGAACTAGATATTGATATTTTCGTACCTTTGCATCATTTAGTTATCCATGGTTGGCTTAGCAAAAATGTAGCAAAGATGTAGCAATTTTTATCACCCCTATTGACTTCAACCTTCTTTTTAGGTGCAATTATGTATGGTATGGTATGGTATTGCTATTGCTATGGTATGGTATGGTATGGTATGGTATAGTATGGTATTGATATTGATATGGTATAGTATGGCATGGTATGGTATGATATTGGTACGCAATGATATTGGTATTTCTATTGGCAATGCATAAGGGTATTGGAAATCCATATTGGTATTGGTATTGGTAGTGCAGACTGGTATTGGTATTGGGATTGGCAATGCATATTGGTATTGGTATTGGTATTGTAAATGCAATGGTATTGGTATTGGTAGTGCAGACTGGTATTGGTATTTGTATTGGCAATGCATATTGGTATTGGTATTTGTATTGTAAATGCAATGGTATTGGTATTGGTATGGTATGGTATGGTATTGGTATTGGTATTGGTATTGTATTGGCATGCATATCATTACCAATCCATACCATTTCCATGCATTGGTATGCAATTGTATTGGTGTGCAATGGTATGGTATTGGTATTGGTCTAGTCTAGTCTGGTATTGATATTGGTATGGTATAGTATGGTATTGATATTTGTATGGTATAGTATGGTATTGTTATTGGTATTGGTATGGTATGGTATGGTATGAGTACTGGTATGGTATTGGTATGGTATAGTATTGGTATGATATTGGTATGGTATAATATTGGTATGGTATTGGTATTCTCCACTTTAGTTCTCGTATCGACTTCCTACCTAAGATACCCACTCCACTATCATGCCCTTAGACTCGATATCCTCTAGAAATATATTTGATTCTTGCCTACTAGCACCACATATCACAATTGACAATAATACCTTGGACCACTCTTATGATCATTGATTTTTCAACCACATCGATTCTTGTTTAATGTTTTGAGGATACAAACACTTCCATGATTTTAATTACTCTTGATAAATCTAATAATATTTTTGAATTGATGTTTCATAGATGTGTGGATTTGAACTAGGTATTGAAATTTTGGTACCTTTGCATCATTTAGTTATCCATGGTTGGCTTAGAAAAAATGTAGAAATTTTTATCACCCTTATTGAATTCAACCGTCTTTTTAGGTGCAATTATGTATGGTATGGTGTGGTATTGGTATTGGTATTGGTATGGTATTGGTATTGGCAACTACCGATAAAACTCAAAACGAGACTCGGATGCATGAACCGTCAATTGAATTGGATCTGGAGTAACTCGTTTCAACTATTTGGGCTCCTACCCTATCATTCTGTCAATTGGAAAACAATTTGTTAGAGTATCTCCAACACTAGGGTTTTGGTCAATGAGGCATAGTGCAATTTCTGAAGAGGAGGTCAATTTTCAAGAAAATTGCGTCGGGTCATTTTGGCTAGTGTAGTCACATGGGCCTTGGCCAAATAGACATGTAGAAGCTTCTGGAAGTCCATTATGCTACATGGTTTGGATTTTATGCCGCCGGACCAAATTGACCACATGTCCCTAAATGACTTGAGGAGGCGAGTTGCAAATTGCGATGAAACTCAAACCAAGACTCAAATGCACGAACCATCAGTTGAATTGGATTAAGAGCACCACGTTTCAGCTATTGGGGCCCCTACACTATCATTCCATCCACCAAAAAATAATTTGTTGGATTATCTTTGGCACCAGGGTTTTCGTTAATGAGGCATAGTGCAATTTTTGAATATGAGGTCGATTTTCAAGAACACTATGTCCGATGCTTTTTTCTAGTGTAGTCACATGGGACTTGGTCAAACAGACTTGTGGGAGCTTACGATACTCCATTATTCTACCCGGTTTGGATTTTATGCCCCCAGACCAAATTGGCCACATGTACTTGAGTGGATTGAGGAGGCAAGTTGAAACTATCAATAAAACTCAAAATGGGACTCGAATGCACCAACCATTAGTTGCATTGGATCCAGAGCACCGATTTGCATCTATTGGGGCTCCTACACTATCATTCCATCGACTGGAAAACCATTTGTTGGAGTATCTTCAACACAAGGGTTTTGGTCAATGAGGCATAGTGCAATTTCTGAAGAGGAGGTCAATTTTAAAGAACACTGTGTCGAGTTTTTTTGGCTAGTGTAATCACGTGGGCCTCATTCACTTGTGAGATCTTATGAATTTATGTTATGCTACTCGGTTTGGATTTTATGCCGCCAGATCAAATTGACCACATACCCATAAATGGCTTGAGAAGGCGAGTTGCAACTCGCGATAAATCTCAAACCGAGACACAGATGCATGAACTGGAAGTTGCATTGGATTATGAGCATTGAGTTTCAACTAGTGGAGCCCCTACACTATCATTCCATTGACTGAAAACCAATTTTTTGGAGTATCTCTGACACTAGGGTTTTGGTCAATGACGCATAGTGCAATTTCTGAATATGAGGTCGATTTTCAAGAACACTTTGTTGAGAATTTTTTGTTAGTGTAGTTGCATGGGCCTTGGCCAAACAGACATTCAGGAGCTTACATAACTCTATTATGATACTCATTTTGAATTTTATGCCCCCGGACCAAATTGGCCACATGTCCTTGAATGGCTTGAGGACGTGAGTTGCAACTATTGATAAAAACTAAAACTAAGACTCAGATGCACAAACTGTCAGTTGCATTGGATCCATAGCACCATGTTTCAGCTATTGGGCCTCCTACGCTATCATTCCGTTGTTAAGCCCTAATATTGGCTCATTACCCATTAATTGGGGCATATTATATTAGTAATGTTATTTTATTTATGTCATCTTTAGGCCATTAGTTGTAATTATACCTCCTAGACTCCTATATATACCAAGGAGACATTTTCATTTTGAATCATATTCTACTTGAACATTTAAGAGGGGTAAAAGGAGGTTTCCCCTTCGAAGAGGATTATTATCTTAAATTATCTCTTTTTCAAGGCGTTGAGTACTTTTTTTGAGGTTTTTCTATGCTATATTGATATTTGGTTCTTAACATATGGTATCAGAGCTCAAGGTCTTGGGGTTTCGCTGATACATCTGAGACACCATGAAATTTTCACTATACCTTTTTTTCTACAATGTTTCAGAAGAAATGTTTTGGATGGTATTTAGTAGATGGATCAAGGTACGTCGGGTTAAAAATTCAGCTCCTGAGGCCTTATAATTTCAGAGATACAGCCTGTACAAGATAGGGTTCCGGAATCATCCTGAAATGAGTCATTGCGGCATTTTCGCTATAAAACAAATTTCGTAATGTCTCAGACCCTGAACTTTAGAGGCTATTTACCGAAATTAGTAAGGTATATGTGGTAAAAATTGCAGCTTCTGGGTCATCTCAAATTTGTAGATACACCCTGTGTAAGATAGGGTATCTGACTAATCCTATTGACTAGTCTCAAGAAGGTGTTCCAGGTAAAAAAATCATAACATCTTCCTAGAGTATACAAATTGAGTGGGACTAGTTTCATTGGATCGTGGATAGTTTGTAGTATTTATGGTGCAAGTTTCATAATTTTATATCAATTATTTTGTGCATGGCACGCTATACAAGTGAGATCTCCTGGAAAGGACAAAAATCGGCAAGTTGTGGGGAAGTTACCGTAAATTCCACTTGGCACATCCAATTTTGATAAGACCTATGGAATTGCATAGAAGAAATATCAAATAACTACATAAAAGAAAGTTTCATACCCAAAAGGGATGAAATTTGGGAGATACAACAGAAGAAACATTGTCTAGAAGAACCACCTCAAAATCAAGGTTCAAAAGTGATACTTGGCCAACATGCCACCAAAAAAGGGAACTTCTACACCAACTAAGCCTCCAGAAAATCCTACTTGGACTCTTGATGAAGGTGAATAAATGTGTAGGGACATAAATGAACTACAAACGAATATGGATTCAATGGAAGCTAAGTTGGATACTAAGATGGATGGTTTAAAAGGGGAGATCATGGAAGTATCGAAAAATTTCTTAATAGAGAAGACACCTGAAAATGAAAATGCATCCCATGAAATTCATGACGAGGACACAAGGAAGGTGAATCAAGAATGGAGAAACTCCAACTTTGGTTTGAATACCAACCACGTTCCTAAGATTGATATGAGGAATTTTTATGGCAAGGACCCAATCACATTGATACTTCAGATGGAGCAATTCTTTGATCTCCATAATGTGCCACATACACAAAAGGTACGAATTGCTTCTTTATATTTAGAACCTAATCAATTTGTATGGTATCGATGGATTTGTTCTCGTAAATCACTTGTCACTTGGACAATTTTCATGGAATAAATGATAACACACTATGAGGATACAAGGAGCAATACCTTCTTTAGCCAATTGACAAATCTCAAGCAAAAGGGTTCAATTACCGAGCACATTGAGAACTTCCAAAAATTGAATATAAAGGTAACCGATATTCCGGATGAGCACTTGGTTGATGTATTCATAGGAACTTTAAAGGATAATATTCAACATGAGGTTCGCCTTTGGGAACCCAAATCATTGGAGAATGCATTTAAGGTGGCAAGAAATGTTGAAAGTAAAAATATGGTTATGGCTACTAGAAGGACCAATCCT
>ML780382.1:1063373-1106181 GCA_009831015.1 Picea engelmannii
GTAATTATACCTCCTAGTCTCCTATATATACCAAGGAGACATTTTCATTTTGAATCATCTTGTACTTGAACATTTAAGTGGGGTAAAAGGAGGTTGCCCCCTTGAAGAGGCTTATTATATAAAATTATCTCTTTTTCAAGGCGTTGAGTACTTTTTTTGAGGTTTTTCTATGCTATATTGATATTTCATTCTTAACATCTGTTGACCGAAAAAGCATTTGTTGGAGTGTCTGAAACACTAGGATTTTGGTGAATGAGCCATAGTGCAATTTCTGAAGAGGAGGTCGATTTTGATGAACAC
This sequence comes from Picea engelmannii, assembly GCA_009831015.1. Taxonomy (NCBI): domain Eukaryota; kingdom Viridiplantae; phylum Streptophyta; class Pinopsida; order Pinales; family Pinaceae; genus Picea; species Picea engelmannii. The sequence continues at coordinate 1,063,674 of ML780382.1, forward strand.
TATGTCGGGTATTTTTGGCTAGTGTATTCAGATGGGCCTTGGAAAAATAGACTTTTGGGAGCTTACGAAAGTCCGTTATGCTACTTGGTTTGGATTTTATGCCCTCAAACCAAATTGACCACATGTCCCTAAATATCTTAAGGAGGTGAGTTGCAACTTGCGATAAAAATCAAACCGAGACTAAGATGCACAAATCGTCAGTTGCATTGGATTAAGAGCACTGGGTTTTATCTAGTGGGGCCCCTAATCTATCATTTTGTCGACCGAAAAACCATTTGTTAGAGTATCTCTGGCACTAGGGTTTTGGTCAATGAGGCATAGTACAATTTCTGAAGATGAGGTTGATTTTCATGAACACTTTGTCGGGCATTTTTTGCTACTGTAGTCGCATGGGCCTTGGCCAAACATACTTGTGGAAGCTTGCATAAATCCATTATCCTGGTCAGTTTGGATTTTATGCCCCAAGACCAAATTGGCCTCATGTCCTTGAATGGCTTGAGGAGGTGAGTTTCAACTATCGATCAAACTCAAACCAAGAATCATTTGCATGTACTATCAGTTGCATTGGATTCAGAGCACCAGTTTGTATCTATTAGGGCTCTTAAGCTATCATTCTGTCGACCGAAAAATCATTTATTAGAGTATATCCAACACTAGGGTTTTGTTCAATGAGGCATAGTGCAATTTCTGAAGAGGAGGTCGATTTTCAAGAACACTGTGTCTGGTATTTTTGGCTAGTGTAGTCATGTGGTCCTTGGAAAAACAGACTTGCGGGAGCTTACGAAATCCCATTATGCTACTCGGTTTGGATTTTATGCCCTTGGACCAAATTGACCACATGTCCCTAAATGGCTTGAGGTGGTGAGTTACAACTCATGATACAACTCAAACCAGGACTCAGATGAATGAACCGTTAGTTGCATTGGATTAAGAGCACCGATTTTCATTTAGTGGGGCCCCTACGCTATCATTCTGTCGACTGAAAAACCATTTGTTGGAGTATCTTCGGCACTAGGGTTTTGGCCAATGAAGCATAATGCAATTTATGAAGATGAGGTCGATTTTCAAGAACACTATGTCATGTATTTTTGGCTATGGTATTGGTATTGGTATTGGTATGGTATGGTATTGTATTGGTATTGGTATTGGTATTGGTATGGTATTGGTATGGTATTGGTATGCATATCATTGCCAATGCATACCATTGTGGTATGCAATGGTGTTTATATTGGTATGCAATGGTATGATATTGGTATTGGTATGGTATGGTATGGTATTTGCAATGGTATTGGTATGCAATGGTATGGTATTGGTATGGTATTGGTATTGGTATTCAATGGTATGGAATTGATATTGACATTGGTATTTGTATGGTATTGTATTGGAATGGTATTGGTATGGTGTGGTATGGTATTGTTATTGCTATTGGTATGGAATTGGTATGGTATTGGTATTGGTATTCAAAGGTATGGTATTGGTATTGACATTGGTATTTGTATGGTATTATATTGGTATGGTATTGGTATGGTGTGGTATGGTATTGTTATTGCTATTGGTATGGAATTGGTATGGTATTGGTATGCATATAATTGTCAATGCATACCATTGCCAATGCATAACATTGTCAATGGCATTGGTATGGTATCAATATTGGTATTTGTATGGTATGGTATGGTATTGGTATTGGTATGGCATTGTATGGTATGGTATCGGTATTAGTATTGGTATGGTATCGTGTTGGTATTTCTATTGGTATGGTATAGTGTGGTATTAATATTGGTATGGTATTGGTATGCATATCATTTCCAATGCATACCATTGTCGTGCAATGGTATACAATTGTATTCGTATTGGTATGCAATGGTACAGTATTGGTTTGGTATTGGTATTGTTATTGGTATTTAATGGTATGGTATTGGCATTGGTATTGTTATGTTATTGGTATGGCATGGTGTGGTATGGTATTGTATTATTATGGTATGGTATGGTATTGGTATAGAATTGGTATTGGTATTTGTATGGTATTGGTATTGGTATGTGTTATCACTCCACCAGTACTCCCAAGGCTGAGAAGGAGACCAACAAAGGTAACCACATACCAACATTTTGGTTTGGTATCTAGACCTAATGAACTAGAGAGGGATCTCTCTAAGGTAACACTTAATAATCTAAAATGGAATGAAAAAGGATTTTAGGATATATATTTCAGATCAATGAGGGTTTTGAAATTATAGGTTTTGCTGGATTGGAAGATGCAATCCTGAAGCTAGGACAATAAATCTGAGGGATCAGTTGCAGAAATTTAAAAAGGGGCAAGGTAGCTATAACTAACGTCCCAAAATCATATCGTTGTAGTGTAAGGATGAAGGAACTAAAGATAAATGAATTAATGATCATAAGATATGAATTCATTGAATGGAAAATAAGCACATAGCTACTAAAACTCAAATAAAACAGAGCATTGAATCCAATGAATTATGTTCGATATTTTTAGAGGCATAACATCAGAAGAAAGGAATATGGAATAATAAATATTCACATAAGAAAAGATATAAAAACAAGGAACATTAACCATAACACGGGAATACCTGTAAAATAGCTACAACTTCTGATTTTATTACTATCAAAATAGTACACTAGCTTCCCAACTATCACTCTCACATGTCCAACCCTTCTAATAACTTCATCAAGTGTATATATGGAAAATACAAAGTATGACACCTTATCAGGTAGAAATTCTGTTCAAAACCCATCATAAATGCATTTGATGAATCATCACCTAAATACTAGGATGGTTGAAACAATTTCCACAATTTAGACAAGAGTTTAGAAGAGCATATCTCACTCATTAATTACAAATTTCCTCTTAAAGAGAGGCAAAAACCAAATAAGAAGCCTAAAATATATTTAATATATCAAAAAATATCGAATTTTATACCATATTTGCTTGATCATTTCTCAAAAAGTTTCCATGCCATATCGGTCATGCCAGGAAATAGATGGGTTGCACCAGTTTGCAGAAAAACTACATTTTTAGCAGAAGCTTCGTGCCGGTTTAGTGTTGTTTTTGGCCAACTTTTAGGAGTCCATTTTAAATTCTGTAAACTAGGTCAACTAGCCTCACATGTATTATTTCCAATGATCCATCAAACTCAAGAAAATACCCATGTGAAGGCCTCCAAAAAATAAATTTTCCAACCTCACTTAGAAACGTCGCGCCTGGTAAACATTTGCAGAAGAAGTGTGAAAAAGTGAGGTTTTTTGAGTTTTTCATCAAAATTAGAAGCTCTCTTGAAAACCCAAGTTCAAATTTTCATGTACTCATCAATATTCATCCATAAATGTAGAAAAAAAAATATTTTGATGCGCTGGGAGAAAGGGTCGCGCCTCTGCGCAGCGCTTCTGTGTGCCATTTTATGCAAAATTCCAAAATTTTAAAAAATGCTCCAAACCTTTCAAAATTTGTCCCTTGACTGTTATGGATGATAGGATAAACATCCAAGGATGTTTCAGCCATTAGTTTCACTCCTTGACCCCTTTTTATTGACTCTCTTTTCTTGTCTTAGACTTCTTGCAGTTTCCTTTTTAATTGCCCGATTCTAGTTTTTGCAACCTGATTCTCTGTGTGGTAGTGAATAGCCATGTGTCTCCTCAACTTGTTGTCTCTATTTTCCATTTTTATCATCTTCTCCAGGTGGCCATTTATCCTTCCAATCCAATATTCCCTGTTGTTGTCAAAATATGCCATAATTTGGTCATGTAATGATACTAGATCTTTGGATGGGGACTCCTCCTTTTGATGTTGTAGTGCTTTGAAAAGACCCCTGGTTCTTGGTATTTTCCTTACCATCTGACTTTCATGTTCCTATTGATAATCTATGTGGATTATTTATTTTCTCTTGGAATCCTTTTTTTCTTCCTAAAAGAAGTTGATTTACCTTTAACTTCTCATTTTCTTGCTCTAAAAATGAAATGACAAACTTAACATTTGACAACTTATATTTAAACTCTTTGATTTCAGCATCTTTTTCCATCGTGATGTGATTTTATGGTGTAAATTCATCATTTCCCTCTAGGTATATCACATCAATGCCAAGATGTGATGGCCCCTTATCCTGAAAGGATGCCTTAGGCTGTGATGGTTATCTAGGTCATGCTAATGTAGGATTGGCACCTTCGACTATGTGTGGACAAAACACAAGCCTCTTCTCTCTATGATATTTCTTGGTCTCCTCAGGCCTAGGTGCCTTTGAAAACTCAACATGTTTTCTTGAAGAGCCAACCTCCATTGGTTGTGATGAAATTGACCACGAGGGTGTTGTTTCACTAAGAGAAACAATGGGACTAATGATAGGAGAAGTTTTCGGTTTCTCCAAAAACCTTTCCCAGGTGACTTTCTTTGTTGAACATTGATGCACAACCACAATTTTAATCAAACTATGGTGAAACAAATTGGTGATATGAGCCTTTCCCATGGTCCAAATCTTTTCAGTCATATTCACAAAGCTTCTAAATAGAAAGTTGGAAAACTTATACCTAGACTTCAATGAATGTTTCGTTGCAATTCACTTGCATAATTGATGGAATGGCATGCAAAGAACATGATTAAATATGGATTCATGTGAATTATGACTGACTCCAAAGAAATGAAACACAAGGGAAAAATGGCCAAGTATATTAAAAGATGAACCATGTAGTATTAGGTTTGGTATTGCAATTGATGGAGTGTGCCCATTCTCTTTCCTCATCTCAAATTATAGTGTTTTTCCAGTCAGATTGATAGTATACAATATTCCCTCATGGATGAGTGTTATAAAGGAGCACCTTATGTTGACTCTCATTGTTCCAGGAAAACAACAAGTTCAAAATATGGATGTTTATATTGCGCCTTTTATTGATGAGATGAAACTACTATGGAAAGGCATAATAATGTATGACATATCACATCCTCCATCAAATAGGTCCTTCATGTTGTATGGTTTACTATGTTGGACTATTCATGATTTCCCAAGACTTGGTGTCTGTTCTGGTAAGATAAAATATTTACGTATTCAAACTCAAAATTTATTTTCATCCCAACTTTCATACTTACTTTTATACTATTATTATAATTCTATTAACATTACTTATTGAATTGCAGGGCTTCAAACAAAGGTGATATTTGCATGTCCAATATGTGCAAATCAATTTCAAAGGAGGTATTCTAAAGATCTACATAGATTTATTTACGCAAACAACAAGGTTTTTCTAGCAACATATCATAAGTTCATAAATCGTATAAAGAGTCAATTTGATGGAAAAGTTGAAAATAGAGGCTCTCCCATGATTATGGGTCCTAGTGATTGGATTGAGAAGTAAGAAGATGTTGAATTGAAAGGTTGGGATGATATTTTTGATCGGGGTGATTCAATTGAAGAACTAGAACAAGTTGTAGTTAATATGCCAGAAGGAATGAAAAGGAAATCCATATTTTATGAGCTCCCTTAATAGAAGGATCTATTAATATATCACCTATTATATCCTATGCACATCTTCAAAAATGTCCCAGATTCTATATTTCGACATATATCAAGCAAAGAGAAGGAAACCTTGTCTCCGAGGAGAGATATTGGTTTTTCGTGTACCAAATTTGATAGAAGACATTTTTGGCCAAACAGGGAAAATGAAACATACCTTTCCACCTCTTTATTTTCTCAGTACCCCTTTCTCCTTGTTGACAAGGAACGAGTTTCAAATTTTTACTTTTCTTAGTACCCCTCTATCTCTATTGACATGTCACCCTTTTTTGTGTGGCATAGGTTTTAAAATTATCTTTTCCTTAGTACCGATTTCTCGAGGGTGACATGTCACCCCTGTTGAGTTGGAATAGAATTCAATGCATTCATTTTCTTAATACCCCTTTCTCCTTGTAGACATGGCATGGGTGTCAAAATTTTATTTTTCTTTGTACCCCTTTATCTCTATTGATGTGGCACCCTTTTTTGTGTGGCATAGGTGTTGAACTTCTCTTTTCCTTATTACACATTGTTATTAGGTGGCATGTCACCCTTGTTGAGTTGGCATAGATTTCAACCTCGTCATTTTATTAGTACCCCTTTCTTCTTGTTGACATGGTATGGGTTTTAAAATTTTATTTTTCTTAGTAACCCTCTATCTTCATTGATGTCTCACCTTTTTCTGTGTGGCATAATTTTTGAACTTCACTTTTTCTTAGTAACCCTCGGTCGTTTGTGATGCATCACCCTTATTGATTTGTCATATTTTTTCACCTCTTCATTTTACTAGTACCCCTTTCTCCTTTGTTACATGGCATGGGTGTCAAAATATATCTTTTTTAGCACCCCTTTATCTTTGTTGACGTGTCACCCTTTTTTGGGTGGAATAGGTCTTGAAGTTTTATTTTTCTTAGTACCCCATTATCTTTGTTGAGGTGTCTCCCTTTTTATGTGGCATTGATTTTGAAATTGTCTTTTCCTTAGTACCCTATGGTATTAGGTGATGCTCCACCCTTATTGAGTTGGCATAGATTTTGACATATCCATTTTCTTTGTACCCCTTTCTCCTTGTTGACATGGCACGGGTGTGAAACTTTTATTTTTCTTAGTATGCCTTTATCTTTGTTGACATGTCGCCATTTTTGTGTGTGGCATAGGTGTTGAAATTCTCTTTTCCTTAGTACCCCTTTATATTTAGTGATGTGCCACCCTTGATAAATGGGAATATCTTTCTACATCTTCATTTTATTAGTACCCCTTTCTCCTTTTTGACATGGAACAATTGTACAACATTTATTTTTCTTAGTACCCCTTTATCTCTGTTGACATGTTTCCCTTTTTTATTTGGCATAGGTGTTGAACTTCTCTTTTCCTTAGTATCCCTTCCTCTTAGGTGCCTATCATCCTTGCTAAGTTGGAAAATCTTTCTAGCTCTTTGTTTTCTCAATGCTCCTTTGTCCTTGTTGGCATGGAGTAGGTGTCAAACTTTTATTTTTCTTAGTACCCCTTTATTTATGTTGATGTGTTGCATTTTTTGTGTGGAATAAGTGTTGAAATTATCTTTTCCTTAGTACCCCTTATTCCTTGTTGAAATGGTACAGGTGTAAAAATTTTATTTTTCTTAGCACCCCTTTATCTCCATGGATGATTTTAGGGGCTAAATTTCGCTCATGGGCTAATTTTCCATGGTTTTTCCCAAAAATATATTTGTTATTCTAAAAATGATTCACCCAAATTCTATAAAATAATATTATTTTACCTCAAAATTGCCAAAAGTTTATACAAACTATATAAAATCCTTAGAAATTTGAATATTTTTACAAAAATATCGCCAAACATTTATAGTTGGTATATGAAGGATTAGTAATATTCACCAAGGTTTCTACATTTTAAAATATATTTCCATCCTTAAAATCATCCATGTTTATCTCTATTGACGTGTCGCCATTTTTTGTGAGGAATAGGTGATAAACTTATCTTTTCCTTAGTACCAATTTTTCTTAGGTGACGTGTCATCCTTTTTGAGTTGGCAGATATTTCGACATATTCATTTTCTTAGTACCCCTTTCTACTTGTTGAAATGGCATGGGTGTCAAAATTTTATTTTTCTTAGCACCCCTTTATCTCCATTGATGCACTGCCCTTTTTTATGTGATATTGGTGTTGAAATTCTATTTTTCATAGTACCCCGTGGTCTTAGGCGACATTTCACCCTTACAAAATTCAAATATCTTTCAACCTCTTTTCTTTCTTAGTACCCTTTTCTCCTTTTTGACCTGGAATGAGTCTCAAAATTTTATTTTTCTTAGTACCCCTTTATCTTTGTTGATGTGTCATCATTTTTTGTGTGGCATAGATATTGAACTTCTCTTTTCCTTAGTACCCCTTCCACTTAGGTGATGTGTCACCCTTGCTGAGTTGGCATAGATTTACAACTCTTCATTTTCTTAGTGCTTGTTTCTCCTTGTTGACATGGAATGGGTGACAAACTTTTATTTTTATTGGTACCCCTTTATCTATGTTGACGTGTCGCCCTTTTTTGTGTGGCATAGGTGTTTAACTTCTCTTTTCCATAGTACCCCTTTCTCTTAGGTGATGTGTCACCCTTGTCGAGTTGGTATAGATTTTGACCTATTCCTTTTATTAGTACCCCTTTCTCCTTGTTGAAAAGGAAGAGGTTTCAAACGTTTCTTTTTCTTAGTAACCCTTGATCTCAGTTGGCATGTCACCCTTTGCTTTGTCTCATAGGTATTGAAATTCTCTTTTCCTTAGTAACACTTGTTATGACATGTCACCCGTGCTGAGTTGGAATATATTTTGACCTCTTCATTTCATAGTAACCCTTTCTCCTTTTTGTATGGCATAGGTGTTGAACTTCTCTTTTCCTTAGTACCCCTTGCTCTTAGGTGATTTGTCACCCTTTCTAAGGTGGAATAACTTTCAACCTCTTCATTTTCTTAGTACCATTTTCTCCTTGTTGACAAGGTAGAAGTGTAAAACGTTTTTTTTTCTTAATACCCCTTTATCTATGTTGATCTGTCGCCCTTTCTTGTGTAGCACATGTGTCAAAATGATCTTTTCCTTAGTACCCCTTGGTCTTAGGTGACGTGTCACCTTTACTGAGTTGGAATAGCTTTCAAAACATTTTTTTTCTTAGTATTGATTTATCCTTGGTTACATTGCACGAGTGTCAAACTTTTATTTTCTTATTACTTCTTTATATTTGTTGACATGTGGCTCTTTTTTATGTGGTGTACGTGTTTAACTTCTATTTTCCTTAATAACTCTCTCTCTTCTGTGACATGTCACCATTGTTGAGTTTTCTATAGCTTTCCAACACTTCGTTTTATTAGTACCCCTTTCTCCTTGTTGACATGGCACATGTGTCAAACTTTTATTTTTCTTAGTACCACTTTATCTCTTTTGACATAGGTGTTGAAATTATCTTTTTGTTAGTACCCCTTGATCTTAGGTGATGTGTCACCCTTGCTAAGTTGGCATAGCTTTCAACCTCTTTGTTTTCTTAGTACCCCTTTCTCCATGTTTAAATGGCACATGTGTCAAAACAAATGTTTTTTTAGTATCCATTTACCTTTGTTGATGTGTCATCCTTTTTTCTGTGGCATAGGTGTTGAAATTCTCTTTTCCTTAGTACCCCTTTCTCTAAAATGACATGCGACCCTTCCTGAGTTGGCATATTTTTCAAACAATTCATCTTCTTAGTACCCCTTTCTCCTAGTTGACATGCCATAGGTGTCAAAATTTAATTTTTCTTAGTACCCCTTTATCTTAGTTGTTGAAATTCTCTTTTCCTTAGTGCCCATTCATCTTTTGTGACACATCAGCCTTGCTAAGTTGGCATAGATTTCCAAGCCTTCATTTTCACAGTACCCCTTTTTCCTTGGTTACATGGCATGAGTGTAAAACATTTATTTTTCTTAGTACCAATTTATCTGTATTAACGAGTGTTGGACTCCAGTTTTGTCATATTTTACGCTACACAAATACACTCATCATTACACATTCTCCCCACATTTATTCAATAATATATCGCTAATTACACCATAAACCTCCATTATCTCTTGTTATTCATCCAATGTGGTTAATACATAATTTCTCATATTTTTAGTGATTAAAACGATGCTTATACAATAGTTTTGTTGATGATGGTTTAATCTTATGTTTCTATGTCCAAAAAATATGTTCCCTCACTATTCCCGCACTGAAAGTCATCTGATACTCACACTGGAACTCATCTGGTACCTGCAATAGAACACTCAAGGTCATTTGATACTCACACTCCAAGTCCTCTAGTACCAGAAGGTTTTATAGTCATCCGGTACCTACGTTCATCCGGTACCTGTGCTCATTTGGTGCCAGTGTTTATTTGTCACATGTGCTCATCTGGTACCAAAATGCTACAAGCATCCGATACCAAATATAGTTCAAAAATTTGGAATGCTTCTAGAGGAAAATAAGGGAAATGGGTTTTTTCCATAACGATGTCGAAATGCAGACACATGAGTCATAATTTTCCCAGATCGCACATGTGAAAATCCAACCCAAGGGGAATAATTCTGGAAAAATTAGTAAAAATCTAAAACGACCAACTTGCGCCTCGATTTACATGCCGATGAAAGAAGGTATCAAAATTCTAAGATATGGGTTTTGTCTAAAATATGGAAAATTGAGTAAATTTCGATCCGTTTTTAAAAATTTGTAAATATTGAAGGAATAAGGAAGGATCTTTAACCCGAATTTGTCATATTTAGTGAAAAACCCAAATTTGGGGATTTTATCTAAAATTGAAAAATTTGTTTCCTAAGCTTTAGGATTCGGTTCTATCCTCTAGAAAATGATTTTATGTATAAAATGAGACTCATGAGGCTGAGGATAGGGTAATGATGTTAATACTATGAACACGGTTTATTGTTGTTGAATCCTGTGTTAATATTGATGTGGTGATCGATTGCATGCGAATGGAGATTTCTAGTATTGAATTTGATTCACTTGTTCAACACACCTAGCTTATAAAACTTCATTAACATGCGTACCCTGTTGGATTGGTGCCACCAACCAGGTGTAACACATTGCTTTAATTCATTTTTTATTTTAGTTATTTATTAGATTGTTGTAGTTAAATTTGTGTTGTGTTAGATCTAATTTCCAAGTCTAAATTTGTTGTGCACATGATAACTTGTTGATTTCATCAAATGCATTGTTAATTATTGTCTGAATTCTTTTGAAAGTTTGATTTAATTGTGCACAACATAGAGGAGAGAATATCTTCTATAGATGCATCGTGTGGTGGGAAATTGATTTTATTTCTTTCATGACATAACCATAAAACACATGTGATCTCTCATTTCAGTTTAAGGATTTCAATGTGAATCGAAATGATAGAAAAGAGCCTCAAACTCTTATTCATTGAAGTGTAAACATAGACCATCATTTGTTTGTGTTTTTTGCAAATAGTCAGGTTCGATTCATTATTTCCATTACATTGTTGGAGTGATAAATGTTATAGGAATGTCTTTTAATTAGAGGATTTGAATGGAATCTAAAAGATTGAACTTTATGTAAAGAAACAAATAGAAAGCAATCTTGAACTCTTACAGAAATACATATCCTAGGTTCTTCAAAGAATGATATTAACATAACTCCAAAGGTTCTGAATATTAAAAATAAGGATTGTGAAAATATATTATTTAAAACATACTCATAAAGCAAAGAATTGATTATTGACACACATGGAATTATTCTTGAGTTGGCACTGATTAGTAGTTTGAGAAGAAGGTTGTTATTATATTTTTTTGAGCATGAATTCAACAACCAACAATCTTTGAAATTAGGTTTGTGGAATTTTACTATAAATGGATGAGTGATTGAAAGAGTTTGTTGGGTGATTCCATTTTTATGAAGATCTTGAGTACTGAGTGGATTTAAATGAGCAGAGGAAATTTTATGTTTTATGGGTTAATGTTTTGGTTTATTCCATAATTATTTGGAGTGACAAGAGGCTAGTACTCTAATTGCAACATTTTCATTTATTCTATTATATTTTCAATAATTTACTTTTACAATTAGTCAACAAAGGTTTGAAGTCAACACGATAAGGATTAAAGTGCTTGTATTTTGAGAATAAGTTTTTAATGAGGATTATTTTACTTATTTTAGATCTTGGTACCAATTTCCACTAGTTTCTAATTTCGGTACCAGAATTTTAATATGGAGTACATTTGATGATTGCTAGATTAGGCTAGTTTGTTGTTGATTGAAATTGGTGATTTTGAGTTTCTATCACTTTAATTTGATATAGCTTCAATCACCAGAGGACAAATAAGGGTCTAACTCGTGAGATATGACCACCCGTTTTTGTGCGGCATAGGTGTTGAACTTCTCTTTTCCATAGTACCCCTTGGTCTTAGGTGGCGTTTCACCCTTACTGAGTTGGAATAGCATTCAACCTTGTTTTTTTCTTAGTACCCCTTTTGAATTATTGACATGGCATGGGTGTCAAAATTTTATTTTTCCCAGTACACATTTACCTCTATTGACGTGTCACCCCTTTTTATGTAGCATAGGTGTTCAACATCTCTATTACTTAGTAAGCCTTTCTGTTATGTGACATGTCACATTTTCTTATTTGGCATAGATTTCCACCTTTTTGTTTTCTTAGTACTCCTTTCTCCTTGTTGACAAGGCAAGGGTGTCAAATTTCTATTTTTCTTAGTACCCCATTATTTCTATTGACATGTCACCCTTACTTATTCAACATAGCTTTCTACCTATTCATTTTCCTAGTACCCCTTCATCCTTGTGGACATGGGACATGTGTCAAAATTATATTTTTCTTCCTACCCCATTATATTTATTGACGTGTCGCATGTTTTTATGTGGCATAGGTGTTGAACTTTTCTTTTTCTTAGTACCCATTTATATTAGGTGCAATGTCACCCTTAGTGAGTTGGCATAGATTCGACCTCTTATTTTTCTTAGTACCCCTTTATCTCTATTGATGTGTCGCCCATTTTTGTGTGGCATAGGTGTTGAGATTATCTTTTCCTTATTACACCTTTCTCTTTGGTGAAATTTCATCCTTGGTCAGTTGGCATAGGTTTTTACCTCTTCGTTTTCTTAGTACCCCTTTCTCCCGGTTGACATGCCACATGTGTCATAATTTAATTTTTCTTAGTACCCCTTTATCTTTGTTGACATGTCACCCTTTTTTATGTTTCTTAGTTTTTGAACTTATATTTTCCTTAGTACCCATTCCTCTTTTCGAAAACGTCACCCTTGCTAAGTTGGCATAGATTTCCAACCCCTCATTTTCATAGTACCCCTTTCTCCTTGGTTACATGGAACATGTGTCAATTTTATTTTTTATTAGTACCCTTTTAACTTTGTTGATGTGTCACCCTTTTTCTTGTGGCATAGGTGTTGAACTTCTATTTTCCTTAGTAACTCTTTCTCTTAGGCGAAGTGTCACCCTTGTTGAGTTGGAATAGATTTCAACCTCTTTGTTTTTTTAGTACCCCTTTCTCCTTGTTGACATGGAAAGGGTGTCAAACGTTTATTTTTCTTAGTAACCCTTTATCTCTATTGACGTGTCACCATTTTTTGTGTGGCATAGGTGTTAAAATTATCTTCTCCTTTGTAGCCCTTTTATTTTTGTAACCCTTGAACAACTTTCTCCTTGCTCACAAGGCATGGGTGTCAAACTTTGTTTTTTTTAGTATCCCTTTATCTCTGTTGACGTGTCATGATTTTTTGTGTGGAATAGGTGTTGAAATTTGCTTTTCCTTAGTACCCCTTGCTCTTAGGTGATGTATCACACTTTATAAGTTTGCTTAGCTTTCAACCTATTCATTTTCTTAATACTGCTTTCTCTTAGTTGACATGCCACGAGTGTCAAAGTTTAATTTTTCTTAATACCCCTTTATCTTCGTTGAGGTGTCGCACATTTTTGTGTGGCATAGTTGTTGATATTCTCTTTTCCTTAGTAACCCTTGCTCTTAGGTGACATTTCACCCTTTATGAGTTTGAATAGATTTATAATTCTTCATTTTCTTACTACCCCTTTCTAATTTTTGACATGGCACAAGAGTCAAAGTTTTATTTTTCTTAGTACCCCTCTATCTCTTTTAATGTGTCACCCTTTTTTGTGTGGCATGGGTGTTAAGCTTCTCTTTTCTTTAGTAACCCTTGCTATTGTTTGACATGCCAACTTTCTTGAGTTGGAATAGTTTTCCACCTCTTTTTTTTCTTAGTACCCCTTTCTCCTTGTTGAGAAGGTAGGAGTGTCAAACTTTTATTTTTCTTAATACCCATTTATCTCTATTGAGGTGTCACACTTTATTGTGTGGCATAGATGTTGAACTTCTATTTTCCTTAGTACCCATTTCTCTTAGGTGATCTATCGCCCTTGCTAAGATGGCATATATTTTGACCTATTTATTTTCTTGGTAACCATTTCTCCTTTTTAACATGGCACATGTGTCAAAATTTCATTCTTATTAGTACTTGTTTATCTTTGTTGGCGTGTCGCCCTCTTTTATGTGGCATAGTTGTTGAAATTATATTTTCCTTAGTATCCATTTCTATTAGGTGACATGTTACCCTTGATGAGTTGGCATAGATTTTAACCTCTTTCTTTTCTTAGTACCCCTTTCTCCGTGTTGACATGGCATGGGTGTCAAATGTTTATTTTTCTTAGTAACCTTTTATCTTTTTTGACATGTAACCCTGTTTTGTGTGGCATATGTGTTGAACTTATATTTTCCTTAGTATCCCTTTATCTTAGGTGATATCTCACCCTTTCTAAATTGAAATAACTTTCAACCTCTTCATTTTCTACGTACCCCTTTCTCCCGATTGGCATGGCATGGGTGTCAAAATTTCATTTTTCTTAGTACCCCTTTATCTTTGTTGACGTGTCAAACTTTTTTATGTAGAATATTTGTTTAAATTCTCTTTTCCTTAGAACCCATTTCTCTTTTTGATGTGTCGCCTTGCCAAGTTTGCATAAATTTCTAACTCTTTATTTCTTGGTACCCCTTTCTCCTTATTTACATGGCACGAGATTCAAGCTTATATTTTTCTTAGTACCCATTTATCTCCCTTGACGTGTCACCCTTTTTTATTTGGCATAGGTGTTCAAGTTCTATTTTCCTAGTACCCCTTTCTCTTAAGTGACATGTCACCCTTTTTGACTTTGAATAGTTTTCTACCTCTTCATTTTCTTAGTATACCTTTATCCTTGTTGAGATGGCAGAGGTGTGAAACTTTTATTTTTCTTAGTACCCCTTGATCTCTATTGATGTGTCACCCTTTTTTGTGTGGCATAGGTGTTGAACTTCTCTTTTCCTTAGTAACCCTTTCTCTTTTCTGACATGTCATATTTGTTGAGTTGGCATAGATTTCCACTAATTTATTTTCTTAGTACCCCTTTCCCCTTGTTGACAAGGCACGACTGTCAAACATTCATTTTTCTTAGTACCCCTTTATCTCTATTGATGTGTCACCCTTTTTTGTGTAGAATAGGTCTTGAACTTATCTTTTCCTTAGTACCCCTTTCTCTTAGGTGACGGTTCACCCTTTCTCTTAGGTATATTTTCCTTAGTACCTATTGATTTTCTTAGTACCTCTTTCTCTTTGTTGATATGGCACGTGTGTCAAAATTTTGTTTTTCCTAGTACCCATTTATCTTTGTTGACATTTCATCCTTTTTTGTTTGGAATAGGTCTCAAACGTCGCTTTTCCTTAGTACCCATTGTTATTAGGTGACCTGTCACCCTTGCTAAGTTTGCATTTATTTCAACCTCTTTTTTTTCTTAGTACCCCTTTCTTCTTGTTGACATGGCACGAGTGTCAAACTTTTATTTTTCCTAGTAATCATTCATCTTTGTTGACATGTCGCCCTTTTTTGTGTGGCATAGGTGTTGAACTTGTTTGTTCCTTACTACCCCTTGTTATTAGGTAACATGTCACCCTTTCTGAGTTTCAATATCTTTCAACCTCTTTGTTTTCTTAGTACCCCTTTCTCCTATTTGACATGCAACAAGTATCAAAATTTTATTTTTATCAATACCTCTTTATCTCTGTTGATGTGTCACCCTTTTTTGTTGAACTTATGTTTTCTAAGTTTGCATAGATTTCCACCCCTTAATTTGCTTAGTACCCCTTTCTCCTTGGTTACATTGCAACCATGTTTTCTTACAAATATTGTATTCTAAGAGTGGAGACTGTAAGAAAAAGAAGAGGAAGTTACCGTGGATGTGTTGTAGGTTGTATCCCTTCATTTTGATGGATAATAAAAAGGAAGGACTTGGAATTTTATATGGTGAAAGAAGCCCACACTGGGTGAACCATGCATATCTGAGTATCTATTTTATTGTGTATATTTTGTTTTTTATTTCAGATTTGTTTCATTTTGTTTCTTTGCGATCCTGTTTTTCTAACACGGGTGTCAAATGTTGATTTTTCTTACTAACCCTTTCTCTTTATTGACATGTATCCCTTTTTTTTGTGGCACAGGTGTTGAACATATATTTTATTTAGTACCCCTTTTTATTAGGTGACATGTCACCCTCGTTCATTTGGCATAAATTTTAGTCTCTTCATTTTCTTAGTACCCCTTTCTCTTGGTTGACATGCATTGGGTGTCAAAATTTAATTTTTCTTATTACCCCTTTATATTCGTTGACTTGTCAACATATTTTTTGTGGCACATTTGTTGAACTTCTCTTTTCCTTAGTACACCTTTCTCTTTTGTGATGTGTCACCCTTGCTAAGTTTGCATAACTTTCTAGCTCTTTGTTTTCTTAGTACCCCTTTCTCCTTGGTTATATGGCACATGTGTAAAACTTTTCTTTTTCTTAGTACCCCTTTATCTTTGTTGATGTGTCACCCTTTTTTGTGTGGCATAGTTGTTGAACTTCTATTTTCCTTAGTACCCCTTTCTATTAGGCGAAATGTCACCCTTTCTTTGTTTGAATAGTTTTCTACCTTTTCATTTTCTTAGTACTACTTTATCCTTGTTGACATGGTACACGTGTAAAAATTTTATTTTTCTTAGTACCCATTTATCTCTATTGACGTGTCACCCTTTTTTGTATGGCATAGGTGTTTAAATTCTCTTTTCTTTAGAAATCCTTTCTCTTTTGTGACGTGTAACCTTTGTTGTGTTGGCACAGATTTTCACCTCTTTATTTTCATAGTATCTATTTCTCCTTGTTGACAAGGCAAGGGTGTCAAAATTTTATTTTTCTTAGTACCCCTTTATCTCTATTGACATGTCACCCTTTTTTGTGTGGCATAGGTGTTAAGCTTCTTTTTTCCTTATTACGTGTTTCTCTTAAGTGACGTGTCACCCTTGTTGAGTTGACATATCTTTCAACCCATTCATTTTCTTAGTACCCATTTCTCCTTGTAGACATGGCACATGTGTCAAAATTTTATTTTTCATAGTACCCCTTTATCTATGTTGATGTGTCACCCTTTTTTGTGTGGCATAGGTGTCGACCTTATATTTTCCTTAGTACCAATTTCTATTAGGTGACATGTCACCCTTACTAAGTTGACATAGATTTTGACCTCTTCATTTTATTAGTACCCCTTTCTTCTTGTTGACATGGTATGGGTGTCAAAAGTTTATTTTTCTTAGTAACTCTCTATCTTCGTTGATGTGTCACCCTTTTTGTGTGGCATAATTGTTGAGCTTCTCTTTTTCTTAGTACCCCTTAGTCCTTTGTGACACGTCACCCTTATTGATTTTTCATAGTTTTCCACCTCTTCATTTTCTTAGTACCCCTTTCTCCTTTATTGCATGGCATGGGTGTCAAAATATTTTTTTTTAGCACCCCTTTATCTCTGTTAACGTGTCACCCATTTTTGGGTGGAATAGGTCTTGAACTTCTCTTTTCCTTAGTACCCCTTGATATTAGGTGATGTGTCACCCTTGCTGATTTGGAATAGATTTTGACCTCTCTGTTTTCTTAGTACCCCTTTTCTCTTGTTGACATGTCACAGGTGTACAAATTTTATTTTTCTTAGTACCCCTTTATCTCTATTGACATGTCACCCTTTTTTGTGTGTCATAGATATTGAACATATGTTTTCCTTAGTAACAATTGATCTTTTGTGATGTGTCACCTTTGCTGAGTTGACATAGATTTCCATCTCCTTGTTTTATTAGTACCCCTTTCTCCTTGTTGACAAGGCCTGCATGTCAAAATTTTATTTTTCTTAGTACCTATTTATCGGTATTGATGTGTCACCCTTTTTGTGTGGCATAGGTGTTTAACTTATCTTTTCCAAATAGATTCTATTTTGGCTTCCAAATTAACGCGAAGATGTGCTTCCATTATTGCATCCTTTTTTGCTTCCATAATTGCTTCCTTGTTAGCTCCATGGTTTTCTTCCTTTTAGTTCCAAGGTTTTCTTCCTTTTTAGCATCTGGTTTTGCTTCTTTTTAGGTCTGGGGTTTGCTTCCTTTTAGTGTTGATATTTTCTTCTTAATTAGCATCCAGTTTTGCTTCTTGTTAAGTAGCTAATTTAGCTTCCTACTTAGATCCATAAATAGTTCTAAGTATGGATTGAAATTTAATGTTGAGTTTTACTTCCATTTTAGAGCTACATTTTGCTTCCATTTTAACAACTCATGTTGTGTCCTTTTTAGCTTCCATTTAGTAATTTAACTTTTTTTATTTCAATTTAATTAGTTAAATATATCATGCATCTTAAAAAACTTATATTATTATAGAGTAAGTCATATTGCATTTGAAGTATTTTATATGATATCTTTTATAAATAATTTTTAGGGAACTCGACATCCATACAAACTAACAACATCATTATACTTATTAAATATACATCTAAATAAAATCTACAACATACAGTATATATAAAATAAAAATATAATGATTATAACATGGGCATCATCTATAATTACAACTAGTCAAATATATCAATATTAGATAAGTATCATGTCAAACAGCTTATATCTTTAATACTGATAAGATCATCATCAAATATAACTACAACAAGTGAAATTCAAATATGACAATAGATCAATAACATGTCAGAATGATACATGGCCAATAGTCGACGTAAGTTAAGATGATATATGTCCAAATGATATAAGTCAAAATGATAAATGTAAAAATGATAAAACTCAATAATATGGTATTGCAGGTGAAAATGATACATATGATAATAAACATGAAAATAGGCATCATAACGATATACGACAATGATCAATGATGGAGTATATATGATCAATGTCACTGGCTACTACCAACAACTAGGTCACCATCATTATCTTGATCATCATCATTGTGGTCATCATCATCGTCATTCACAATGTCTTCTTCATATGACTCATCATCATCATCTCTCATGTTTGTATCAGACCAATTATAATGTGGATCTATCTCATGAGGATCAACTGGATATTCTGGAATACCCGTGTTCTACAAAAAGGAACATTCAAAATAAAAAGTTATTATTTATTTCATGCAATATGTAATTTTTGTGTTATATTTCTAATATCATAACCATAATCATATTACATCATATCAAAGTGCGCATACCATAATAAATTTCAAATAAGTTACAAATAAGAAGTCATTCCAATGTTGTAAAACATGCAACAATTCCAATAAACGTTAGTAAAGATCGTAAAAAAATGTGTTATACATTTTAACTATCAATTGTAAATTCTATTACATAACCATAAGTGCCAACCCTCTCCAATGTGTGATATATAGGATTATGTTTTCCTATAAAAATCCTTTGAGAGTTAATTGATCTATATATATTCTTCTCTTGTATTTCAAAAATGAATATTTTTCTAGGATATTTTGCCCATTGTAATATGCTTCAAAGGTCCTTTGATAATTAACTAGTTTATAGGTCATTTTGAAGATGCTCTCGATACTCATTCGACTAGAACACGTCCAAATGTCAATCCTTCCAAAGAAAAAATTCAATACATCAAGCCCTCAAGGGTTGAAAATTATGACAAAAATGTGATAAAAGGTGTCAAGGTGTATTGCCTTGCCTTACCTTGCCATGCCATTCCATACCAGGCCATACTTTTCCATGCCATGCCATTCCATGTCTTGCCTTTTCATGCCTTTCCTTGCCATGTCTTTCCATGCCATGCCATGGATTTCATTTCCATGCCTTGCCTTTCCATGTGTTTCCATTCCTTGCCATGCCATGCCATGCCTTGCCATGCCATGCCATGCCATGCCATGCCTTGCCATGCCATGCCATCCCATCCCATTCCATGCCTTGCCTTTCCATGCCATGCCTTTCTATCGTATGGTATACCTTTCCATGCCATTCCCCTCCATACCATGCCTTGCAATGCAATGAATTGCATTCACTTTCCATGCCTTGTCTTTCTATATCATGCCTTTCCATATCATGCCTTGCCTTGCCATGCTATGTCATGTCCAGCCTTAAGGTTTTTATTCCTTGAGGAGGAATTGGACAAGAGTCCCCAAAATGGTTTGGGATGCCACTTGCAACTGAGGAAAAAAAAAAACTGACACTTGGATTTCATCTAGAGAATCCCTCACTCTCAGGTGCCATGCCTCAGAAGTTGCTTAACTCCTTGATTTTAAGAATTAGTGTTTTTCTCAGTTTGAAGCAATGCAACATTTGGATTAAAGGATCCAATTTATGAAACCATGCCTCAGGAGAATATGGGCAATGTGGTCACATAGTCCATGCCTAAAAAATCTTGCAACATCTCATGGAACTAAAAAATGATGCTCCGTTAGGTTTTTATGCCCTGTGGAGGAATTGGCCAAGAGTCCCCAAAATGGTTTGGGATGCCACTTGCAACTGGGCATAAAACAAAAATCAAGACTCGGATTGAGGAACCGTTGACTTCTATGGATTATTGGGATAGGATTTCATCTGGAGAACCCCTCACTCTGGGGTGTCATGCCTCAAAAGTTGCTTTACTCATTGATTTCGAGAACTAGTGTTTTGCTCAGTTTGAAGCAATGCAACATTTGGATTAAAGGATCCAATTTATGAAACCATGACTTGGGAGAATATGGGCAATGTGGTCACTTAGTCCATGCCTAAACAAGCTTGCAACATCTCACGGAACTAAAAAAAGCTGCTCCATTAGGTTTTTATGCCCTGAGGAGGAATTGGCCAAGAGTCCCTAAAATTGTTTGAGATGCAACTTGCAACTGGGCATAAATCGAAAAACAAGACTTGGATTAAGAAACCGTCGAATCTGATGGATTATTAGGATATGATTTCAGCTATACCACCCCTCACTCTCAGGTGCCATGCCTCAGAAGTTGCTTCACTCATTGATTTCGAGAAGTAGTGTTTTGCTCAGTTTGAAGCAATGTAACATTTGGATTAAGGGGTTCAATTTATGAAATCGTCCCTCGGAAGTGGATGGATAATGTGGTCACCTATTCCATGCCAAAACAATATTGCAACATCTCATGGAACTCAAAAATGTTTCTCTCTTAGTATTTTATGCCCTGAGGGGGAATTGGGCAAGAGTCCCCGAAATGGTTTGGGATGTGACTTGCAACTGGGAATATCACAAAGACCAAGACTTGGATTGAGGAACCATCATCTCCATTGGATTCCTAGAATCTTATTTTAGCTATATCACCCCTCACTCCTAGTTCCGATCCCTCAGAAGTTATTTTTTTCATTGATTTTGAGAACTAGGGTTTTTCTCAGTAAGAAGCAATGCAACACTTGGATTTACCGGTACAATTTAGGAAACCATGGATTAAGAGAGGAAGGACAATGTAGTCACCTATTCCATGCTTAAACAAGAACACTACATCTCATGGAACTCAAAAATGTTGCTCCGTTAAAATTTTATGCCCTGACGAAGAATTGGCCAAGAGTCCCCGAAATGGTTTGGGATGCCACTTGCAACTGGGCATAAAACAAAAATCGAGTCTCAGATTGAGGAACCATCGAATTTGATAGATTACTGGGATAGGATTTTATCTAGATCACCCTTGAATCCCAAGTTCCATGCCTCATAAGTTTCTTTACTCATTGATTTCAAGAACTAGTGTTTTGCTCAGTTCGAGGCAATGCAACATTTGGATTAAGGGGTCCAATTTATGAAATCATCCCTCGAGAGCGGATGGATAAAGTGGTCACCTAGTCCATGCCTAAAAAATCTTGCATCATCTCACGAAAATAAAAAATTCTTCTACGTTAGGTTTTTATGCCCTGAGGAAGAATTGGCCAAGAGTCCCTAAAATTGTTTAGGATGTGACTTGCAACCGGGCATAAAACAAAAATCTAGACTCAGATTAAGGAATCTTTGACCGAAAAAACATTTGTTGGAGTATCTCCGACACTAGGGTTTTGGTCAATGAGGCATACTTCAATTTATGAAGATGAGTTCAATTTTCAAGAACACTTTTTCGAGCATTTTTTTCTAGTGTTGTCACATGGGCATTGGCCAAACAAACTTGATGGAGCTTAAGGAACTACATTATGCTGTTCGGTTTGGATTTTATACCCCTAGACCAAATTGGACACATTCCCTTGAATGGCCCAATAAGGCGAGTTGCAACTATCAATAAAACTCAAACTAGGACTCGGATGCATGAATCGTCAGTTTCATTGGATCCGTAGCACTGGGTTTCAGCTATTGGGGCTCTTATTCTATCATTCCTTCGACCAAAAAACCATTTGTTGGAGTATCTCCAACACTAGGGTTTTGGTCAATGCGGCATAATGCAATTTTTGAAGAGGAGGTCGATTTTCAGGAACACTGTGTCGGGTCTTTTTGGCTAGTGTAGTTATGTGGGCCTTGGACAAACAGACTTGCGGGAGCTTATGGAAGTCCATTATGCTACTCAGTTTGGATTTTATTCCCTTGGACCAAATTGACCACATGTCTCTAAATGGCTTAAGGAGGCAAGTTGCAACTCGCGATAAAACTTAAAGCGAGACTGAGATGCATGAACCGTCAGTTGCATTGGATTAAGAGCACCAGTTTTCAGTTAGTGGGGCCCTGTTGGGAGCCATATCGCTTTTTTATCCTATCTCTATAAGCTTCCTACACAAGTGTTTTGGAACCCTTGATTATGATCGCAAGTTTTTGAATAAAACAACACTATCATTTTGTGCATCTGCACACCTGCCTTATGTTCTAGTTTTCACGACTGCAAGCGTGAATACTTTGATTCCAAGGTCACGTCAATGGCATTAAAATAGTCACTGGATTGTTATGGTCACTCTTGTCTATGTGTTCATTGCATTTCCAATTTAATTATAGTCTCACATTTGACAAGACACAAAAATGTTTACTCATTTGGCATTTTTGTTGTTAATATGATTTCAATTTTTATGAGACTGTGATGATTTTCTAATGATTGTGATTCAATCGTTGATTTATTGGTGGTTTGATGTACTTTGATCAAATTCCTTGGCACATTGGTTTCACGAAAACACATTGACATTATGGATTAGACCCTTGGCGCAATCATTTCATACAACATATATTTTTTATGATCGAACCCTTGGTGTTGATTCCGAAACAATTGTTTTGATTTTAAAACCATGCAAATACTATTGCTCGTGTAAAACATTTGGGTCAACTCACCATAGTTTTCATTAATTGTTTGAATGGCATTTGATTTTAACACATTTCAATAGTGATTTGAATCACCATATGCGCTGTCAGTTGTACATTTGGATATGACTGTTTTGCATGGGCTAATCTAGTTCCACAACCCCCGCACACTTTGGCATTAATGCTTGCCTCCTATCCCGGGTCACCTCTGTTGGATTCGGGGAAGTCTGTGAGCTATTCGATCCTGTGTTTACCCTAAAAAAACCCTTGTACGTTTACCCTGCTCACTGTGTGCCCTTTCCTATGGCACTTGTGGTGCGTATAGAGCCTAATGGAAGCCAAACACTCTTTCTTTTTGACAATGCCCGGAAAGATTTGGAAAATAGTGGTTGGCTGGTGTTTATCCAGAGATTTGAAGGTTTTAAACTTTTGGTTTCCCAACAATTCGCCCTCACCTTCGACAGTTATAGGGCTAAGGTTAGAGACATACAACTCGAGCTAAATGAGGAATTCCTCAGTTCGGCTACAGGACTACCAGCTACAGGGAAAAGGTGGTTTAAAAATTCCAAAGTAGACGAGGTGTCATGGTCGCTCCTGTTCACATCAAGGAAGATTGTGAGTTGTGATAGAGGTATGCCTCTTACTACCCTCAAACCCAGGTGGCACCATATTTTGGCAATTGTTAAGCAGTTTGTGACCTACGAAGGTCGTTATGGATTGGTATTTCTGTATCACCTTCGGTTGTTGATGAATTTTATAGACTACCCTCTGAACATGCCACATTATCTTTTACGTAATCTTTACAAAATTTCCAAACGATTCAAGCATGAGAAATATGATAGCAGCCTTTTCCATCACTGCTTGATCAAACTCATTATCGTCCACCATTTGAGACTTAGTGGTGATAGTTGGAAAGCCTTCCTATCAAGGAATGGCTTTGCCACTCCCAAGTCTATCTAAGTGGACAAGGTTGTGGTTACTGAAACTCTGGTTGGGCCATCCGTGCCATTTCATATCCTTCAACCCCCTGTCAAACCCTCGAATTGCCTCAACCTCGACCTACCCGATACCATGGCCGACCCATGTACTAAAGACAATACTAAAGTCGTCAAGAAGTCTGTGACGAAGAAAGGTAAGGGTGATATTGGTGTCAACAGTAAGGGAAAGAAAAACACACGATGTATATGCATATGTGCTAGGAACAAACCCAAGCAAAACATTGACCAGAAGCCAATAGTGTTGAGCGAGGACTCGGACTCCGAAATTGAAAATTTATTGTCTAAGGAGTATCCCTATTCTCATGGCCTATGCTCTATGGAAACATATGACTATCTCTCCAACTTACCTTCATGCCTAAAGAACGACCCTAACTACCCGAGAATTAAGCTTCACAATCAAACCCCTGGTAACTTGAAAGAACCCTCGCATGTGATGCCAAAGCCCGATCAATCACCGTGTGCTCAATGTAATGCCTGGCTTGAACGTTATTACACCGACGTTCCCCTATTGAAATCTAAGATCAAATCATTAGAGGAACGAGTTACTGTGTTATCAAAGGAGAATGACAGGTTACAGGCCAACGAGAAGAAACAAAAAACCACCAGTTCAATTGTCTTCAGAAATGTCGACGCAACAACGGCCTTTGTCAATTCAAAGTTATCATGATCAAAACATTTTCTTACTGCCCAGGTATGTGTTTCAACATCGACTTTGTTTTATGAGTTGGTTTGAATTAATATAACCGATTGGGTTTTGTATTCAATTAGTTCTGTTCGTTTTTAATAGATTCAAAACGAATCTGTTATTTTCGTTTTACCAAAAATGATATCGTTATGAATCATGTACAGAATATTTGTTTGCTAAACTCAGACACAACTATGATTTGGTTAATGCGATTTTATTGTTCTCAGATTAGTATAAACGATTGATTTGTTTTCGATTCTGTTTGATTTGCTTTTGAAACAATTCTGTACGTTTAAATTAGGGTGGTTGATTGGTTGGTTCTCGTTTAAGTTCTGTTCGAATAGATTCAAGAAACAATTTTGTTTCCTTTTGAATAAATATTTTCGTTTTGGATTATGATGCCATGCGACCTATACAAAATATTTGTTTGCTAAAATCATGTAGCTATGTTTTGATTGATACGATTTTTCATAACGATTGTGTCGACCCCCGAGTTAGTTCGATTCATTCCTGATTGATTTGATTTGCAAATGATTGTTGCGTGCCTTGAATTAGCATGAGTTGGATTGGAATCAAAGACAGATTTGATACGGCTCTGTTAGTTTGGATTCAAAAAATAATTATGTTGAGTGTTGGATTGACATATTATGTCTATATTGAATTCTTACCAGAGGTTTGCCTGATATTCATTTTGGGTCTGTTTTGATTGAAATAGATTCAAACATGATTTCGTTTGCTCTCAATTAGCATAGAAGTTTTGGTTTAATGATTCGCTTTGTTTTAAATTAGCAATTAAAGATTTGTTTAATAGGTAGGATATATTTTTGTTAGTTTTGGATTGATTTTAAAACGATTATGTTTTCAAATTAGACCAGCTACAGAATCACGAGATTATGTAGCTAATCTTAAAATTTAGATTTTTGCTAATTTTATCAATAAAACATTATCTAAACTTGTGTATTCTTGTCTGCTCACAAGTACCTAAAAATTTCATTGACAAATTGGACATGCTGTAGCAGTTTAGATATAGTTTTCAGTTGTTAGTCATAGGCAAAAAATAGGGACTTGGGAGATTATTCCCAGATTTTTTGTAAACTGCTTTGATAATTCCCACAGGGATGTTTTACCCTCTGGCCTTTAAATACTTGTTATTTTTTGTAATGGACCCATCATCACTGTTGGGAGAACAATATTATGGATTTATAATGATACAGACTTGAATGGAAGTTGATCTTTTGTAACAGCTTTAGCTTTCAATTTATCATACTTTCGTTCAGGTTTTGTGCATTCTAATTTGTGATTAAGTCTTTGACTACTTTAGATATCGAGGCTTATTACAGGTTAATGTGTTGTGATTTAATTATGTCCATGTCTTATGTATCTCATTTTTAAAACAACAATTACTCTGTTTCGATTTGATGAGTAGAGATTTATCTTCTTCATTAAATGAACTATTTTGTACAGATCTTCTCAGCAGGGATTTATCTAACTATGATGATTTGTAAATCATAAGATTGTTGTCAGTTTTATGTCTTGTTTGTTCTGTTGTTTATATTCAAAAGAGCACTGTTGCTTCTTGTTTATGAGAATCCTGTGAATAATCTGGTGCAGGTTTCCTCCCATCGAACAAGTGAATTGAATACTTTGCACAAGGCAAATTGGAAAGCATTATTACAGGTTAGTTTATTAGTGTTGTTTAAGTAGTTTAGATATATATATATAGTTCAGATTTATAGTTAGGATTATTATGTTAATTACTCATCTTAGTTAGTTTTGTTTATTTCTCTTCTTTCACATAAAATATATAAAAATAAAAATAAAGCAATAGCTTTGTTGTCATAGGACAACTTACAAATGATTTTTGCAGGTTTTCATTTAAAATCTGTAATCTGTAAATGCTTGTACATTTGTGATTAAGATTTAATTGTGTTGATAGTTGATAACTAATTTCACATAATTATTGTTGTATAATATTAGACAATAGATTGTATATATTTATTTTAGATTTGTTTATTAGTTTTCTTTAATTGTTGTTTCCATTTAGATTAGTTCCTTTAGTTAGTTTTCTTTCGTTTTCCTAGGAATTAGATCGGCCAATGGAGCCACTAAACCCATCAGGGTGGATCATCCCAAACGGATTGGGTTATTTAGAAAACCCTGGACCAGATCCACTCTTCCAGTTGGTGAGCGTTCATTTTTTCCCGTCAACAAATGGCGCTAGAAGGAGGGCCTGAAATTTTCTAATGGCACGAGGCGATCGTAAGACTCCTCCACCACCTAACTGCTCACCTATAGTGACAAGAAGTTATTCAAATGACAACATCCCCCCTCAAACAACAACCACATCAAATTATGATCTACGGATCACAGTTGAACCAGCAACCCCAAATCCTACAGGTGGTGACGTACAAGAGATTGTGCGCCAATCCATCTTAAGAACACATAGTGCCTTCACCCGTTTAAGGCAACCAAATCAGCCTTTGTACCAACCTTTAGATTTCTCTAATATCAGAGAACAACTTGGAGGCACTAACCTCACTTTAAACCCTACAGATCCAATCCTCACTCCTGCTGCAGGAGGATCTGGAATACCACCCTCACCACCTCCATCATCTCCTTCTTCTTCTGGAGAAGACTCTTTTGATGAAGGAAATTCCTCTTCTCATCCTTCCACACCACCTACACCAATGGACAACCAAAACAATCTTTCCAAACCTTGGCTCAACCAGGATGTTGTTTCCGTACCTGGGCCTCAACATCCCTTACCCAAACATCCAGAAAAGTGGCTTCCCAAGTTCGACCCTGACTCTAAACAGATCGCTGAAGACCACATTAAAAGGTTTATGTTATCCATTAGACTTCGTAATGTCAAGCATGAAGACGTAGTTTGTAGGTTGTTCCCCTATACTTTCGAGGGCAATGCCTCTACCTGGTATTTTTCCCAGCAACCCCATACCATTGTGTCATGGGAGAAGTTTGAATCTTTCTTTCTGGGAAAGTTCGGAGACGATAAGTCTCCAGAAGTTCTAGTTAGGGATCTTTATAGATTAAGAATGAACCCAAAAGATAAAATTAAAGACTTTAATCAAATATTCTTAACACTAAAGAACCGAATCCCTACCGACTCTATGCCTGTTGAGAATCTTACCATAGCATACTATACTAAAGCCTTACATAAAAGTATAACCATTTGGGTAAAACGATCAAATAAAGCCACGTTGTTAGAGGCCTTCGAAGAATCCAACCAAATTGAAAAAGACATCCTTTGTTTAAAAGACACTACTGGCAAAGAAATAGAAACTAGTTCATCTTCCAAAAAGAAGATCGAGATCCTCCCTAGACCTGCTCAAAATAAAACACAACCTGAAAGCTCGGATTTGGAAAACTTAACTAAAGTCATTAAAAAATTGTCAAATAAAGTTATATATTTGAAAAGGATGACCGAAGAAGCTTCTTCGAGCAAATGGCCCTACAAACCCCCGTTCAGAAAACCTTTTCCCACCAACTGACCTAATCCAAATACTAAGGGCTTAAATCTAGAAAGTCTGCAATTCGCCCTTCAAATGATTCTAGAAGCCTAGGATAACTTGATGCCTCCTGAGATTCCTGAGGAGGTAGTTGAACAAGAGACAATTCAAGAAGAAGAATCTTCTCCGAACATTTTCGGACACTTCTCGGATAGTATTTTTCAAGATAACTTCGAGACAGTACATCCCTACAATACTAGGAGTAAGAATGCAAACAAACCTTCTTCCGAAAATACTACGACTTTGCCCCCAAAGAAATCTAAACCAGCTGACACTAAACAGAGTCATGTAAACCCCAACTTAGATTATGATTTAGCGGAAGATCTTAAAAAGGTAAGGGCTAACATTTATGTTTATGAATTGTTAAAATTTCCATTTCTTCTACAAAAAATGTTACAGAACATCTCAGAGAATAGAAAAAATGGTAATTCAAGCAGTAACAAGGTTGCAGAACAAAGTCCCTCAGAAGACTTCTGCTAAGAATAATCCTGATCCTCACGACAAAGGAATTATTCCTATAAATAATGTAGATAATTTAGCTTTAGAAACTGCAAGTAAAAAGCCACAAGATTCCACACTTAGTACTCGCAGAAATGTACCTCCATTTTTATTAACTTTCGAAATATTTAATAGAAACGTGCACAATTGTATGGTAGACTCAGGAGCGTCATCCAATGTGATTCGATGGTCTGTGTGTCAGAAGATTAATGCTGAAGTTGAACCATCCACTTTAAAAATCATACAGCTTGATCGAACTAGTGTTAAGGTTATATGCGAATTAATAAATGTGCTTATAAGATTATCGTCTAACCCCAAAGTTCATCAAGTCATTGATATTATTGTTGTGGATATTCCAGAAGTGTATGGTCTGTTTTTAAGAAGGGACTGGTCAGAGAAACTACACGACTATTTTGCAACCGATTGGTCTCACCTGTGGCTTCCCGAGAACGGTAAGCCCAACAAGATCAAGGTAAATCATGAACGCTACCTAAAACTCACTGTCACGGATTTAAATGACCCCAATGAACCATTTACACCTTCTGCTGATTCACCCGAAATACAAGGGATGGATACCTTTTTCAGTAATTTCATTGCCGAGACTTCATCTATCACTAACCTTGAACAAAATTCCGAGATTGTAGCATATGTGCATCCAACAACCTCTACACAATGGTCTCATGCACCCGATAAAAATCAAATTTGGTCTCTTTATTTTGACGGGTCAAAGTCCAAAGAAGGAGCAGGTGCAGACTGCGTTATTATTGATCCGGCAGGTAACAAAACCTTGATTGCATGTAGGTTAGAATTTGAATGTACTAATAACACAACAGAATATGAGGCTTTACTGCAAGGCATCAAAAAAGCTTTAGACATGAACATTGAAAACTTAACTGTCTTTGGCGATTCCGAAATCATGGTTAGACATGTAAGAGATTTTATCCACTGTCTGTCTCCGCATCTTAAAAGCTACCAATCCGAGGTATGGAATTTAATGAATAAATTTTCTTCTTTCAATATAAATTCTATTCCTAGATTGAATAATTATGAAGATGATCTATTAGCTAACGTAGCTTCCAACCTCTTTCCTGCAGAAGGCTTGTCCCCAAATGCTTTCTCCGTCGAACTTTTGTTCAGGCCATCCGTTCCTGACAACATCACGAACTGGAGAGTCTTCGACGACGATCAACAAATCATTAGCTTCCTGCATATGGAAGAAACCTTCCAAGGCACGGTGATTGATGAATGCACTCACGATGACAATTTGTGCAATTTCACGGTAATACCAGATCTGAGAACTCCTAAATCTTCATCGGACATGGTAAATTCGATCCCTAAATCTGTAGTTAGATTAGAGAAGTTTTATGATCTTCAATATAAATTCAAAAAACTAATAGTTCCTCGTTATTGTATGAAAAATTCAACTTAAGAACTAATGGCAATCCACAGTGCATTAATTTAGGGGTAGGGTGTTCTGAACAATAAAAAGCCACATTTATTAAATTGTTTTAATAATTTAAAGATGTTTTTGTGTGGACGTACGATGACCTTAAAACTTTTGACCCTAACATCATACAACACGTCATTCCCATGAAACCCCAAACCTTTCCCTTTCAACAAAAATTAAGAAAAATGCACCCTAAGCTCGAACCGACTGTTAAAAAAGAATTAAATAAACTCCTGAATGTTAAGATTATTTTCCCTGTTAGGCACACTCAATGGGTTTCTAACTTTGTCCCTGTCCGGAAGAAAAGTGGGGAAATCTGACTTTGCGTCGATTTCCGAAACCTTAATAGAGCGTCCGATAAAGACAACTATCCTGTCCCACCCATGGAAAAGATCCTTCAATAGGTATCTGGTTCTAAGAGACTATCCTTATTGGATGGTTTTTTAGGGTACAACCAAGTCCTAATGTCTCCTCCAGACCAACTTAAAACTACCTTCCGCACTCCATGGGGCACCTATGCTTATCGAAAAATGCCCTTTGGACTGATTAATGCCGGTGCCACTTTCCAAAGAGTGATGGACATTGCTTTCAATCAGTCCATTGAAGTTTACTTAGATGATGTTACTGTATTTTCAAAAAAAAAAAACTGATCATCTAGCTCATTTAAGAGTCGTTCTACAACGATGTCGTAAATACGGCATTTTCTTAAATCCTAAAAAATCCATTTTCGCAGTAGAAAAAGGTAAACTCTTAGGATTCATTGTGTCAAGCAAAGGGATGATTATCGACCCTGAAAGGACACAAGTCATCTCGAAACTTCCTCCTCCCTCCTCCAAAAAGTCTATGCAGTCTTTCTTAGGTCAGATAAACTTTGTCAGGAGATTCGTCCCCAGTTTCTCCGAAATGGTCAGACCTTTACAAAATTTAATTAAGAAAGATGCACAATATCATTGGGGACCCTTAGAAAATCAAGCTTTCAATTCAATAAAAAAGGCCATAATAGACGCTCCTTCTCTCATGAGCCCTGACTTTTCGCAAGACTTCACACTTTACACATTTGCTTCTGACCGCTCCTACGCTGCCGTCCTAACTCAAAAGAACCCTGAAAACAATGAAGTACCCATTGCCTTTATGAGCTCTTCTTTCAAAGGTGCGGAACTTAATTGCCCAGCGGTAGATCAGCAAGCCTATGATGTTTTCAAAGTAGTCAAGCACTTCCAGTCTTATCGTTTGAAATCTAGGACGAAAATTATTGTCCCTTACCCAACCATGAGGAATCTATTAGTGCAGAAAGAGTTAGGCGAAAAAAGGGCGAACTGGGTTACTTCCTTGCAAGAGTATGACATAGAAATTATCCCATCTCAGATAGTGAGCGTCCAAGGGTTATGCAATTTAGTCGCTGAGTCAGCAGCAAGACAGCAAGAAGAGAACGATGGTTCAAACCTAGGACAACACAATCAAAATGCAATCTGTTGTGCACAAAACTTTGTCAGTCCATGGTATGACGATATAAAATTCTGTCTTGAACATGGGTCAGCCCCCCGTCACCTGGACCCCACTAAAAGAAGAGCGTTAAGATTAAAATCTTCCTCATTTCAGTTGATTAATGGTATTCTATTTCGTCAAAATTTTGATGGAGTACTAATGCACTGTCTTGAGAAAGATGAGGCAGAAAAAGTTTTACTAGAATTGCATGCAGGAGAAGCTGGTGGGAATTTTGGTGGTGACACCACTTCCCATAAAGATTTGAGAGTCGGTTATTACTGGCCCACACTTTTTAGAGATTCCCATGCCTTGTGCTGTAAGTGTATTATCTGTCAAAAAGCATCCGGGCGCATACAGAAACCAACCTTTCCTTTGCAGCTCGTTTCAGTAGACTCCCCTTTTCAGTAGTGGGGCCTTGATATTATAGGTCCAATCAATCCTCCATCCTCATGGCAACATAATTTTATCATAATAGCCACAAATTACTTCACCAAGTGGTCTAAAGCTGCCGCACTAAGAACTGTCAATACCAGTCAGGTAATCGCCTTTCTAAATTCAAATATTATTACTCGTTTTGGTATCCCTGACTATTTAGTATTCGATAACGCTTCTTATTTTTCGTCTCTTGAGATGAGCGAATCCTCTCTAGAAAAAGGAATTAAATTGAAGTATTCGGCCAGCTACTACCCCCAGGGAAATGGATTGGCAGAATCAACAAATAAGAATTTGATTAAAATCATCAAGAGAACGGTATCTGAGAATCACAAAAAAATGCATAATGCACTGTTAAACGCAATCTGGGATAATAGGGTAACACCAAAAACTATTGTAGGTAACTCTCCCTTTTTTCTCGTCTATGGTAGAGAAGCAATTCCGCCACCACACATTCTTCTTCCCTCGCTACAGTTATCGCAGAAAATACAAGAAGAAGTTTGTCCCCCTTTGGAAAACTGAATTAACGCTTTAATGAAACCAGAAGAGGTAAGAGCTCAAGCTAAACGTAAGTTAGATCAACATCATCTAGTGGTCAAAATATGGTTCGATGCCAACTCTGCCTCTGATAGGAACTTCGAAGTAGGTGACCTTGTTTTGAACTGGGACAAACCGCATGAGGGGAAGGGAGAGCACACGAAATTTCAGAACTTATGGCTTGGACCGTTTTTAATTGCTGAGAAACTGGGTCCTAGCTCTTTCCCATTGCAGAATCTAGAGGGACAACCTGACACCTATTCGGTGAATGGCCAAGCTCTGAAAAGATATTTCGCTTGATGAAAACCCTTTGTATACTATGTAAATATTCTTCTTTGGTTTTCTTTTCTTTTACTATTTTGGTTTCGATTTTTCCCTTGCACTTATTAGTTTTTGTTGTTGGAATACACATACCTGCATGATGAACTGTTCAGACAAAGAAAACAAAAATTTATTTCACTAAAATTACTACTGAAAAATTGTGTAAACATCAATTATGTACTTCTGAAATTTACTTCTGTGTTGAGAAAAGATTGTTGTTTGAAAGAAGTTAACTGATTTCGATCTGTGAGTTAAGCCTGTCACGATCATCCATTATCTTCTTACGTTGTCCCTGTTCCTTAAGGGAATAACTCAGAAGATGTCTCCCTGCCTTAGAAGGTTGTTTTTGTAAATAAACCATGTCTGGATCTTAATGAAGGACAGTTCCAAAAATAAAAACAAAAAAAATTGTTGAGGTTTGTAAAAATATGTTTAAAATATCATGATTTTCAGCGTCACCCCGCTCAATTATACAGCTTTAAAAACCAAAATTAAATCATAAAAGATCCATGGGAAGTGCTTGTAAACTCGCCGGGATGCTGAACAGGTCTGCTGGCAGCAGGTAAATGCATGCATGATGCCAAGACAACTTCACCGGGGTACTGAACAGGCCCGCTGGCAGCGAAGCAATGTCGGGTATATGAAAATTCATAAATATGAAACCTCTTGACCTTAAAATGTCCTTTATTCTGATCTGGAACTTCTTGGCAGGATACGGATGTCAGAGTGGGTTAAAAGGAAACCCTGTCGAGGCTATGGACGCCTTCTGGCAGAAGTGGCTCTATCAACAGTATTGGGGATTTTATCTTTAATATCGTGGCCTGCTTGTCTTAAGACTGTTACCAGTTTTCATCCTGTAAACGCTGCTGGAATATTTGATTAATGATGATGTTTAAACGATTTTCTGGTTGTTATTTTTGAGTTAGAATTTTTCTCATTATCATAATCTGAATTTGTTCTTTTGGCAGAGATAGCTTCTTCTACCAGTGTGTCTCCATTGTTGGCAGCCATCTCACTTTTTTATCCTATCTCTATAAGCTTCCTACACAAGTGTTTTGGAACCCTTGATTCTCATCGCAAGTTTTTGAATAAAACAACACTGTCATTTTGCACATTTGCACACCTGCCTTCTGTTCTAGTTTTCACAAATGCAAGCGTGAAAACTTTGATTCCGAAGTCACATCAATGGAATTAAAATCGTCACGGGATTATTATGGTCACTCTTGTCTATGTGTTCATTGCATTTCCAATTTAATTATAGTCACACAGTTGACAAGACACCAAAATTGTTACTCATTTGGCATTTTTGTTGTTAATATGATTTCAATTTTTATGAGACTGTGATGATTTTCTAATGATTGTGATTCAATCGTTGATTTATTGGTGGTTTGATGTACTTTGATCAAATTCCTTGCCACATTGGTTTCACGAAAACACATTGACATTATGGATTAGACCCTTGGCGCAATCATTTCATACAACATCTATTTGTTATGATCGAACCCTTGGTGTTGATTCCGAAACAATTGTTTTGATTTTAAAACCATGCAAATACTATTGCTCGTGTAAAACATTTGGGTCGATTCACCATAATTTTCATTAATTGTTTGAATGGCATTTGATTTTAACACATTGCAATAGTGATTTGAATCACCATATGCATCGTCGGTTGTACATTTGGATATGACTATTTTTCATGGGTTGATCTAGTTCCACCACCCCCACACACTTTGGCATTAATTCTTGCCTCCTATCCTGGGTCACCTCTATTGGATTCGGGGAAGTCCGTGAGATATTCGATCCTGCGTTTACACTGACCAAACCCTTGTTCGTTTACCCTGCTCACTATGTTCCCTTGCCTATGGCACCTATGGTGCGTATAGAACCTAATGGAAGCCAAACACTCTTTCTTTTCGACAATGCCCGCGAAGATTTGGAAAATAGTGGTTGGCTAGTGTTTATCCAGAGATTTGAGGGTTTTAACCTTTCGGTTGCCCAAGAATTCGCCCTCACCTTCGACGGTTACTGGGCTAAGGTCGGAGACATACAATGCGAGATAAATGAGGAATTCCTCAGTTCGGCTACAAGACTACCAGCTATAGGGCAAAGGTGGTTTAAAAATTCCAAAGTAGACGAGGTGTCATGGTCGCTCCTGTTCACATAAAGGAATATTATGAGTTGTGATAAAGTTATGCCTCTTACTACCCTCAAACCCAGGTGGCACGATCTTTTGGCAATTGTTAAGCAGTTTGTGACCTGTGAAGGTCGTTATGGATTGGTATTTCTGTATCATCTTTGGTTGTTGATGAATTTTATAGACTTCCCTCTGAACATGCCACATTATCTTTTACGTAGTCTTTACAAAATGTCCAAACGATTCAAGCGTGAGAAAGATGATAGCAGCCTTTTCCATCACTACTTGATCAAACTCATTATCGTCCACCATTTGAGCCTTAGTGGTGATAGTTGGCAAGCCTTCCTATCAAGGAATGGCTTTGCCACTCCCGAGTTTGTCCAAGTGGACAAGGTTGTGGTTACTGAAACTCTAGTTGGGCCAGCCATGCCATTTCATATCCTTCTACCCCCTGTCAAACCCTCGAATTGCCCCGACCTTGACCTACCAGATACCATGGTCGACCCGTGTACTAAAGAAAATACTAAGGCCATCAAGAAGCCTGTTAGGAATAAAGGTAAGGCTGATACTGGTGTCAACAGTAAGGGGAAGAAAAATGCATGATGGATATCCAGATGTGCTAGGAACAAACCCAAGCAAAACGTTGACCAGAAGTCAATAGTGTTGAGCGAGGACTCGGACTCCGAAATTGAACGTTTCTTGAATGAGGAGTATCCCTATTCTCATGGCCTATGCTCTATGGAAACCTATGACTATGTCTCCAACTTACCTCTGTGCCTCAAGAACGACCCTAACTACCCAGGAATTAAGCTTCACAATCAAACCCCTGGTAACTTGAAAGAACCCTCGCCTGTGATGCCAAAGCCCGATCAATCACCGTGTGCTCAATGTAATGCCTGGCTTGAACGTTATTACACCGACGTTCCCCTGTTGCAATCTAATATCAAATCGTTAGAGGAATGATTTGTTGTGTTATCAAAGGAGAACGACAGGTTACAGGCCAACGAGAAGTAACAAAAAAACACCGGTTCAATTGTCTTCAGAAATGTCAAAGCAGCAACGACCTTTGTCAATTCAAGGTTATCATGATCGAAACATTTTCTTACTGCCCAGGTATGTGTTTCAACATCGGTTTTGTTTTATGAGTTGGTTTGAATTAATATAACTGATTGGGTTTTGTCTTCAATTAGTTATGTTCGTTTTTAATAGATTCAAAATGACTCTGTTATTTTCGTTTTACCAAAAATGATATCGTTATGAATCATGTACAGAGGATTTGTTTGCTAAACTCGAACACAACTATGATTTGGTTAATGCGATTTTATTGTTCTCAGATTAGTATAAACGATTGATTTGTTTTCGATTCTGTTTGATTTGCTTTTGAAACAATTCTATACGTTTGAATTAGGGTGGCTGATTGGTTGGTTCTCGTTTAAGTTCTGTTCGAATAGATTCAAGAAACAATTTTGTTTTGTTTTGAATAAATATTTTCATTTTGGATTATGATGGCATGCGACCTATACAAAATATTCATTTGCTAAAATCATGTAGCTATGTTTTGATTGATACGATTTTGCATAACGATTGTGTTGACCCCGGAGTTAGTTCGATTCGTTCCTGTTTGATTTGATTTGCAAACGATTTTTGCGTGCCTTGAATTAGCATGAGTTGGATTGGTATCAAAGATAGATTTGATACGGCTCTGTTAGTTTGGATTCAAAAAATAATTTTGTTGAGTGTTGGATTGACATATTATGGCTATATTGAATTCCTACCAGAGGTTTGCTTGATATTCATTTTGGGTCTGTTTTGATTGAAATAGATTCAAACATGATTTCGTTTGCTCTCAATTAGCATAGAAGTTTTGGCTTAATGATTCGCTTTGTTTTAAATTAGAAATTAAAGATTTGTTTAATAGGTAGGATATATTTTTGTTAGTTTTGGATTGATTTTAAAACGATTCTGTTTTCAAATTAGACCAGCTACAAAATCGCAAGATTATGTAGCTAGTCTTAAAATTTAGATTTTTGTTAATTTTATCAATAAAATATTATCTAAACTTGTGTATTCTTGTCTTCTCACAAGTACCTACGAATTTCATTGACAAATTGGACATGATGTAGTAGTTTAGATATAGTTTTCAGTTTTTAGTCATAGGCAAAAAATAGGGACTTGGGAGATTATTCCCAGATTTTTTGTAAACTGCTTTGATAATTTCCACAGGGATGTTTTACCCTGTGGCCTTTAAATACTTGTTATTTTTTGTAATGGACCCATCATCACTGTTGGGAGAACAAGATTATGGATTTATAATGATACAAACTTGAATGGAAGTCGATCTTTTGTAACAGCTTTAGCTTTCAATTTATCATACTTTCGTTCAGGTTTTTTGCATTCTAATTTGTGATTAAGTCTTTGACTACTTTAGATATTGAGGCTTATTATAGGTTAATGCGTTGTGATTTAATTCTGTCCATGTCTTATGTATCTCAATTTTAACACAACAATTACTCTGTTTCGATTTGATGAGTAGAGATTTATCTTCTTCATTAAATGAACTATTTTGTATAGATCTTCTCAGCAGGGATTTATCTAACTGTGATGATTTGTAAATCATAAGATTGTTGTCAGTTTTATGTCTTGTTTGTTCTGTTGTTTATATTCAAAAGAGCACTGTTGCTTCTTGTTTATGAGAAGCCTGTGAAGAATCTAGTGCGGGTTTCCTCCCATTGAACAACTGAATTGAATACTTTGCACCGGGTAAATTGGAAAGCATTATTATAGGTTAGTTTATTAGTGTTGTTTAAGTAGTTTAGATATATATATATATAGTTCATATTTATAGTTAGGATTATTATGTTAATTACTCATCTTAGTTAGTTTTGTTTATTTCTCTTCTTTCACATAAAAGATATAAAAATAAAAATAAAACAATTGCTTTGCTGTCATAGGACAACTTACAAATGATTTTTGCAGGTTTTCATTTAAAATCTGTAATCTGTAAATGCTTGTACATTTGTGATTAAGATTTAATTGTGTTGATAGTTGATAATTAATTTCACAGAATTATCACTGTATAATATTAGACAATAGATTGTATATATTTATTTTAGATTTGTTTATTAGTTTGCTTTAATTGTTGTTTCCATTTAGATTAGTTCCTTTAGTTAGTTTTCTTTTGTTTTCCTAGGACTTAGATCGTCCAACGGAGCCGCTAAACCTGTCAGGGTGGATCATCCCAAAAGGCTTGGGTTATTTAGACAACCCCGGACCGGATCCACTCTTCCAGTGTGCGAGCGTTCATTTTACCCCATCAACAAGCCCCTATGCTATCATTCTGTCGACCGAAAAACCATTTGTTGGAGTATCTTCGGCACTAGGGTTTTGGTCAATGAGTCATAGAGCAATTTATGAAGATGAGGTCGATTTTCAATATCACTCTGTCAGACGTTTTTGGCTATGGTATTGGTATTGGTATTGGTATGGTATAATATTGTATTGGTAATGGTATTGGTATGGTATTGGTATGCATATCATTTCCAATGCATACCATTGTGGTATGCAATGGTATTGATATTGGTACGCAACGATATTGGTATGCAATGCTATGGTATTCGTATTGGTATTGGCAATGTTATTGGTATGGTATGGTATGGTACTAGAAATGGTATTGGTATGCATATCATTGTATGGTATTGGTATTGGTATGGTATTGTTATGCATATCATTGCCAATGCATACCATTTTCGTGCAATGGTATGCAATGGTATTGGTATTGGTACACAATGGTATGGTATTGGTATGCTAGTGGTATTGGTATTGTTATTGGTATTCAATGGTATGGTATTGGTATTGTTATTGGTATTCAATGGTATGGTATTGGTATTGGTATTGGTATGTTATTGGTATGGTATGGTATGGTATTGTATTAGTATGGTATTGGAATGGTATGGTATGGTACATGTATGGTATTGGTATTGGTATTGGCAAGGCATAAGGGTATTGAAAATGCATATTGGTATTGGTTTTGGTATGGTATTGGTATGGAATTGGTATTGGTATGGTATTGGTATGCATATCATTCACAATGCATACTATTTACGTGCAATGGTATGCAATGTTATTGGTATTGCTACAAAATGGTATGGTATTGGTATGGTAGTGGTATTGTTATTGGTATTGGTATTCAATGGTATGGTATTGGTATTGGTATTGGTATTGGTATGGTATTGGTATGAAATGGTATTGGTATTGGTATGTAATGGTATTGGATGTATTGGTATGCAATGGTATTGGTATTGGTATTGGTATTGGTATGTAATGGTATTGGCTGTATTGGTATTGGTATTGGTATTGGCAAGGCATAAGAGTATTGGCAATGCATATTGGTATTGGTTTTGGTATGGTATTGGTATTGGTACGCAATGGTATGGTATTGGTATGGTAGTGGTATTGGTATTGTTATTGGTATTCAATGGTATGCTATTGGTATTGGTATTGGTATGGTATGGTATGGTATCAGTATGGTATGGTATTGGTATTGGTATTAGTATGGTATGGTATGGTATGGTATTGGTATTGGTATTGGTATGCAATGGTATTGGTTGTATTGGTATGAAATGGTATTGGCAATGGTATTGGTATTGGTATTGGTATTGGCAAGGCATAAGGGTTTTGGCAATGCATATTGGTATTAGTTCTAGTATTGGTATTGGTATTGGTATTGGTATAGTATTCGTTTGGTATTGGTATGGAATGGTATTGGTATTGGTATTGGTATGGTATTGGTATTGGTGTTTCTATGGTATTGGTATTGGTATGCAAATCATTTCCAATGCATACCATTGCCATGCAATGGTATGCAATGGTATTGGTATTGGCATGCAATGGTATGGTATTGGTATGGTATGGTATAATATTGGTATTGGTATGGTATAGTATGGTATATTGATATTGGTATGGTATTGGTATTGGTATGGAATTGGTATGCATATCATTGCCAGTGCATACCATTACCATGCAATGGTATGAAATGGTATTGGTATTGGTATACAATGGTATGGTATTGTTATGGTATTGGTATTGCTATTGTTATTGGTATGTGTTATCGCTCAGTTTGTAGTATAGGTCAAGTAGCTTGAAGGCAAGAGTCAAACTGGCGTAACAGAAGCTTCCCCACCCACTGTCACCTCGATGGGGGGATCTTTCTATTTAGGGTGGCTAATCCCAAGGGAGATGTCCCTAATAATCTGGGGTATTGAAAGGAAAATGATCAAGAGATTAAGATTCAAAAGTTCAAAGTATGTTTTCCCTCCATAGATTACTGCCAAGAAGATAGTCAAAAGAAGGTATTCCACAGAATAGGCACCTGTTTGCGAGATAAGACAATGATAAAACTAAAATGTGAAATAGTGGTTTGTACTTCATAAATTAATGACTATCAGCATTTGATGAGCATAAGCTGCAGTATTTATTGATGAAGTCAATGATTGCAAAAATGACTATGGCTTGTAATATTACTTCTCAACAACACTGGTAATGATATAGCATTCAATGTATAAAATTAATCCTTGAATTAACAAAATGCATTAAATATCATTTAAATGCTCATATACAAAGTTTGTGTTGCGTCAAGCCTACTAGAGGTGACATCAGCCTTATTCTAGGGTTAATTTTATACATTGAATGCTATATCATTACCAGTGCTGTTGAGAAGTAATATTACAAGCCATAGTCATTTTTGCAATCATTGACTTCGTCAATAAATACTTCTACTTATGCTCATCAAATGTTGATAGTCATTAATTTATGAAGTACGAACCACTGTTGCACATTTTAGTTTTATCATTGTCTTATCTCGCAAACAGGTGCCTATTCTGTGGAATTCCTTCTTTTGACTATCTTCTTGGTAGTAATCCGTGGAGGGAAAACCTACTTTGACCTTTTGAATCTTAATCTCTTGATCCTTTTCCTTTCAATACCCTAGATTACTAGGGATGTCTCCCTTGGGATTAGCCACCCTAAATAGAAAGAGCCCCCCATCGAGGTGACAGTGGGTGGGGAAGCTCCTGTTACGCCAGTTTGACTCTTGCCTTCAAGCTACTTGACCTATACTACAAACTGAGCGATAACATTTTGGCGCCGTTGCCGGGGAACACTGAGTCAATCTTCCTCAATGAAAAACCTTTGGTAAGCCTTGCCTTAGAGACCTATTCTTACAAGCTTACATGGCGACGTGATTAAAACCTTTGGTAAGCCTTGCCTTAGAGACCTATTCTTTTCATGACCAGGATCGATGCCATGGACACTCTTAGCTTGATAAAACTAATTTCCCTTGAAACCTTTGTCGAAAATCCACAGGAGAGAAGGGAACAAGTTTTCAACCAACAGAATGAGGACGTGATTAAGGAGCAAGAACCTAAGCAAGATGATCAAGTGTCCACCTGTGCTCCTCCGGATGATGAAGTCATCCAAGAACCTGTTTCTCCTGTACAACAAAGTGAAGATGAGGTTAGTTGCTTTCCACTTCAAAATTCTGATGATACCGTGTCCCTTGATTCAAAAGATGAAAAGGAAAAGAAAGATTTGAATGAAGTTGATGGTCATTGCTATGAAATCAAAGAAATAGGCCTTCCAATTGAAGAAGAAGGAGTAATCCCCGAGGATGAGACCATAATGCATGCCAAAAACACCAAAGTCCTCGAAGTTCCTGCGCGACAAGAAAGAGTGAGTTACCCTCCTCTCATGATTTTTGATGGTTGTTATCACTGAAATTTCGTCTGCACGTGGCGACAAGAACTCCACATCATCAAAACAGGACTGGAGTCATTCATGGCACAGGATTAATGCCACAACATTGCAAAAAGGGTCAAAAACTATACCAAATGACCAAAAATTTGAAGGGCGCTTTACATCATTTGGGTGCGCGCGCGTATGCACGTAATAGTATCGTACAAAGCGCGCATATGTGCACAAGGCGTGGTTGTTGGGCGAAAAACCCGCGCGCCTGCTAAACGACGCATTTATTGAAATTGGTCGGCCTCCCAACCATTAATGGATCAGCTCCCAAGTCGATTTGACACCAAATCCGAGCTCAATCCTCATGGTGGGCTGGTCAAAGACCTAATTGTGCCCTAAAGAGCCCCTTTTCACATTCTAAAGAGGTTACATAATGATCCAATGCTTGGCTATAAAAAGCCATGAATGACCACCTTTTTCTCAAGGAATTCTTCATACTGTTATGCTGCTGAGATTGCTAAGGACCCATTCTTTGGCAATAAACATTACAAGTTGCATTTCATAGAGCTATTCACCCCTCTCTTGAGTGAATAAGCTTGGAGTTCTTTCAACCACATT